>CM056060.1:56095390-56584247 GCA_029574335.1 Rana kukunoris | reverse complement strand
CTTTACTAAACCCAAAAATAACTAATCATTTGGGGTGTACACTGCATGCAATTTGCTTAATGGTGACACTAGTTTGATTGACCTGTGTCCCGAAGAAAAGACCATTGGTAGGGTTTTTTAAACCTCACTTCCTGTTCAGCTGTTGACAGTAAGTGAAGCCAATTTTTAGGAAAAGGGACACAAAGCCCAACCTAAAAAACACCAGCAGGGGTTCTAACCACTCAATTGGCTTCCCTCAAACAACCCACAATTAGAATAGGATTGCCTTGTGCTAGTCTCAAGCACAGCTCTTTAAATCAGCACTTCAAGCCTGTCCACCAATGCTCTTGAAGGAAGAGGTTGTGTCCTTTGAAGCAGCTCCTGTGAAGAACCAGACCGTGGAGGAGAGGGGAGGCTATGGCCTCATCCATCCCCAGGCCAGGGGCTTGTTTCCTGGGCAAGTGAGTTCACCACTCTCCCACCCGGTACCTCAGAGGACTGTGGATCTCCCGAGTTTTGGGGATTTAAATAAAGAAGAGAAGCAATTTTGTCGGTCCAGTCCAAGCTGGCAGATTGGACATTTTCCCCAGCAATGGGAGGATGATCAGCGAATGCTGAGAAGACGCAGCAAAACCAAAGGTTTGATTCAGAAGGCGGCACAAGCTCTCCATTCCAGATTACAGTGCTGGCCAGTTTAAGGAACAGAAAGATCGGGCTAGTAGCTCAAAAAGATTCGAATTCAAGGAAGCAATAGACCTGTTGAAAGAGCAGAATGGCCAGTTATGGGGTCTTGTTATGTGTCTCTGTTCCAGAGGGACTGCAGAGAAGGCTTTCCTCCTTCCAATCAGGAGGGAGCTCCAACGTGCCTCTGAGGAGAGCAAACAGGCAGCAAGGAGAGGCAAGTCAGCATTAGTAGCTGAGGGGGCTGGGGGTTCTCTGTTAGTGGAACCTCAGGGACTATCTCGGAGAGTACCGTTGAGGGCGCCCAGGCACCTGCCGGACCCCAACCTGTGAATAAAGGGGGTACAACATCAAGTGGGAAGTTGTCTCACGAAGCAGGAGGTACTTGCGTGAGTGAGAGAGGTCTCAACCCCGTGGTGAGTCTTCCTCGTCTTCCGCCTGGTCTTTTGGTCACCGTGAAGAGTGTGTCTGGTTCCCAGCAAGATCAGGGTGATAAGCCTGCTCCTGGAAGCGGGGGTGCTTTGGCCTCTGTGAACCCAGCAAGTAGCCTACAGCAGGGTCAGCCGGCCATTGTGGTGGCGACCGCTGCGGGTTTACAGGGTGAGGGGCAGGCATCTACCGCGGATCCAGTTGAGATGGACTGTATGACATCTAGTATGGAAGAAGCTATGGCTAGGATAGCAATGGCTGCCGAGGGAGAGGGCCATGCCACGCCATGTGGAGCCTCCTGCTTCTGGACGAATCCAATCACAGTGACTGTGCGGGAATCTCCCGTGATTGGGACGGAGCCGCGACCGGGAAGTGACGTCAGCACGTGACCCGGAAACGGAAGTGACGTCGCGGTGAACCGGAAGTGGCTGTGGTGACACCCGGAGCTCCATTTCCCGGCAGGTCCGGTCCTCAGCTTTGGAACAGAATACCCAAGGACTTGTGAGTACTTCCCCATCTGCGGGTCTCCCTTCTGAACAGGCTCCAGTTTGGGGGATCACCCTGCGGACATTTAGATGATGAATGTTTGGCAATGGATTTTATTAGAAAGTTAGAAGGTTCCCAGTCTGCAGCTGTGACAGAAGTCCATGTAGGTTCCTATGGAGCCTGTGAAGAGATGGGGGACTCTGGTTTTAATATGGATGATACTCAATTGGCTCAGGTACAGGAAGTTGTGTTGGGGTCGGGCCCCCTTTCGGGTCCTTCAGTAGTGAGGGGGAGGGCAGCGAGTCATGAGGAGACTGCCCAGGTTGCGTCAATGGAGGTCCTGAGGGGGGTTGGTCCATTTGATGCACCCCAACCTGCGGGAGTTATCACAACCTCTCAGGAAGAGAGCTTGCTCAATGCTTTGAGGGAGGGCAGGTCTTATGCCCAAGTGGCTGGGTTTAAGTGCTCCCTTGGATCATATTTACAGCAAGTTCGGTGCCCGCAATTTCAGGGTTCCCCTGCGCAAGAGCAGCGGGGTGAGGGGGCATGGTCCAGGGGAGGTGGTGGTACAGAACGCAGGAGGAGGAATGTGGTGCAACTAAAGTTTATTGGTGAAGGTCAGTTGCCCGTCCCGAGGAGGGGTCATCGATATGGTCCTCTCTCTGGGAGTAAGGGCGTCTGACCTCTTTGCGGTTATCCATCCGGGAGGTTCAGTAGAGTTTGATTTTAGTTTTATGTCAGTCATCGTTATGGAAATGTTTTTGTTGAATTATGAACTAGTCAAAAGACAGGACCCATGGTCCAAGTTCTGTTTGACCCCCCTGTCTAAGCAGAAGGAGGTCAAAAATGTAACCATCCTGGTACGCAATGAATCCCTTCCACCGGAAGACATTGCGACCTGGTTGACCCGTCATGGCCAGCTCCAGTGCCCCCTTTGGAAGAAGGTGGATGAAAGGGGGATCTGGACAGGGGCCTGGGGGGTTAAGATTAAGTTGAAAAGGCAGGGAAATAGCATGGCTCATATCCCTGGGAGTGCTTTCATTGGGAGAGACAGAATTTGTTTTTTTTATCCTGGACAGCCTAAAAGGTGTTTTAAGTGCGGGTCCCCCACTCACTTGAGCGCTGAATGCACTGTTGTGAAGTGCACGCGCTGTGGTGGGAGGGGTCATCTGGCGGACGGGTGTGCCCATATTAGATGTAATCTTTGTAACGAGTTAGGTCACCCTTTCAGTCGATGTCCGCAGGCTTATAGGGGTAATGTGCAAGAGGAATCTGGGGTGTCGGAGGGTTTCACCTCGGACACTGATTTCTGAGATGGAGGGGGGGTGGGGGGGGCAGGCCGCGGGTGCTTCTAGATCTGGTGGTCGGGCTGCCCCTATGCCCCAGAGGCAAGGTTCTGTCAGGAGGAGGGCGGGGGTTGGTGCAGCTGCCCCTGATCCTCCAGGTCAGAGTGGAGTGGACATTGATTCTGAGGTAGAGGGGGGGTGAGGAGCCTCAAAGGCAGGGTCTCATCAGGAGGAGGGCGGGGTTAGTGCAGTAGCCCCTGACCCTCCGGGTCAGAGTGGAGTGTCAGGAGGTGGTGGGGTTTTCCTTGGGGGGCCTCCTGAGTTTTTGCTGGACTCCTCTGCCTTGGACACCGATTCTGAAGTAGAGGGGAGTGAGGAGGGTTTGGTGGTTCCCCCTGGGGGGGGGGGTGTTGGGGCCAGTCTGTGCTATCCTTCCCCCCCTTTCCCTTTCTCTTCCTGTTGCCCCCTCCTCTCATTCTTGTTCTGTTCCCCTCCCGCTTTCTTCCCGTTTTGCCCCGCTCTCCCCCCCCCGGGTGGATTCTCATGCGTTGGGTGGTGCAGTAACCCAGGAGGATATGGAGGTGGCCCTTGGGTCACAGAAAAGACCTCAGGCCGGGTCAAGTGAAGAGCCCTCAGAGGGTATGAGTGGGGTGGGCCCAGCAGCCGGTGATACTGGTTGGGTAGTGCTTAGGAAGAATAAGAAGAAAAAGAAAAAAAAGTAAAAAAGGTGTTAATGAGTGATGCGGGAGTGGGTTCTGTGCCCTGTTCTAAGCAGGATGAGGGTGCGGGTGCCGCAGAGTAATTTGTTATTTTACTAGTCGGTTAATATAGCGGGATTTTGTTCGATGTTTATGATGTATAGATATGTGGTCTGTTGATGGATTTGGCTAGCTATGACCTGGTGCAGTGGCCAGATGGGGCAGAGGCTGTAGGTTTCTGCAGTTGATGCCAATAGGCTTGCGCAGGTAGTTGGCTAATCCGCGTAAAATATGCCATATATAGTATTTGTTATTCTTTTTCTTTTTTCTTATGGACCTTAATTATGGGTATGCACCAATAGTGACCCAAAGTGCAATGAGCCGGATAATGGAGGGTGATAAAAGTTTGCCCAACCTGATAGAGGTTAGCACTGGTGAATTGGTTGCGTGTTATTAGTCTGTGTTTTCAAGGTTTGTAAATTCAATGTGGTTTTTTATAGGAGTGTTTTATAGTTGTTTAAATGATTATCTTGTATATGTAAATGTTTGTAAGCAGTGTGAGATTTTCTTGATGTTTCCCACAATTATTTGTAAATTTGGTACCTAATGTCGTGTCTGAATAAACAAAAAAAAAAATTTCCACCAATACACCACCCCCCCCCCCCCCTCCAACAGGCCATGTTTGCAGCTTTTCCTACATCTTGCACATGTGCTTTAAAAAGTCAGTCTGGACATCAATTCTAGGAAACAATACTTACCGCTTTGTCCTTCCTTTTCTGGTGACTAAACATTTCATGCATACACACCAGGAAAGAGCTTAGAGACAAATCACACTTGATGGTTTAGGCCCAAACTATTTCAGCTGCAGCGGTTGAAATCCATAGCATGAAAAAAATATCACAAAACAAACTTCAAAATTTGAAAGTAATTTTATTGGTCCACAAAACAAGGAAAGCAAAACAAAAAATTACAAATAAACACACCAAAAAAATATAAAAAAACCTAAAAACAAAAAAGACCAACGTTTAATTCACAGTCATTGGAAAATAAATCATGCTTTTGAAATAACAGGATAGACCCACAGGATTAAAACATTAGTCATTAACATCTTGAGAAACATGTAGCAAAATTAGGCAGCAGACAAAACATCAAAAAAAACAAAACTTGCTCCAAAACATCTCTGTTTCGCTCCGCCATTCCTTCCAGCCAGCAAATCTGCCTCCTCTGAGGGCAGCTGACACGTGCACTATCCATGCTTTTTATAACATGTGTGCTAATGAACCAATTGGAAACACATGAAGAAATGTCGGCCTCTAGTTTGTGTGCACTTGTAACTGCTTACACCTGTTAAGGATGTCCTTAAATTACTAAGCCAAAAAAACAGCTTCCTGAGCATGCTCAGAAAGATGCATGTTATTTTCAGGCTCAGACAACCAGCTTATTTTTCTAAGTGTTCGAGCATGCCCAGTTCACTCGAAATGCAGTACCAGAATCAAATCTGCAATGGCGGATGAAAGCATTAGAGGTGTTTAATTTTTTTTGGTCCCCCTGAACTGATGCTTTACAAGCTGAAGGGGAGGTCTTATAGAATTTTTACGTAACAAACATAAATAATAATAATTTAAACGCCCCTGTGTCCTAGTAGCTCGCAGTCAGAAGCGAACAAGCAGCATTTTTTTTGTTTCCGGTTACCAGTTTAGATTTACAGATGAGGTCTAGTGCTAAAAGTATTCCTCTCGCTCTTACGCACGCTATGATACCTCACATGTGTGGTTTGAAGGATGTTTCCATATGTGGGCGGGCCTTAAATGTGTAAGTCCCGCCCACATATTGAACCCCCGTTCAAACCCCACATGTGAGGTATCATAGCGTACGTTAGAGCGAGAGCAATACTTTTAGCACTAGACCTCCTCTGTAAATCTAAACTGGTAACCTGAAACACATAAAAAAGCGTTGCCTATGGGTATTTTCAAGTACTGAAGTTTGGCGCCATTCCATGAGTGTGTGCAATATTAAAGTGTAACATGTTGTATCTATTTTGGGTATCTATTTACTCGGTGTAACATCATCTTTCACATTATGGCCATAAATTGGGCTAACTTTAGTGTATTCTTAATTTGTAACCACTTGAGCCCCAGAGCATATTACTGGTCACTGACGGGGCCAGTTTTTGCATTTCAACACTGCGTCATTTTGACTGACAATTGCGTGGTTGCGTGGTTGTGCGACGTGGCCCCCAAACAAATTTTGGCGTCCTCATTCCCCCCCCCCCCCAAAAATTTTAAATTTTTTTTTTTTTTTTGGTGGTATTTGATCACCTCTGCGTTTTTTCTTATTTTTGCTTGAACCAAAAATATAGCGACAATTTGGTAAATAAAAAGACATATTTTTTACTGTTTGCTATAATAAATCTCCCCCAAAATATATTCAAAAAATGTTTGCCCTCAGTTTAGGCCGATAAGTATTCTTCGACATATTTTTGGTTCCAAAAAATCACAATAAGCGTTTGATTGGTTTGGGCAAAAGTTATAAGTAGGGGTTGGTCTTATGGCTTTTTTTAGGAATAATTTTTTGTTTTACTAGTAATGGTGGCTATCATTGTTTTTTCTGGCTACTGCGACATTGTGGCGGACACATTTTTGTGAGATTTGGCATTTTTCTAGCGAGCAATGGTATAGAAATGCATTGCTTACTATAAAAAGGGGTTAACACTAGGGGCGCGGAAGGGGTTGATTATGTTACCTGGGTGTGTTCTAACTGTAAAGGGGGTGGGACTGTCTAGGGGAAATGACAGATCGCTGTTCATACATTGTAGGGACAAACGAGCAGGCATTCCCCCCCCCCCTGACAGGACCGGGATAAAGGTGAACTCCACCCCAAATTAAAAAAAAAAACGGCGTGGGGGTCCCCCTTCAGGTGCACAACAGGCTCTTAGATTTGATCTGGAACATAAGGGGTTAAACCCACGCCAAAAAACGGCGTGAGGTTCCCCCTCAGATCCAGACCAAACCCTTCTCCCAGGCACGCAGTCTGGCCGGACAGGAATGGGGGTGGGGACGAGCGAGCGCCCCCCTCCTGAGCCGTACCAGACCACATGCCCTCGACATGGGGGAGTGTGTGCTTTGGGGAGGGGGGCACTGCCCCCCCACCCCAAAGCACTCTTGTCCCCATGTCGATAGGGACAAGAGCCTCTTCCCGACAACCCTGGCCGTTGGTTGTCGGGGTATGCGGGCGGGGGGCTTATCAGAATCTGAGAGCCCCCTATAATAAGGGGGCCCCCAGATTCTGGCCCCCCACCCTATGTGAATGAGTATGGGGTACATCGTACACCTACCCATTCACCGGGTGGAAAAGTGTAAACACAAATAAACCACACAGAAAAAAAAAATTTATTAGTCAGCTCTGGGGGTCTTCTGCCGGGACCCCCCACCACCAGCCCATTGGGCCCCGGGCTTCGCCGTTTTCTGCCGGGGGGGGGGACACCCACCGATGCTCTCCGCCATGTCCAGCCAGGCCCCCACCCCAAAATAAGCTCTTTACATCCGGGGGGGGGCGGCGAAAACAGCAGAGAACAACGGGGGGCGGAGCCCCTCGGTCTTCCAGACGTTTTCTGCCGGGGGGGCTCCAGCCCCGCACCGGTCTTCGCCGCCGCCTTCCGCCGGGGGGGACACCCACCGATGCTCTCGGCCATATTCGGCCAGGCCCCCACCCCAATTTAAGCTCTTTCACATCCGGGGGGGCGGCGGAAATGGCGGAGAACAACGGGGGCGAAACCCCTCCTCGGTCTCAGTGCAGCTCCTCCCACTGGCAGTAGTTCCGGCTCCTCCCACAGAGCTCATTCTGCTTCCTGCTGGAGAGGAGAGAAGACCTGTCTTCCAGAGCTCCTGTGTTCCAGCCTACCAGCCACCAAGACCAGCCTCCAGCCCCCTGCCCCGGAAGAGGGGTGGGATGGCCTCCCTCAGCCCCGGAGGTGGACCGGCTTCCGGCCTCCGGAGGAGTCAACAGCACCTGCCCTCCAGCCAGACCACCGCCACCCACCATCAGCAGGGAGGACCGTCTCTTCCTGGAGACCCAGGAGGGTCTCTCAGACTGGACAGCCCCTCAGCCAGGTGAGAATGAGGCAAGAACCAGGAAGAGGCGGGATAAAATCAAATCCCTGCTGGTGAGGATATCTCAGGCCTGCGTGGAAAAGATGACTACTCTCGCAGGCCTGAGGGAAAAGAGGGACAGGTGCTCCAGTAATAAGAGATCTGAATTCAAGGGGGCCATCACCACCCTAGGACTAGAAGTAAAAGAAATATGGGAATACCTGGGGGGCTTTTGCCAACGTGGGGCTGGAGAGGTGAACTTCCTAGAGGAGCTCCGGAGGACCCTCCAGCAGGCCAACCGGGAAGGGAGCCAGGCAGCGAGGAGGAAAAGCGGGCGGTCTAAGAAGGGGTCCCAACCCCCCAAACAGCCAGGAGAGTCAGGGAGCCTGGGTGCAGTGGGGGGGGGGGGGGCGAGTGCCGGTGGTGCAGGGCCCAGTATGGCCATAAAACCTGGGGAGGGTTCCCGGGAGCCGATCCCTCGGTCCGTGGAAGGGACTGGGGGGTTGGCGAAGTCCGGGGAGTCCAGTGATCCAGGAGGTCGCCGGGCCCAGGTGCCGCCGGCGGTACCCCCCCGCCATCTTCAGGTCAGCATACCCAGGCTCCCCCAGGATGGTCGCACTGCCACAGCTGAAGCCCGCCATGTGTCGGCTTCCATGACCCCTCAGCTTGCAGTGGAGCGGGAGGATCTGGCCATGGAAGTGCAGGCCAGGGACTGCTCCTGCGGCTGCTATGTGAGCCATCGGGAGAGAGGCAGGTGACACATGGTGGAGGCATTGTGCTGCGGTCATCTGGAGGTAAAACAGCTTGTGTGCAGTGTGGCCAAGATGGCGCCGGCTGTTGGGGGTGGAGTAGACCGGGACCCGGAAGTGACCGCCCAAGAAGAACCGGAAGTGCCCCAGCCGGAACCGGAAGTGCCCCAGCCGGAACCGGAAGTGCCCCAGCCGGAACCGGAAGTGACCAGACCGAACCGGAAGTGCCCGTCCCGCGACCGGAAGTGCCCCCCCGCGAGTTTGCGCCAGTGGTCACCGGTGGGGGCTCAGGGGACCTGGGGGATGAGAGGCCGGGGGTGCAGGGGTGCCCAGCCCCGGACGCTGCAGCAGGCACCTCCAGGCACCCCGGCAGGAGATGGACAGAGACGGTGAGGACGGTAAATTGGACGGTAAGCTGCCACCCCCCCAGGTCCCCATGGACACTGCCACAGGCCCCGAGGGGCTCCCTGCAGCACAGGCGGGGTGGGGGGAAAGTCAGGTGGGACCCCTCCCAGTGGACTGTATAGCATATGATTATATCCGGCAGTTGGAGGGGTCCCAGGGGGGCTCCCCCCAGTACAGGTGGAGTCCCAAGGGGCTGGTGTGGTCGCGGAGGGGTCTGGGTGGGGGAGTTTGGTGGGGGTGGTACCCCCCTCTGCTGTGGTCCCGGGGGGGGGGGAGCCTGTAGTCAGGCCAAAGGTGGTGGGTCAGGGTGGTCAGGGTATATCAGCGGGGGTGGGTGCAACACCACCGGCAGGGATGGGGGCCCCCCCGTCCCCCCCCACTTCTGGGGGTGCTGAGGGGGGTGCCCCACTTCCGGAGAACATCTTTCGGGGGTCTCCGGAGGCCAACTTATTGTCTGCCCTAAAGGGGGGTCGCTCTTTCGCCCAGGTGTTGGGCTCTCGTGCCCCTCTGGACCACCTGTACAGCCGGTTTGGCGCCCAGAATTTCCGCGCCCCCCCTGCTGACCAGGAGAGGACGCAGGGGTCGGCGTGGACGAGGGGTACAGGCGGTCCAGAGAGGAGGCGTAGGAATGTTGTCCAGCTTCGGTACGAGGGTCCGGACCCCTGCCCCGCTCGAGGTGAGGTGGTGGGCCTGGTACTCTCCTTGGGTTTTGGGGTGGATGACCTTTTTGCTGTCATCCATCCCACCAACACACGGGAGTTTGATATAAGTTTTGTCACTCCCGTGTGTATGGAACGCTTTATCACCAGCTTTGGGTTGGTGAGGGGCGTTGACCCTTGGAAGAGGTACAGGCTCATTTCCATCTCCAGGCAGGAGGAGGTTAAGAACATCACCATCCTGGTGAGGAATGAGTCGCTCCCTCCGGAGGACATTGCCACCTGGCTCGGGAGGTACGGGCAGTTGCAGACCCCCCTGAGGAAGAACCTTGATGAGCGCGGGGTCTGGACCGGGGCTTGGTTGACCAGGATCCGGCTCAAGAGGGAGGGCAACAGTGTTGCCCACCTCCCTGGCAGCGCCTTTCTAGGCAGAGACCGGATCCTGGCGTTCTACCCGGGACAGCCCCGTCGTTGCTTCAAGTGCGGCAGCCCGACCCACATGAGCTCGGACTGCACGGTGGTCAGATGTGGCCGGTGCCACGAGTTTGGCCACCAGTCCGAGTCATGTGGGAAGATATGCTGCAACTTGTGTGGTGAGATGGGGCACCCATTTAGCAGGTGTCCCAAAGCATATCGGGGTTCTTCCTCAGGGGGGGACCTCCCGGGCCGGGAGCGGCCGAAGCCCCCCCGGCGAGTGATGGCCGGGGGGTGGGGATCCTGGAGCCCCTAGTACTACTCCGGAGGGACCAACAGGCCCATTGCCTCAAAGAAGGCGGAGCAGGCGTGGGCGTGGGGCTCCCCCCCGGGGGACACGGGCTCGGTTGGCCAGGAGGCTCCCGATCCTCCGGAGGGCGGAGCCGGTGGGGAGGAGTCGGGGAGGCCTGGGGGTCCCGGGCCTGAGGGTCCGGGGCCAGGGCCTTCCCCTCCTAATGTTGCAGGGCCGATCCCCATCCCCCTTCCCTCTCCCCCTCCTCACCATTGCCCCTCCCCTCCACCTGGCCCTCCATCTGTTTCCCCATGCCCTCCTCCCTCATCTTCCCCTCCTCGTACCCCCCCCCCCTCGTCCCCCCCCTCCCAAGTCCCGTCCCCCCCTCCCCCTTCTTCTTCCCGTCCAGCTAAGTCTGGTCCCCCCCCTGTCCTCTCCCCTGTCTCTGGCCCCCCTCCTGCCTCTTCCATTCCCCCCCCTTCTGGACCCAGAGTCTCCTCTGGCCCTGTGGCCATGGAGATGGAAGCTGCTCGAGCCTCATCCAAGAGGGAAATCTCGAGCAGCGGGTCCGAGGAGGGGGGTGGTGTAGTCATCTCGGAGAGGTGGCAGGAGTGGGAGCAGGTGAGACGCAAAAAGAAGAAGGGGAAGGCTGCCAGATCTGGGGGCGGGAAGTCCCCAGTGAAGGGTGGGGTTCCCCCAGGGGCACGAAGTGGGGTGTCCCTGGGGAACCCGTTTGGTATCTTCTCCTCCTCCTCGGGCTCAGAGGAGGAGGAAGTGTAGATATGTAAATATGTTTTTGTGTTTGTAGTATGAAGGAGAACATGACCACTTTCAATCATTCTGATGGCGGTACCCTCTCCAATACGGCTTGCGACCATTAATGTCGCAAGTATTCGTTCTGCGGGAGCTCGTTTTATGGCCTTCGATTTTCTCAGCCGTGTTGAAGCTGACATTTTGTTTTGCAGGAGACCTGGCTGGCATCTGTGGCAGAGATGCATCTAGCAAAGAGGGAGTGGAGATGTGGGCCCTCCCTCTGGTCTCTTGCGGCCGAGCCCTGCAGTGGGGTTGCGGTCCTTTTTAAGACTGGTCCGGTGGCTTGCCGGCGAGTGATTGAAGTGGAGATCGGTAGATGTCTGGTGGTGGACGCTGTCGTGAGGGGGCAATTCCTCCGGCTCATAAATTTTTATGGGCCTCAAACTAGGAGGGAGAGGAGGAGCCTCCTTACGGCGGTTAAGCCTTATCTTTTTACGTCCCAGCAGGTGATTTTTGGTGGCGATTTCAATATGATCACTAGGCCCAAAGACCGGGCAGGTGCCGCCAACCCTCTGGGATATGATAGTATTTTTTTGAATAACGTAGTGAGGGAGGCCAGGTTGGTGGATGTGCACGTTCGTCACCTCCCCAACCTCACTGGTTTCACATTTTCCCGAGGTAGTAGTAAGAGTAGATTAGATAGGTTTTTTTTAAAGGAGGACTCTGTCTGCTCGGCTCCTGAGCTGCAGTCGGTAGAGTTCTCCGATCACTGTATGGTATCTGTGGCCCTGAATGTCGCTGACACTCCTCAGAAAGGGAGGGGTTTGTGGCGCCTGAATGGGTCGCTACTGGAGGATCCTGAGGTTAGGGAAGCCTATGAGGTTTTCTTCCTGGGCCAGACCTCGCTCCTTGAGGGCAACTGCTCCCGCCTTGAGTGGTGGGAAGTAGTTAAAAAGAGGTCTGGCGACTTTTTCCGGGAAATCTCTGGGTACAGGGCAGCTTCCAAGTACCAGGCTTACCAGAGACTACGCAGGCAGCTTGACCGCCTGGTGTCCTCTGGGGGCTCTCAGGAACAGATATCCGGTCTGAAGGCGCAGATGAAGGAGTGTCAGTACGACCGTCTCGCCTCCCTGGTTTTTGAGAGGGATTATGGGAAGTTTATCTCTCCTGATCCCTACAGGAGCTGTGGTGAGGTGGCGAGGTCGAAGGTCGTACATGGCCTGAAGGATGCCTCAGGATCTCTGGTTCCGGTCCAGATCGGGGATCCTGGGTGTCGTCAGAGACCACTTTTCGGACCTCCTGAAGAAGCGGCCTCTAGACATGGAGAAAGTCAGGGAATTCCTTGATGAGACCCCGCTGGAAGTGGGGTCTGACCTTCCTGACTCTCTGACAGAAGAGATCTCGGTAGCTGAAGTTGAGCAGGCTATTAGCTCTTTAGCTTCTAAAAAGTCACCTGGGCCCGATGGGCTCACGGCCGAGTTCTACAAAACCTTTAAGAGCCTCTTGGCTCCTCATCTGAGGGACGTGTTTAGTGAATGTTTGGCCTATGGCCTGCTGCCTCCCTCAATGAGAAGGTCAGCTCTGATCCTACTGTCAAAGGGGAAAGATCCGTCTGTGGTGGAGAATTGGCGTCCGATCGCCCTTCTTACCACAGATAGGAAGATACTGGCAAAGATCTTGTTTACACGTCTGTCTGCTTTGGCGGGCAGGATGCTGTCTCCCTCTCAGCACTGCACAATTCCTGGCCGGGGCACTTTTAGTGCCGTCCTGAGCGTCCGGGAGGCTGTGGAAAGGTGCAGGGCTGATGGCAGCGAGCGGTATCTGCTTGCATTGGATCAGGCTAAGGCGTTTGATCGGGTGAACCACGAGTACCTTTGGCTGCTTCTGAGGAGATACGGTCTGCCTGATCAATTCGTTGATTGGCTGCAGGTATTGTATAGGGGAGCTGAGAGCTTCCCTCTTGTCAACGGTTGGGTGGGCCGGGCCTTTGCCGTGGACTCTGGCGTCCGGCAGGGGTGCCCGCTGAGCCCCCTCCTGTACATCTTTGCGGTCGACCCCTTCGTAAGGAGGCTAGACTGCGGGCGTCTGGGGGGGGTTCCGGTGGGACCTGTCGGGGGTCCGGTTTCGGCGGTGAGGGTTGTGGCCTATGCGGACGACGTCTCGGTGGTGGTATCTGGTCGTGAGGAGGCCCATTATGTGGAGTCCCAGATCGGGTGCTACTCTGAGGCGTCAGGCTCGCTGGTCAATTGGGACAAGAGTGAAGTTTTCTGGTTGGGGAAGGAGGGGGAGCAGTTCCCCCTTCCGGACGTGTTCCCCACGCCCGTACCAGAGATTCGAGTTCTTGGCATTCATTTCGGCCCGGGTGATTATCCCAAGCTAAACTGGGAGCGCAGGCTGGTGAGTGCCACTCGGAAGGTGAAGGCCTGGAAAGGTTGGAAACTTTCCCTGAGGGAAAGGGTAAGCTTGGTCAAGACGTACTTATTGCCTGAGTTTCTCTTTGTAAGCTATGTGTGTCTTTTGCCAGCATCTCTCTATGCTCGGGTCTATGGTCTGTTCTTCCTGCTGTTGTGGGGAAGCAGACTGAACCTGATCAAGAGGGAGGTCACATACCGCCAGCGACGGCAAGGTGGGTTGGACATGGTCAACCGGTGGTGTTCTTTGTCACCATCTTTGTTAAATACAATTTGCAGTCCATATTTGTGGACGAGCCTTCCTGGTGGGAGTGTTCATGCAAGGACTGGCTCTTGCTGTTCTTGAGGCAGTGGGGGGAGGGGGGGAGGCCCGGCGATCTGAGGAGATCGCATGGGTATCTCCCTTCCTATGTCCCCCTGGCATTAAAGGTACTGAGGCAGTGGCGGATAACTGCCCTGGAGGTGGGCTCTTTGGGTCGGCGGGAGCTGTACCTGAGGGTCATGGCCTCGGACATTTTGAAGCCCCTGTCTTTGAGGGACTGCCCTGAGAGGGTCCTCACGGAGGGGCTAGCCCTCTTGAATTCTTCTAGAATTCCAAGTAAGTTTTGGGATCTCGCATGGAGGTCGTTCCATGGACGACTCTATGTCCGTGCGAATCTCAAATACAGGAACCTGGGGGACAGGGACTGCCCCCGTCAGGAATGTGGTGGGACATTGGAGACCATGGACCATTTTCTGGTCCAATGTCCCTTCAACATGGAGGTTCTTACGAAGGTAGGGGGTGCCATTGGCTACCCCCGCCTTCCGGCCCTGACCTATGCTGAGCGAGTGTATGGTGATTTTGGGGTCCGCAGGGGATTTGAGTTATCGTCACTTTATTTAGTCAGCCTAGTTGTGCTTTATTACACTTGGCACGCTCGGTGTTTGGTGTCCACTAGGGACAAAATCCTGCCTGTGCATGAGGTGGTGGGCGGTATCTTTCGGGAGTTGGTGAAGGTGCGGGATCTGGAAAGGAGCAGGGTCGGGCCTGAGAGGTGTGCCCATTTATGGAGGGGGTTCCTCTTCCAGCCCCCTTAGGTCACGGCTCTGCCCCTCTCCATGGGTAGGGGCATCTATCCTTTTTCACCCCCTTAGATTTTGTTTATGGTATTTTTTTTTGAAATAAGGCTACAGACATGTCTGACTATCATGTTCTTGCTCATACGTGGGTTGTAGGTATTTGTTGTTGTGATGGTGGGGTGTGTTGTGGGTTGGCGATGATCTGGACAGTAGTGGTTTCTATGGACTTTAATATCTCCCTACTGTACCAGTGAGCCGTTTTAAGTGTTTTTTTTTTTTTTGGCAATGATCTGGGCAAGCTTTTCTGATGGACTATAAAGACTTTCTCTTGTACCAGTGAGCCTGTTGTAAATACCTGTTCTGGTGCTATTTTTTTTTTTTCTTTATAGTTATTTCTTGGTGGGTGGAGGTCGGTGATTTGATGGTTTGTGTTTTGTTGTTTGTTTTTGTGTTATTTGGTTTATTTAGTTATTTTGTTTATTTTATATATTTGTTAACCTTTTGGTCGTAGTTTTATAAATAAAAAATTACCCCTCCTCGGTCTCAGTGCAGCTCCTCCCACTGGCAGTAGTTCCAGCTCCTCCCACTCCCTTCAGTTTGCATCCTGCTGGAGAGGAGTGAAGACCTTTTTCCTGAGCTCCAGTGCTTCCAGCCACCAGGACCAGCCTCCAGCCCCAGCCCCCGGAAGAGGGGAGGGATGGCCTCCCTCAGCCCAGGGGAAGGACCAGCATCCGGCCTCCGGAGGAACCAGCAGCACCTGCCCTCCAGCCAGACCACCACCACCATCAGCAGGGAGGACCGTCTCTTCCTAGGGACCCAAGAAGGACTCACAGATTGGACCACTCCCCAGCCAGGTGAGACGGAGGCTAAAGCTAGGAAGAGGCGGGAGAAGATCAAATCCCTGCTGGTGAAGATATCCAGGCCTGCGTGGAAAAAATGACATCTCTCGCAGGCCTGAGGGACAAGAGGGACAGGTGTACCAGTACTAGGAGGTCGGAGTTTAGGGGGGCCATCAACACCCTAAACCTGGAAGTTAAAGAAATCTGGGAATATTTAGGGGGGTTTTTTTTGAACGTGGGGCTGGGGAGGTGAGCTTCTTAGAGGAGCTCAGGAAGACCCTCCAGCAGGCAAGCCGGGAAGGAACCCAGGTGGCGAGGAGGAAAAGCGGGCGATCAGAGTCCCAACCCCCCCAAGCAGCCGGGAAGTCAGGAGAGCCTGGGTGTAGTGGGGGTGGGAGTTCCGGTGGTGCAGGGCCCAGTATGGCCATAAAACCTGGGGAGGGCTCCCGGGAGTCAATCCCTCGGTCCGTGAAAGGGACTGGGGGGTTGGCTAGGTCGGGGGAGTCCAGTGATCCAGGAGGTCGCAGGGCCCAAGCGCCGCCGGAGGTACCCCCCGGCGTCTACAGGTCAGCATGCCCAGGCTCCCACAGGAGGGCCACGCTGCAGTTGTGGAAGCCCGCTGTGTGCCTGTCTCCAGGACCCCTCAGCCTGCAGTGGAGCGGGAGGACCTGGCAGAGGCAGCGCCAGTGACCGCTCCTGCGGCTGGTAAAGAACAGGGAGAGAGGCAGGTGCATGGCGGTGAAGTAGAAGTAGAGAGAGTACTTGTTTGCCAAGATGTGGCCAAGATGGCGCCGGCTGCTGGGGGAGGAGCAGCTGAGGCCAGCATCAGGGACCCGGAAGTGCCCCCCCCCCGGCGAACCGGAAGTGACCCCCCGGCGAACCGGAAGTGACCCCCCCCCCGCGGACCGGAAGTGACCCCCGCGGACCGGAAGTGACCCCCGCGGACCGGAAGTACCCCCCGCGGACCGGAAGTGCCCCCCCCGCGAGTTTGCAGCCAGTGTCACCGGCTTGGAGGACCCGGGGGATGAGAGGTCGGGTGTAATGGACAGTAGAATGGACGGTATAATGGACGGTATGTTGCCTACCCCCCAGGTCCCCATGAACATAACCACAGACCCCGAGGGGCTCCCTGCAGCACAGGCGGGGTGGGGGGAATGTCAGGTGGGACCCCTCCCGGTGGACTGTGTAGCCTATGACTTTATCCGGCAGTTGGAGGGGTCCCAGGGGGGCATCCCCCCAGTACAGGTTGAGTCCCAAGGGGCTGGTGAGATTGCAGAGGGGTCTGGGTGGGGGAGTTTGGTGGGGGTGGTACCCCCCTCTGCTGTGGTACCGGGGGGGGGGGAGCCTGTAGTCAGGCCAAAGGTGGTGGGTCAGGGTGGTCAGGGTATATCAGCGGGGGTGGGTGCAACACCACCGGCAGGGATGGGGGCCCCCCCGTCCCCCCCACTTCTGGGGGTGCCCCACTTCCGGAGAACATCTTTCGGGGGTCTCCGGAGGCCAACTTATTGTCTGCCCTAAAGGGGGGTCGCTCTTTCGCCCAGGTGTTGGGCTCTCGTGCCCCTCTGGACCACCTGTACAGCCGGTTTGGCGCCCAGAATTTCCGCGCCCCCCCTGCTGACCAGGAGAGGACGCAGGGGTCGGCGTGGACGAGGGGTACAGGTGGTCCAGAGAGGAGGCGTAGGAATGTTGTCCAGCTTCGGTACGAGGGTCCGGACCCCTGCCCCGCTCGAGGTGAGGTGGTGGGCCTGGTACTCTCCTTGGGTTTTGGGGTGGATGACCTTTTTGCTGTCATCCATCCCACCAACACACGGGAGTTTGATATAAGTTTTGTCACTCCCGTGTGTATGGAACGCTTTATCACCGAGCTTTGGGTTGGTGAGGGGCGTTGACCCTTGGAAGAGGTACAGGCTCATTCCCATCTCCAGGCAGGAGGAGGTTAAGAACATCACCATCCTGGTGAGGAATGAGTCGCTCCCTCCGGAGGACATTGCCACCTGGCTCGGGAGGTACGGGCAGTTGCAGACCCCCCTGAGGAAGAACCTTGATGAGCGCGGGGTCTGGACCGGGGCTTGGTTGACCAGGATCCGGCTCAAGAGGGAGGGCAACAGTGTTGCCCACCTCCCTGGCAGCGCCTTTCTAGGCAGAGACCGGATCCTGGCGTTCTACCCGGGACAGCCCCGTCGTTGCTTCAAGTGCGGCAGCCCGACCCACATGAGCTCGGACTGCATGGTGGTCAGATGTGGCCGGTGGATGTGGGAAGATATGTTGCAACTTGTGTGGTGAGATGGGGCACCCATTTAGCAGGTGTCCCAAAGCATATCGGGGTTCTTCCTCAGGGGGGGGACCTCCCGGGCCGGGAGCGGCCGAAGCCCCCTCGGCGAGTGATGGCTGGGGGGGTGGGGATCCTGGAGCCCCTAGTACTGCTCCGGAGGGACCAACAGGCCCATTGCCTCAAAGAAGGCGGAGCAGGCGTGGGGCTCCCCCCTTGGGGGACACGGGCTCGGTTGGTCAGGAGGCTCCCGATCCTCCGGAGGGCGGAGCCGGTGGGGAGGAGTCGGGGAGGCCTGGGGGTCCCGGGCCTGAGGGTCCGGGGCCCGGGCCTTCCCCTCCTAATGTTGCAGGGCCGATCCCCATCCCCCTTCCCCCTCCCCCTCGTACTCCCCCCCCCTTTCCCCCCCCCTCGTCCCCCCCCTCCCAAGTCCCGTCCCCCCCCTCCCCCTTCTTCTTCCCGTCCAGCTAAGTCTGGTCCCCCCCCTGTCCTCTCCCCTGTCTCTGGCCCCCCTCCTGCCTCTTCCATTCCCCCCCCTTCTGGACCCAGAGTCTCCTCTGGCCCTGTGGCCATGGAGATGGAGACTGCTCGAGCCTCATCCAAGAGGGAAATCTCGAGCAGCGGGTCCGAGGAGGGGGGTGGTGTAGTCATCTCGGAGAGGTGGCAGGGGTGGGAGCAGGTGAGACGCAAAAAGAAGGGGAAGGCTGTCAGATCTGGGGGCGGGAAGTCCCCAGTGAAGGGTGGGGTTCCCCCAGGGGCACGAAGTGGGGTGTCCCTGGGGAACCCGTTTGGTATCTTCTCCTCCTCCTCGGGCTCAGAGGAGGAGGAAGTGTAAATATGTAAATATGTTTTTGTGTTTGTAGTATGAAGGAGAACGTGACCACTTTCAATCATTCTGATGGCGGTACCCTCTCCAATACGGCTTGCGACCATTAATGTCGCAAGTATTCGTTCTGCAGGATCTCGTTTTATGGCCTTCGATTTTCTCAGCCGTGTTGAAGCTGACATTTTGTTTTTGCAGGAGACCTGGCTGGCATCTGTGGCAGAGATGCATCTAGCAAAGAGGGAGTGGAGATGTGGGCCCTCCCTCTGGTCTCTTGCGGCCGAGCCCTGCAGTGGGGTTGCGGTCCTATTTAAGACTGGTCCGGTGGCTTGCCGGCGAGTGATTGAAGTGGAGATCGGTAGATGTCTGGTGGTGGACGCTGTCGTGAGGGGGCAATTCCTCCGGCTCATAAATTTTTATGGGCCTCAAACTAGGAGGGAGAGGAGGAGCCTCCTTAAGGCGGTTAAGCCTTATCTTTTTACGTCCCAGCAGGTGATTTTTGGTGGCGATTTCAATATGATCACTAGGCCCAAAGACCGGGCAGGTGCCGCCAACCCTCTGGGATATGATAGTATTTTTTTGAATAACGTAGTGAGGGAGGCCAGGTTGGTGGATGTGCACGTTCGTCACCTCCCCAACCTCACTGGTTTCACATTTTCCCGAGGTAGTAGTAAGAGTAGATTAGATAGGTTTTTTTTAAAGGAGGACTATGTCTGCTCGGCTCCTGAGCTGCAGTCGGTAGAGTTCTCCGATCACTGTATGGTATCTGTGGCCCTGAATGTCGCTGACACTCCTCAGAAAGGGAGGGGTTTGTGGCGCCTGAATGGGTTGCTACTGGAGGATCCTGAGGTTTGGGAAGCCTATGAGGTTTTCTTCCTGGGCCAGACCTCGCTCCTTGAGGGCAACTGCTCCCGCCTTGAGTGGTGGTAAGTAGTTAAAAAGAGGTCTGGCGACTTTTTCCGGGAAATCTCTGGGTACAGGGCAGCTTCCAAGTACCAAGCCTACCAGAGACTACGCAGGCAGCTTGACCGCCTGGTGTCCTCTGGGGGCTCTCGGGAACAGATATCCGGTCTGAAGGCGCAGATGAAGGAGTGTCAGTACGACCGTCTCGCCTCCCTGGTTTTTGAGAGGGATTACGGGAAGTTTATCTCTCCTGATCCCTACAGGAGCTGTGGTGAGGTGGCGAGGTCGAAGGTCGTACATGGCCTGAAGGATGCCTCAGGATCCTGGGTGTCGTCAGAGACCACTTTTCGGACCTCCTGAAGAAGCGGCCTCTAGACATGGAGAAGGTCAGGGAATTCCTTGATGAGACCCCACTGGAAGTGGGGTCTGACCTTCCTGACTCTCTGACAGAAGAGATCTCGGTAGCTGAAGTCGAGCAGGCTATTAGCTCTTTAGCTTCTAAAAAGTCGCCTGGGCCCGATGGGCTCACGGCCGAATTCTACAAAACCTTTAAGAGCCTCTTGGCTCCTCATCTGAGGGACGTGTTTAGTGAATGTTTGGCCTATGGCCTGCTGCCTCCCTCAATGAGAAGGTCAGCTCTGATCCTACTGTCAAAGGGGAAAGATCCGTCTGTGGTGGAGAATTGGCGTCCGATCGCCCTTCTTACCACAGATAGGAAGATACTGGCAAAGATCTTGTTTACACGTCTGTCTGCTTTGGCGGGCAGGATGCTGTCTCCCTCTCAGCACTGCACAATTCCTGGCCGGGGCACTTTTAGTGCCGTCCTGAGCGTCCGGGAGGCTGTGGAAAGGTGCAGGGCTGATGGCAGCGAGCGGTATCTGCTTGCACTGGATCAGGCTAAGGCGTTTGATCGGGTGAACCACGAGTACCTTTGGCTGCTTCTGAGGAGATACGGTCTGCCTGATCAATTCGTTGATTGGCTGCAGGTATTGTATAGGGGAGCTGAGAGCTTCCCTCTTGTCAACGGTTGGGTGGGCCGGGCCTTTGCTGTGGACTCTGGCGTCCGGCAGGGGTGCCCGCTGAGCCCCCTCCTGTACATCTTTGCGGTCGACCCCTTCGTAAGGAGGCTAGACTGCGGGCGCCTGGGGGGGGTTCCGGTGGGACCTGTCGGGGGTCCGGTTTCGGCGGTGAGGGTTGTGGCCTATGCGGACGACGTCTCGGTGGTGGTATCTGGTCGTGAGGAGGCCCATTATGTGGAGTCCCAGATTGGGTGCTACTCTGAGGCGTCAGGCTCGCTGGTCAATTGGGACAAGAGCGAAGTTTTCTGGTTGGGGAAGGAGGGGGAGCAGTTCCCCCTTCCGGACGTGTTCCCCACGCCCGTACCAGAGATTCGAGTTCTTGGCATTCATTTCGGCCCGGGAGATTATCCCAAGCTAAACTGGGAGCGCAGGCTGGTGAGTGCCACTCGGAAGGTGAAGGCCTGGAAAGGTTGGAAACTTTCCCTGAGGGAAAGGGTAAGCTTGGTCAAGACGTACTTATTGCCTGAGTTTCTCTTTGTAAGCTATGTGTGTCTTTTGCCAGCATCTCTCTATGCTCGGGTCTATGGTCTGTTCTTCCTGCTGTTGTGGGGAAGCAGACTGAACCTGATCAAGAGGGAGGTCACATACCGCCAGCGACGGCAAGGTGGGTTGGACATGGTCAACCCGGTGGTGTTCTTTGTCACCATCTTTGTTAAATACAATTTGCAGTCCATATTTGTGGACGAGCCTTCCTGGTGGGAGTGTTCATGCAAGGACTGGCTCTTGCTGTTCTTGAGGCAGTGGGGGGAGGGGGGGAGGCCCGGCGATCTGAGGAGATCGCATGGGTATCTCCCTTCCTATGTCCCCCTGGCATTAAAGGTACTGAGGCAGTGGCGGATAACTGCCCTGGAGGTGGGCTCTTTGGGTCGGCGGGAGCTGTACCTGAGGGTCATGGCCTCGGACATTTTGAAGCCCCTGTCTTTGAGGGACTGCCCTGAGAGGGTCCTCACGGAGGGGCTAGCCCTCTTGAATTCTTCTAGAATTCCAAATAAGTTTTGGGATCTCGCATGGAGGTCGTTCCATGGACGACTCTATGTCCGTGCAAATCTCAAATACAGGAACCTGGGGGACAGGAATGTGGTGGGACATTGGAGACCATGGACCATTTTCTGGTCCAATGTCCCTTCAACATGGAGGTTCTTACGAGGGTAGGGGGTGCCATTGGCTACCCCGGCCTTCCGGCCCTGACCTATGCTGAGCGAGTGTATGGTGATTTTGGGGTCCGCAGGGGATTTGAGTTATCGTCACTTTATTTAGTCAGCCTAGTTGTGCTTTATTACACTTGGCACGCTCGGTGTTTGGTGTCCACTAGGGACAAAATCCTGTCTGTGCATGAGGTGGTGGGCGATATCTTTCGGGAGTTGGTGAAGGTGCGGGATCTGGAAAGGAGCAGGATCGGGCCTGAGAGGTGTGCCCATTTATGGAGGGGGTTCCTCTTCCAGCCCCCTTAGGTCACGGCTCTGCCCCTCTCCATGGGTAGGGGCATCTATCCTTTTTCACCCCCTTAGATTTTGTTTATGGTATTTTTTTTTTTAAATAAGGCTACAGACATGTCTGACTATCATGTTCTTGCTCATACGTGGGTTGTAGGTATTTGTTGTTGTGATGGTGGGGTGTGTTGTGGGTTGGCGATGATCTGGACAGTAGTGGTTTCTATGGACTTTAATATCTCCCTACTGTACCAGTGAGCCGTTTTAAGTGTTTTTTTTGTTTGGCAATGATCTGGGCAAGCTTTTCTGATGGACTATAAAGACTTTCTCTTGTACCAGTGAGCCTGTTGTAAATACCTGTTCTGGTGCTATTTTTCTTTCTTTATAGTTATTTCTTGGTGGGTGGAGGTCGGTGATTTGATGGTTTGTGTTTTGTTGTTTGTTTTTGTGTTATTTGGTTTATTTCGTTATTTTGTTTATTTTATATATTTGTTAACCTTTTGGTCGTAGTTTTATAAATAAAAAAAATACCCCTCCTCGGTCTCAGTGCAGCTCCTCCCACTGGCAGTAGTTCCAGCTCCTCCCACTCCCTTCAGTTTGCATCCTGCTGGAGAGGAGTGAAGACCTTTTTCCTGAGCTCCTGAGTTCCAGTGCTTCCAGCCACCAAGACCAGCCTCCAGCCCCAGCCCCCGGAAGAGGGGAGGGATGGCCTCCCTCAGCCCAGGGGAAGGACCAGCATCCGGCCTCCGGAGGAACCAGCAGCACCTGCCCTCCAGCCAGACCACGACCACCATCAGCAGGGAGGACCGTCTCTTCCTAGGGACCCAAGAAGGACTCTCAGATTGGACCGCTCCCCAGCCAGGTGAGACGGAGGCTAAAGCTAGGAAGAGGCGGGAGAAGATCAAATCCCTGCTGGTGAGGATATCCCAGGCCTGCGTGGAAAAAATGACATCTCTCGCAGGCCTGAGGGACAAGAGGGACAGGTGTGCCAGTACTAGGAGGTCGGAGTTTAGGGGGCCATCAACACCCTAAACCTAGAGGTTAAAGAAATCTGGGAATATTTGGGGGTTTTTTTTGAACGTGGGGCTGGGGAGGTGAGCTTCTTAGAGGAGCTCAGGAAGACCCTCCAGCAGGCAAGCCGGGAAGGAACCCAGGTGGCGAGGAGGAAAAGCGGGCGATCAGAGTCCCAACCCCCCAAGCAGCCGGGGAAGCCAGGAGAGCCTGGGTGTAGTGGGGGTGGGAGTTCCGGTGGTGCAGGGCCCAGTATGGCCATAAAACCTGGGGAGGGCTCCCGGGAGTCAATCCCTCGGTCCGTGAAAGGGACTGGGGGGTTGGCTAGGTCGGGGGAGTCCAGTGATCCAGGAGGTCGCAGGGCCCAAGCGCCACCGGAGGTACCCCCCCGGCGTCTACAGGTCAGCATGCCCAGGCTCCCACAGGAGGGCCACGCTGCAGTTGTGGAAGCCCGCTGTGTGCCTGTCTCCAGGACCCCTCAGCCTGCAGTGGAGCGGGAGGACCTGGCAGAGGCAGCGCCAGTGACCGCTCCTGCGGCGGGTAAAGAACAGGGAGAGAGGCAGGTGCATGGCGGCGTAGTGAGAGTATGCAACGTGGCCAAGATGGCGCCGGCTGCTGGGGGAGGAGCAGCTGAGGCCAGCATCAGGGACCCGGAAGTGCCCCCCCCCCCCCCCGGCGAACCGGAAGTGACCCCCCGCGGACCGGAAGTGACCCCCCGCGGACCGGAAGTGACCCCCCGCGGACCGGAAGTACCCCCAGCGGACCGGAAGTGCCCCCCCCCCCCCCCGCGAGTTTGCAGCCAGTGTCATCGGCTTGGAGGACCCGGGGGATGAGAGGTCGGGTGTAATGGACGGTATAATGGACGGTATGTTGCCTACCCCCCAGGTCCCCATGAACATAACCACAGGCCCCGAGGGGCTCCTTGCAGCACAGGCGGGGTGGGGGGAATGTCAGGTGGGACCCCTCCCGGTGGACTGTGTAGCCTATGACTTTATCCGGCAGTTGGAGGGGTCCCAGGGGGGCATCCCCCCAGTACAGGTTGAGTCCCAAGGGGCTGGTGAGATTGCAGAGGGGTCTGGGTGGGGGAGTTTGGTGGGGGTGGTACCCCCCTCTGCTGTGGTCCTGGGAGGGGGGAGCCTGTAGTCAGGCCAAAGGTGGTGGGTCAGGGTGGTCAGGGTATATCAGCGGGGGTGGGTGCAACACCACCGGCAGGGATGGGGGCCCCCCGTCCCCCCCACTTCTGGTGGTGCTGAGGGGGGTGCCCCACTTCCGGAGAACATCTTTCGGGGGGTCTCCGGAGGCCAACTTATTGTCTGCCCTAAAGGGGGGTCGCTCCTTCACTCAGGTGTTGGGCTCTCGTGCCCCTCTGGACCACCTGTACAGCCGGTTTGGCGCCCAGAATTTCCGCGCCCCCCCTGCTGACCAGGAGAGGACGCAGGGGTCGGCGTGGACGAGGGGTACAGGTGGTCCAGAGAGGAGGCGAAGGAATGTTGTCCAGCTTCGGTACGAGGGTCCGGACCCCTGCCCCGCTCGAGGTGAGGTGGTGGGCCTGGTACTCTCCTTGGGTTTTGGGGTGGATGAACTTTTTGCTGTCATCCATCCCACCAACACACGGGAGTTTGATATAAGTTTTGTCACTCCCGTGTGTATGGAACGCTTTATCACCAGCTTTGGGTTGGTGAGGGGCGTTGACCCTTGGAAGAGGTACAGGCTCATTCCCATCTCCAGGCAGGAGGAGGTTAAGAACATCACCATCCTGGTGAGGAATGAGTCGCTCCCTCCGGAGGACATTGCCACCTGGCTCGGGAGGTACGGGCAGTTGCAGACCCCCCTGAGGAAGAACCTTGATGAGCGCGGGGTCTGGACCGGGGCTTGGTTGACCAGGATCCGGCTCAAGAGGGAGGGCAACAGTGTTGCCCACCTCCCTGGCAGCGCCTTTCTAGGCAGAGACCGGATCCTGGCGTTCTACCCGGGACAGCCCCGTCGTTGCTTCAAGTGCGGCAGCCCGACCCACATGAGCTCGGACTGCATGGTGGTCAGATGTGGCCGGTGCCACGAGTTTGGCCACCAGTCCGAGTCATGTGGGAAGATATGCTGCAACTTGTGTGGTGAGATGGGGCACCCATTTAGCAGGTGTCCCAAAGCATATCGGGGTTCTTCCTCAGGGGGGGGACCTCCCGGGCCGGGAGCGGCCAAAGCCCCCCCGGCGAGTGATGGCCGGGGGGGTGGGGATCCTGGAGCCCCTAGTACTGCTCCGGAGGGACCAACAGGCCCATTGCCTCAAAGAAGGCGGAGCAGGCGTGGGCGTGGGGCTCCCCCCCGGGGGACACGGGCTCGGTTGGTCAGGAGGCTCCCGATCCTCCGGAGGGCGGAGCCGGTTGGGAGGAGTCGGGGAGGCCTGGGGGTCCTGGGCCTGAGGGTCCGGGGCCCGGGCCTTCCCCTCCTAATGTTGCAGGGCCGATCCCCATCCCCCTTCCCCCTCCCCCTCGTACTCCCCCCCCTCGTCCCCCCCTCCCAAGTCCCGTCCCCCCCCTCCCCCTTCTTCTTCCCGTCCAGCTAAGTCTGGTCCCCCCCCTGTCCTCTCCCCTGTCTCTGGCCCCCCTCCTGCCTCTTCCATTCCCCCCCCTTCTGGACCCAGAGTATCCTCTGGCCCTGTGGCCATGGAGATGGAGACTGCTCGAGCCTCATCCAAGAGGGAAATCTCGAGCAGCGGGTCCGAGGAGGGGGGTGGTGTAGTCATCTCGGAGAGGTGGCAGGAGTGGGAGCAGGTGAGACGCAAAAAGAAGAAGGGGAAGGCTGCCAGATCTGGGGGTGGGAAGTCCCCAGTGAAGGGTGGGGTTCCCCCAGGGGCACGAAGTGGGGTGTCCCTGGGGAACCCGTTTGGTATCCTCTCCTCCTCCTCGGGCTCAGAGGAGGAGGAAGTGTAAATATGTTTTTGTGTTTGTAGTATGAAGGAGAACGTGACCACTTTCAATCATTCTGATGGCGGTACCCTCTCCAATACGGCTTGCGACCATTAATGTTGCAAGTATTCGTTCTGCAGGAGCTCGTTTTATGGCCTTCGATTTTCTCAGCCGTGTTGAAGCTGACATTTTGTTTTTGCAGGAGACCTGGCTGGCATCTGTGGCAGAGATGCATCTAGCAAAGAGGGAGTGGAGATGTGGGCCCTCCCTCTGGTCTCTTGCGGCCGAGCCCTGCAGTGGGGTTGCGGTCCTTTTTAAGACTGGTCCGGTGGCTTGCCGGCGAGTGATTGAAGTGGAGATCGGTAGATGTCTGGTGGTGGACGCTGTCGTGAGGGGACAATTCCTCCGGCTCATAAATTTTTATGGGCCTCAAACTAGGAGGGAGAGGAGGAGCCTCCTTACGGCGGTTAAGCCTTATCTTTTTACGTCCCAGCAGGTGATTTTTGGTGGCGATTTCAATATGATCACTAGGCCCAAAGACCGGGCAGGTGCCGCCAACCCTCTGGGATATGATAGTATTTTTTTGAATAACGTAGTGAGGGAGGCCAGGTTGGTGGATGTGCACGTTCGTCACCTCCCCAACCTCACTGGTTTCACATTTTCCCGAGGTAGTAGTAAGAGTAGAGCAGCTTCCAAGTACCAAGCCTACCAGAGACTACGCAGGCAGCTGGACCGCCTGGTGTCCTCTGGGGGCTCTCGGGAACAGATATCCGGTCTGAAGGCACAGATGAAGGAGTGTCAGTACGACCGTCTCGCCTCCCTGGTTTTTGAGAGGGATTACGGGAAGTTTATCTCTCCTGATCCCTACAGGAGCTGTGGTGAGGTGGCGAGGTCGAAGGTCGTACATGGCCTGAAGGATGCCTCAGGATCTCTGGTCCGGTCCAGATCGGGGATCCTGGGTGTCGTCAGAGACCACTTTTCGGACCTCCTGAAGAAGCGGCCTCTAGACATGGAGAAAGTCAGGGAATTCCTTGATGAGACCCCACTGGAAGTGGGGTCTGACCTTCCTGACTCTCTGACAGAAGAGATCTCGGTAGCTGAAGTCGAGCAGGCTATTAGCTCTTTAGCTTCTAAAAAGTCACCTAGGCCCGATGGGCTCACGGCCGAATTCTACAAAACCTTTAAGAGCCTCTTGGCTCCTCATCTGAGGGACGTGTTTAGTGAATGTTTGGCCTATGGCCTGCTGCCTCCCTCAATGAGAAGGTCAGCTCTGATCCTACTGTCAAAGGGGAAAGATCCGTCTGTGGTGGAGAATTGGCGTCCGATCGCCCTTCTTACCACAGATAGGAAGATACTGGCAAAGATCTTGTTTACACGTCTGTCTGCTTTGGCGGGCAGGATGCTGTCTCCCTCTCAGCACTGCACAATTCCTGGCCGGGGCACTTTTAGTGCCGTCCTGAGCGTCCGGGAGGCTGTGGAAAGGTGCAGGGCTGATGGCAGCGAGCGGTATCTGCTTGCACTGGATCAGGCTAAGGCGTTTGATCGGGTGAACCACGAGTACCTTTGGCTGCTTCTGAGGAGATACGGTCTGCCTGATCAATTCATTGATTGGCTGCAGGTATTGTATAGGGGAGCTGAGAGCTTCCCTCTTGTCAACGGTTGGGTGGGCCGGGCCTTTGCTGTGGACTCTGGCGTCCGGCAGGGGTGCCCGCTGAGCCCCCTCCTGTACATCTTTGCGGTCGACCCCTTCGTAAGGAGGCTAGACTGCGGGCGTCTGGGGGGGGGTTCCGGTGGGACCTGTCGGGGGTCCGGTTTCGGCGGTGAGGGTTGTGGCCTATGCGGACGACGTCTCGGTGGTGGTATCTGGTCGTGAGGAGGCCCATTATGTGGAGTCCCAGATCGGGTACTACTCTGAGGCGTCAGGCTCGCTGGTCAATTGGGACAAGAGTGAAGTTTTCTGGTTGGGGAAGGAGGGGGAGCAGTTCCCCCTTCCGGACGTGTTCCCCACGCCCGTACCAGAGATTCGAGTTCTTGGCATTCATTTCGGCCCGGGAGATTATCCCAAGCTAAACTGGGAGCGCAGGCTGGTGAGTGCCACTCGGAAGGTGAAGGCCTGGAAAGGTTGGAAACTTTCCCTGAGGGAAAGGGTAAGCTTGGTCAAGACGTACTTATTGCCTGAGTTTCTCTTTGTAAGCTATGTGTGTCTTTTGCCAGCATCTCTCTATGCTCGGGTCTATGGTCTGTTCTTCCTGCTGTTGTGGGGAAGCAGACTGAACCTGATCAAGAGGGAGGTCACATACCGCCAGCGACGGCAAGGTGGGTTGGACAACCCGGTGGTCTTCTTTGTCACCATCTTTGTTAAATACAATTTGCAGTCCATATTTGTGGACGAGCCTTCCTGGTGGGAGTGTTCATGCAAGGACTGGCTCTTGCTGTTCTTGAGGCAGTGGGGGGAGGGGGGGAGGCCCGGCGATCTGAGGAGATCGCATGGGTATCTCCCTTCCTATGTCCCCCTGGCATTAAAGGTACTGAGGCAGTGGCGGATAACTGCCCTGGAGGTGGGCTCTTTGGGTCGGCGGGAGCTGTACCTGAGGGTCATGGCCTCGGACATTTTGAAGCCCCTGTCTTTGAGGGACTGCCCTGAGAGGGTCCTCACGGAGGGGCTAGCCCTCTTGAATTCTTCTAGAATTCCAAATAAGTTTTGGGATCTCGCATGGAGGTCGTTCCATGGACGACTCTATGTCCGTGCGAATCTCAAATACAGGAACCTGGGGGACAGGGACTGCCCCCGTCAGGAATGTGGTGGGACATTGGAGACCATGGACCATTTTCTGGTCCAATGTCCTTTCAACATGGAGGTTCTTACGAGGGTAGGGGGTGCCATTGGCTACCCCCGCCTTCCGGCCCTGACCTATGCTGAGCGAGTGTATGGTGATTTTGGGGTCCGCAGGGGATTTGAGTTATCGTCACTTTATTTAGTCAGCCTAGTTGTGCTTTATTACACTTGGCACGCTCGGTGTTTGGTGTCCACTAGAGACAAAATCCTGTCTGTGCATGAGGTGCTGGGCGATATCTTTCGGGAGTTGGTGAAGGTGCGGGATCTGGAAAGGAGCAGGGTCGGGCCTGAGAGGTGTGCCCATTTATGGAGGGGGTTCCTCTTCCAGCCCCCTTAGGTCACGGCTCTGCCCCTCTCCATGGGTAGGGGCATCTATCCTTTTTCACCCCCTTAGATTTTGTTTATGGTATTTTTTTTTGAAATAAGGCTACAGACATGTCTGACTATCATGTTCTTGCTCATACGTGGGTTGTAGGTATTTGTTATTGTGATGGTGGGGTGTGTTGTGGGTTGGCGATGATCTGGACAGTAGTGGTTTCTATGGACTTTAATATCTCCCTACTGTACCAGTGAGCCGTTTTAAGTGGTTTTTTTTTTTTTTTTGGCAATGATCTGGGCAAGCTTTTCTTTTTTTTTTTTAATTCTCTATTTTATTTTTCATACATTAAACATTAGTTACAAGTCTATAAGGCTTACATTAACATTTAGACCATATTAACAATTATTTTAGGATTGTTATTTCAAACCGTGTTCCTCTTAACGAGCTCTTAACAATCCTGTTCCTTCCTACCACCTATAGATTGTATTCTCCTATTTCCCCCCATCCCCCCGTCTCCCCCTTACCCTACCCCCCTCCCCCCCCCCAAAAAAAAAAAAAAGGGCAGTTTTCTCTCTTCCTCTCTCCACCCCCCTCCCCCACGTCCCCCCCCCCTCTCACCTGACTCGTTCTCTATACCCTATATATGGGGCCCACGTTTGTCTATACTTCTCCTCTTGCTCTCTTATTCCCATCGTCAGATTCTCCATCAGCTGGATCTCCGTTACTCTGTCTAGCCATTGTTGTCTAGTTGGTGTAGATGTGCTTTTCCACAAAATTGGGATACAAGCCCTTGCTGCCGTCAGTAGGTGTCTAAGCAGGGAATTTTTAAACTTTGCCATGGAAAGTGGAAAATCATATAATAAGTAGGTGGCTGGGTTTCCTCCCAGCTCCACTTCAGTAATTTCTTTTATCGTGCCCTCGATCATTTTCCAAAATTCCTTCACTTTTACACATTCCCAAAAAATATGTAAGATTGTACCCTCCTCCTCTCCACACCGCCAACTGCGATCTGAAGTTTCTGGGAAGATACGTTTCAGTACGGCAGGGGTTTTATACCATCTAGTTAAGATCTTGTAGCTTCCTTCCTGGTATTTGGTAGCTAGGGAGGCCTTATGCGTAAAGGAGAAATTTTTTGTTTTCTGAGTCTCTGAGAATTCTATCCCTAAGTCCCTTTCCCATGCTTGTATGAATGGTAGGTTTTTGGGCGCTTCTGTGTCTACCAGCAGGCTGTACATTAATGACAGACCATGTCTCAGCGATTCACCCTTCAGGCATGTTTCTTCGAACCCTGAAAGTTCTCTTCTTGAAGTGTTTTGTGGGCTTAGTGCTCTAATTGCTGCTCTTAGCTGAATTTCTCTTATTGGGTCCAACTCCCTTCTGGGGTCCTCATTTATCTCTCCCCCACCGGCCCTTTGGTTGTCTGTATCAAAGTGTATTAGCCTGCTCATTCCTGCGCGTCTAAGAATACCAAAATGGTGATCTGTAATACCTAGTTGGAACCTAGGGTTCCCCAACACTGGGACAAGTGGACTTGTGTAGTCCGAGATCTTGTTTTTGCTAAATTTCCTTTTTGTAACTCGTATTGTGGCGCCTAGGGTGGGGTGCTTTTTAACCTATTGTGGGATATCAACCTCTTGGATCCACGCTAAGCCCTCCAGAGGGATCTTCGTAATCTTTTGTTCCATGAGAATCCAAGGTTTAGATTTCTCGTGTGAACACCATTCTACCACCCTTGCTAAGTGGACTGCATCGTAATATCCCATCGGGTCTGGTAAACCCACCCCCCCCTTCCTCTTAGGTAGCGTCAGGATCTCACGTCGTACTCTCGCCGATTTTCCTGCCCAGATAAACCTGCTAAATCTTACTCTTCAATCCCTAAAAAAAAACAAGGGAATCTTTACTGGAAGGGTCTGCAGTAGATAAAGTAGTCTTGGCATAATGTTCATTTTAATGATGTTTGTAACGGAATGCACCATGACAGACCGAGATTCTCCTATGTCTAGGGTCACCTTATGTCCACTAGGGCCATAGGGTGACAAAGAATCATAATTCATATGTTACAGAAGACATTAATAAGGGACATTAATAATACTTCATATTGCAGGACTGAGATATCACAAGGAGTCATGATGACATGACCAGGTCAGCCAGTGAGTCATACCTTTTGTATAATAGGCTATTGAAACGTTAAGTGAGGTTGGCTCTTCAATGTGTGGACACATGCTTTTGAAAGGTGTTAATTCAGGTCTACAAGACCAGAGTGAGTCATACCTTTGTATAAAATGCTATTGAAATACCTGAAGGTGTGGATTACACCCACTCTCACTGCCATTGTGTGATAAAGATGCGGTGCCGACCGGCCAACATGGTTAGCTTACCTGAATGCCTTTTAGAGTGTGATTGAAGCCCCCCATGGTGTGAAGGGGGGTAGAGATGGCATTGTCCTGTGATTGGCTGTAACATCTTTTACTGTATAAAAGAGCTGGAAAGATACCAATAAAGTGTTGATAGATTTTTAAACCAGAGAGAACGTAGCTGCGTCTCGTTTTTACTCTGGGGAATGGAATGGGTCGTGTCTGCCGGATTGTGGAGTGTCGCAAGCTGTGTTGGGTGGATGGAAGTTCGTAAGCGGTGTTGACCGTTACATTGGTGGCTAGCAGTGGGATGATTCCATCTTCAGAAAAACAGCTACAAGGGCACAAGACAATGCAGACACCAGTCTCCATGGAGGAGGAATTCCAAAGAAGGTTACAAGAGATGCGGATACAGCACAGAGGACCAGTATCAGAGGAGGTCCTGCTGGGATGGTCGGATGTGATTTGTTGCCAACTCTGGAAGGAAGCGCTAGCTCTTGAGCAGCAACACCAGGGAAAGGTCCTCCCCTCCTTCTATGAAAGGTACTGGCCGCAGTATGACGTACGAATGCCGTTGTTGGGGGAACAACCGAAGCAGGAGTGGATAGCGGAGTTAAACCGGCTGATCCGGGCAGAGATGCAGCTGGACGAGAGCTACAGAGCCCTCCGGTGGTATGTAGCCCAAGAGTGCCCATGGTCAGCGGATGACAGTCCCACAGAAGGCTATGAGTATGATGGCCCGGGATTGTTGTATTGGAGGATGTCCACGGATCCGGACTTCGGGGATGATCGGGAGTGGCGCCTGGAGGACATAATAGAGCACAGAGAGGGAAAATTGAATATCCCGGAAGGGCACTGGTTACAGGAAGATTTGGAATTTCTGGCCATTCGAGAATGGGAGCTGGAGATCGCCTACATACAGCTGCTAGACTCGGCTCAGCACCAGGGTAGGGCTCCCGTTGCCTGCGACTATGAGAAAAGGTCAGATGACAACTGTGAAATCCTGGCTGATGAATCAGCAGTGGAAAATATGGAGATTGCCATCTCTAAAGCCGAAGCGGATGGTGTGGAGTTCCAGGGAGCCGGGGCGGTTGGCTCCTCTCTCCAGCAACAAGCTGAGGTTGTAAAGCTTTTACTCCCATCTGAAGCACTGGTCACCGGACAGAGGGTTCAAGACCTCTGCCCCACCCTTGTGGCAGTTCCAGAGGCTCAGGGTGAGAAGGTGGCGATCACTCCCCAGCCACAGATTACAGAATGTCTGGACTGTTCAGAGGATGTTGTGGATTGTGCATGCCCAGCGGAGGAGCTGGCAACGGAGCAGAGTGCCCCAGGTCTCTGCTCCCAACTAGCAGGAGAGGGAGTTCCTGTGGTGGTGGATGGGACTGTGGTCTCCACTCACAGCAACCCAGCGGAAGAGCTGGCAACAGAGCAGAGTGTCATGGGCCTCTGCTCCCAACTATCAGAAGAGGGGGTCCCTGTGGTATTGGATGGGACTGTAGTCTCCACTGACACAACCCCAGAAGATGGTACAGGACTGGGACAGGAGGATGTCGGCTTTGCTTTGCAAGCATCAGGGGGTTTTCCCCTGGCACCAGTGGATGGGACTGCAGTCTCCACTGGTATACCTCAGGAAGTGGGGGCAGTTGGCCCAGACCCCCAACAGCATGATGGACTGAGCCCAGCCACCCTGCCTTCTCTCCAGTGGCTGAAAGGACTCCAGGGAGAAGGGCCAGTCCAGGCCCCTCCCCAGCGGCAGGCATGTTCTCTGAGAGAGGCAGAGGTTGGCGGGGTGAGTAATGCTCAGTTTGGAGCCATTTATTTGGGGTACAGTATGGATGCCAGCATTGGAGGACTGGAACTACTGACTGACTTCGGAGTCAACCCGTTTGGGGTTCCCTCCTGTGTCAGTCTCCCACCGAAAGGGGAGAGATGTAACGGAATGCACCATGACAGACCGAGATTCTCCTATGTCTAGGGTCACCTTATGTCCACTAGGGCCATAGGGTGACAAAGAATCATAATTCATATGTTACAGAAGACATTAATAAGGGACATTAATAATACTTCATATTGCAGGACTGAGATATCACAAGGAGTCATGATGACATGACCAGGTCAGCCAGTGAGTCATACCTTTTGTATAATAGGCTATTGAAACGTTAAGTGAGGTTGGCTCTTCAATGTGTGGACACATGCTTTTGAAAGGTGTTAATTCAGGTCTACAAGACCAGAGTGAGTCATACCTTTGTATAAAATGCTATTGAAATACCTGAAGGTGTGGATTACACCCACTCTCACTGCCATTGTGTGATAAAGATGCGGTGCCGACCGGCCAACATGGTTAGCTTACCTGAATGCCTTTTAGAGTGTGATTGAAGCCCCCCATGGTGTGAAGGGGGGTGGAGATGGCATTGTCCTGTGATTGGCTGTAACATCTTTTACTGTATAAAAGAGCTGGAAAGATACCAATAAAGTGTTGATAGATTTTTAAACCAGAGAGAACGTAGCTGCGTCTCGTTTTTACTCTGGGGAATGGAATGGGTCGTGTCTGCCGGATTGTGGAGTGTCGCAAGCTGTGTTGGGTGGATGGAAGTTCGTAAGCGGTGTTGACCGTTACAATGTTGATTCTCCCAAACCATGTAAAGACTTCCTTATCCCACCGCTGAAAATCTGCCTTGAACTGTCCTATCAAGGGAACAAAATTTAGGTCAAATGTTCTATTCAGATTTTTTGGTATTTTGGTTCCCAGATAGGGTATATGGGAGTCTGTCCATCTAAAGGGAAAATTTGTCGCTAGTTGTTGTTGTGCCTGTCTGTTAACTTCCACTCCCATCGCCTCTGATTTATTATAGTTCACCTTAAAATTGGACAGAGTTCCATACTCCCCTTTCTCCCTCATTAAGGCTGGTAGGGACAGCTCTGGGGCCGTTATTGAGAACAAGAGGTCATCTGCAAATGCAGCTACTTTATACTCTGATCCCTTAATCCGAAAGCCTCTTATGTCTGTATTAATCCGTACAGTTCTCAAGAACGGCTCCAGAACAAGGATAAAGATTATTGGAGAGAGTGGACACCCCTGTCTTGTCCCATTGTGTATTGGGAAGGGATCAGAAATTGCCTCGTTTACCTTCACCCTGGCCGAAGGGCAGGAGTAAAGACTGTCTATCCAATTTCTCAACCCTTCCCCCAGCCCAATATGTTGTAATATTGTTTTAAAAATCCCCAATCCACTCTGTCAAAAGCTTTCTCCGCATCTGTTGATATTAATACTGTTGGCTTTTGATAGAGTTGAGACATATAGATAGTACTCAGAAGTCTCTGTGTGTTCTCTCTTCCCTCCCGCCCCGGGGTAAAACCCACTTGATCTGGGTGTATTAAGGATGGGATACAGGGTAGGATTCTATTGGCGATTATTTTTGCAAATATCTTCAGATCAACGTTCAATAAGGATATTGGTCGGTAGCTGGGACATACAGTTGGGTCTTTCCCTTCCTTGGGGATAATTGCAATATGTGCTTCTAGTGTTTCTCTACGCATCTGCTGACCATCTTTTAGCGAGTTAAAGGCTTCTAGAAATTTAGGTGCTAGTTTTTCCTAAAACGTTTTATAATATGTTAAGGTATAGCCGTCTGGGCCTGGGGATTTACCCGGTTTCATCTCCTTTATTGCTTCTAAAAACTCCTCTGTCGTGATCGGTCCCTCCATATTAGCTATCATTTCTTCTGGAATTGTGGGCATCTCTGACTCCCTGAGATATTCTTTTACTCTCTCCACTCTACACTGACCTGTTGCTAATATAGGTTGGGTTTCCAGGCGCTATAATATTCTTTAAATTCTTTGGCTATTAAATGTGATGAACTAACTAGATTATCTCCTTTGGTTTTTATTTTTTCAATATGTTTTTTTGCTCTTGTCTCTCTCAGTGCATTGGCCAGCATCTTGCTCGGTTTGTTCCCATGTTCATAATATGCCCTCCTACATCTACTTAAATTGGCCCTGGCCTTCTCTGTGAGTAGTAGGTTTAGTTTATCTCGGAGCAACGTTAATTTCTGTTCGATCTGAATTCCTTGCGATGTTTTATGTTCAATTTCTGCTATTCGGATTTCCCCGAGCAAACTATCTAATTTTGCGCTGAGAGTCCTCTTCCGCTGTGCCCCAAGTGAGATAAGAATTCCTCTCACATAGCACTTGTGTGTTTCCCATTTGCATAGCGGTGTTGTTCCATCCTCTTTGTTCATTTCAAAAAACCTCTCTATTTCCAAATTCACCTTATTTTCATACTCTGGGTCTTTAATTAATGATTCATTGATCCTCCAGATCCACTCTCTTGGACCAGATGTACCCCAATCGATGGTGCAGTGAGCTGGGGCATGGTCTGAGATCGTGAATGAGCCCATTGAAGCTTCTCTTAGATTTAGCACTATCTTTTGATCTAGGAATATATAGTCTATTCTTGTGTATGTTTTGTGTTTTGATGAGTAAAAACTATAGTCCCTATCGTGAACATGTAGAGTCCTCCAAGTGTCTATTAACTGTAGGCTTTGAAGGATTGTTTTCGCCTGTCTCAGTTTAGTATTAGATATGTTGTAGGACCCCTTGGAGGAATCCGACTTCGGATCCATTACCATATTCATATCTCCTCCCAGAATCAGAACCCCCTCTCTTTGTTGGTGTGTGTGTCATAAATCAAAAACCACTGTCTATTGTGAAGTGTGCCTATTTGTGTCAGTGTATCAATGTGTATATTGTCTTATTTTATCTAACCACAGTGTCATTGGGATCATGAGATGGATGTGTATAAGTGTGTATGAGTATATATGTGTATATGTGTGTGAGTGTGTGTGGGTATGTGGAAGTGTTTCTGCTTGAGGCAAAAAAAAAAAAAAAAAAAAAAGGGGAAATGGGTAAACTGGCTACAGTTTACCTGTGTATTCTAATAAAACCCAAAGAGAAAAAAAACCGAATATATTATAACTCTCCCACCCCCACCCCGGCAGAACTACAAGGGTCACACATCTATGTGTAATTGATTTAGGTCTCTTATACCTCCGAGCGTATAACTTGGGGTAGGTTGTTATGTTACCCCACAGCCTGGTCCTAGTATGCCAATAAACAGGATACACACAAAGAAAGGAGAAAGAAATAAAAAAATAGGTAAATAAAAAGAAAAAGGGGGGGCTCCAGATTGAAGCAATTGGGGAGGACCTGGGAAAAAAAAAAAGAGGTCCCCAATTACAACGGTGCCATCTAAAGCCCTGACCACATATACATTTTAATAATTAATAATTAGAATAGTTCGGAGGGCAAACATGACTTAGTCATATAAATTTCATTTCTTTCCCCTTTCTCTAGGTAACACAAAAAACCAGCGTAAAAAAAAAAAAAATAAAAAAAAAAAAAGGAGGAAAAGTCATGTAAGCCAGCGGGAAACAGGACAAGGAGTTGTTAGCCATTTGTTCTGCCATATATTCCCCCCCTAAAAAAAAAGGGGCTACTCCAAAATGAGAAAGAGAAAAGAGACAGGGGGGTAGTCTCCAAAAAAAAAAAAAAATCCATAATGGCTAGCAACAGTCCAATCCGGGTGTCCTCTGCCTCACTCAATGTTTTTATGGGGTCCTTCTCACTATTCCTCTTCAACTTCTCTCCTTTCCTACTAGTACATCCAGCCAGTTAGGGACTTGTATTGGCTCTGCTCCCAGAAACTCAAAAAGTGATGGGAGTTGCGAAGGGTCCCTTAGGTGAAAGCTTCTTCCTTCTTTTTTAATATTTAAGGCCAATGGAAACCCCCATCGATATATGGCTCCACTATTACGTATGTAGTCCAGCAGGGGCTTTAATATGCGCCTTCTAGATCTAGTCTGCCAGCATAGGTCAGGGAATATCTGTATATCACCCCCCTCCCATGCCCCCGCTGTGCCCTCTTTCCACACTGCCCTCAATATCTCCTCCTTCGTTCTGTAGAAATGCACCCTACAGAGTACATCTCGGGGGCTGCTTTGGTTGCTTTGATCCTGGCGGGGTACAGTAGGGACTTTATGTACCCTATCCAAATCCAGCCTTGTGTCTGGGGGTTTCTTTAAGATATTGTTAAGAATAGACGTGGCCACTCTTCTTAATTCTAGGCCCTCAAAATTCTCTGGTATGCCTTTAATACGCAGATTATTCCTTCTGCTTCTGTTGTCGGTTTCTTCTAACTGCAGTTGTAGCCTGTCCATGTATCTCTGCTGGTGTAGTAGTTTTTCCTCTAGAGCTGAAACTCTGAGGTCTATAATGTTTTGTTGTTGTTCCAAGCCCTCTGCTCTTTGTTCTACTTTCCCCACTTTGGTATGCACTTCTTCAATCTCCACTCTAATTGCAGCTGTAATGTTTGCTACCATTTCCTGAATGTCTTCCTTAGTCGGGAGGGCCTGTATGAGCCTACTAAGTTGGCTGATATCAGTGGAGGTTTCTTGCTCTCCCAATCCCATAGATACCTCCCTGAGTTTGAGCAGCTTTGTAGGCTGATCAAGGCTCATTGTTTCCAGGTTTAAAGTACTCTGTTGCGGTACTGCCCCCTCTAATGACTGAGATAGCTCACTGAATAGGTGCAATGTTCCTAGTGGAGAAGTAAGAGGCAACAGTACCTTTGTTATAAGCTGCTCCTTGGAAGGGATGTGTTCTACTACGTCCACCACCTCCTTCTGCTGAAGTCTCTCCTGCACCGTGTCTATCACATGATATGAGCTCTCCAGGAAGACCTTGTCTACCGACGTGTTAGGAGTACCGCTCAGGGGGCTCCTGAGAGAGGTTATCGCTAGCGCAGGTGAGATGAATTCTGTGAGGGATTTCCTCCTTACCTCTCCAGAGACTCCGGTCACCTCAAGATCTGCCTGGAGTTCGCCCCTCTTCACTGTCATGTACCTTGTGATGTATGAATGGGCGTTTTGGGAGAGCTGGTTAGATGTGCCTCTGGCGTCTTTAGCGGCACTGCGTCCTCGCCGCGACATCAGCAACCATAGACCGCTCTCCTACCACGGAGATGGGGGGGGGGGTCCGGATCCAGCCGCTCTCCTGAACGTTCTCCTGGACGCACACACCGCGGGCTCCGCTAGACTCTCCTAGCGCACGCGCTCATTCTGCCATGCCTCTGACACTTCCCCCGGAAACAGGAAGTCTCTGTGGGCAAGCTTTTCTGATGGACTATAAAGACTTTCTCTTGTACCAGTGAGCCTGTTGTAAATACCTGTTCTGGTGCTATTTTTCTTTCTTTATAGTTATTTCTTGGTGGGTGGAGGTCGGTGATTTGATGGTTTGTGTTTTGTTGTTTGTTTTTGTGTTATTTGGTTTATTTAGTTATTTTGTTTATTTTATATATTTGTTAACCTTTTGGTCGTGTTTTTATAAATAAAAAAATTACCCCTCCTCGGTCTCAGTGCAGCTCCTCCCACTGGCAGTAGTTCCGGCTCCTCCCACAGAGCTCATTCTGCTTCCTGCTGGAGAGGAGAGAAGACCTGTCTTCCAGAGCTCCTGTGTTCCAGGATCCAGCCTACCAGGACCAGCCTCCAGCCCCCTGCCCCGGAAGAGGGGTGGGATGGCCTCCCTCAGCCCCGGAGGTGGACCGGCTTCCGGCCTCCGGAGGAGTCAACAGCACCTGCCCTCCAGCCAGACCACCGCCACCACCATCAGCAGGGAGGACCGTCTCTTCCTGGAGACCCAGGAGGGTCTCTCAGACTGGACAGCCCCTCAGCCAGGTGAGAATGAGGCAAGAACCAGGAGGAGGCGAAATCCCTGCTGGTGAGGATATCTCAGGCCTGCGTGGAAAAGATGACTACTCTCGCAGGCCTGAGGGAAAAGAGGGACAGGTGCTCCAGCAATAAGAGAGCTGAATACAAGGGGGCCATCACCACCCTAGGAATAGAGGTAAAAGAAATATGGGAATACCTGGGGGGCTTTTGCCAACGTGGGGCTGGAGAGGTGAACTTCCTAGAGGAGCTCCGGAGGACCCTCCAGCAGGCCAACCGGGAAGGGAGCCAGGCAGCGAGGAGGAGCGGGCGGTCTAAGAAGGGGTCCCAACCCCCCAAACAGCCAGGAGAGTCAGGGGAGCCTGGGTGCAGTGGGGGGGGGGGCGAGTGCCGGTGGTGCAGGGCCCAGTATGGCCATAAAACCTGGGGAGGGTTCCCGGGAAAGGGGCTGGGGGGTTGGCCATGTCTGGGGAGCCCAATGATCCAGGAGGCCACCGGGCCCAGGTGCCGCCGGAGGTGCCCCCCCGGCGTCTAAAGGTCAGCGTGCCCAGGCTCCCTCAGGATGGCCACGCTGCTGCTGCTGCTGTGGAAGCCCGCTGTGTGCCTGTCTCCAGGACCCCCCAGCCTGCAGTAGAGCGGGAGGACCTGGCAAGTGCAGCGCCAGTGACTGCTCCTGCGGCTAGTGAGCCATCGGGTGAGAGGCAGGTACATGGCGGTGAAGTAGAAGTTCAGACAGCAGCAGGAAAAATACTTGTTTGCAGTGTGGCCAAGATGGCGCCGTCTGCTGGGGGAGGAGCAGCTGAGGCCACATTCCCCAGTGGGAACCAGCCCCTTTTCAGGGAAGGGGGATGTGGCCAGCTCCCATCCACCATCAGGGACCCAGAGGTGACCGCCCGAGAACCGGAAGTGACCCCCCCGCGAACCGGAAGTGATTCCCCGCGACCGGAAGTGCACCCCCGCGAACCGGAAGTGACCCTCCCGCGGCCGGAAGTGACCCCCCGCAAATTTGCGGCTTGGAGGACCTGGGGGATGAGAGGCCGGGGGTGCGGGGGTGCCCAGTCCCGGATGCTGCAGCGGAGCAGGCGTGGGCGAGGGGCTCCCCCCCGGGGCACACAGACTCAGTTGGTCAGGAGGCTCCCGATCCTCCGGAAGGCGGAGCTGGTGGGGAGGAGTCGGGAGGCCTGGGGGTCGCGGGCCTGAGGGTCCGGGGCCCGGGCCTTCCCCTCCTTTTGTTGCAGGGCCGATCCCCATCCCCCTTCACCCTCCCCCTCCTCACCATTGCCCCCCCCCTCCACCTGTTCCATCTGCCTCCCCATGCACCCCCCCTCATCTCCCCCCCGTCCCGCCCCTCGTCTTTCCCGTCCCCCCCTCCCCCTTCTTCTCCCCGTCCAGCTAAGTCTGGTCCCCCCCCCTTCTGGACCCAGAGTCTCCTCTGGCCCTGTGGCCATGGAGACAGAAGCTGCTCGAGCCTCATCTAAGAGGGAAATCTCGAGCAGCGGGTCCGAGGAGGGGGGTGGCGTTGTCACCTCGGAGAGATGGCAGGAGTGGGAGCAGGTGAGACGCAGGAAGAGGGGAAAGGCTGCAAAATCTGGGAAGTCCCTTGTGAAGGGAAGGGTTCCCCCAGGGGCACAAAGTGGGGTGTCCCTGGGGAACCCGTTTGGTATCCTCTCCTCCTCCTCGGGCTCAGAGGAGGAGGAAGTGTAGATATGTAAATATGTTTTTGTGTTTGTAGTATGAAGGAGAACGTGACCACTTTCAATCATTCTGATGGCGGTACCCTCTCCAATACGGCTTGCGACCATTAATGTCGCAAGTATTCGTTCTGCGGGAGCTCGTTTTATGGCCTTCGATTTTCTCAGCCGTGTTGAAGCTGACATTTTGTTTTTGCAGGAGACCTGGCTGGCATCTGTGGCAGAGATGCATCTAGCAAAGAGGGAGTGGAGATGTGGGCCCTCCCTCTGGTCTCTTGCGGCCGAGCCCTGCAGTGGGGTTGCGGTCCTTTTTAAGACTGGTCCGGTGGCTTGCCGGCGAGTGATTGAGGTGGAGATCGTTAGATGTCTGGTGGTGGACGCTGTTGTGAGGGGGCAATTCCTCCGGCTCATACATTTTTATGGGCCTCAAACTAGGAGGGAGAGGAGGAGCCTCCTTACGGCGGTTAAGCCTTATCTTTTTACGTCCCAGCAGGTGATTTTTGGTGGCGATTTCAATATGATCACTAGGCCCAAAGACCGGGCAGGTGCCGCCAACCCTCTGGGATATGATAGTATTTTTTTGAATAACGTAGTGAAGGAGGCCAGGTTGGTGGATGTGCACGTTCGTCACCTCCCCAACCTCACTGGTTTCACATTTTCCCGAGGTAGTAGTAAGAGTAGATTAGATAGGTTTTTTTTTAAAGGAGGACTCTGTCTGCTCGGCTCCTGAGCTGCAGTCGGTAGAGTTCTCCGATCACTGTATGGTATCTGTGGCCCTGAATGTCGCTGACACTCCTCAGAAAGGGAGGGGTTTGTGGTGCCTGAATGGGTCGCTACTGGAGGATCCTGAGGTTAGGGAAGCCTATGAGGTTTTCTTCCTGGGCCAGACCTCGCTCCTTGAGGGCAACTGCTCCCTCCTTGAGTGGTGGGAAGTAGTTAAAAAGAGGTCTGGCGACTTTTTCCGGGAAATCTCTGGGTACAGGGCAGCTTCCAAGTACCAAGCCTACCAGAGACTACGCAGGCAGCTTGACCGCCTGGTGTCCTCTGGGGGTTCTCGGGAATAGATATCCGGTCTGAAGGCGCAGATGAAGGAGTGTCAGTACGACCGTCTCGCCTCCCTGGTTTTTGAGAGGGATTACGGGAAGTTTATCTCTCCTGATCCCTACAGGAGCTGTGGTGAGGTGGCGAGGTCGAAGGTCGTACATGGCCTGAAGGATGCCTCAGGATCTCTGGTCCGGTCCAGATCGGGGATCCTGGGTGTCGTCAGAGACCACTTTTCGGACCTCCTGAAGAAGCGGCCTCTAGACATGGAGAAAGTCAGGGAATTCCTTGATGAGACCCCACTGGAAGTGGGGTCTGACCTTCCTGACTCTCTGGCAGAAGAGATCTCGGTAGCTGAAGTCGAGCAGGCTATTAGCTCTTTAGCTTCTAAAAAGTCACCTGGGCCCGATGGGCTCACGGCCGAATTCTACAAAACCTTTAAGAGCCTCTTGGCTCCTCATCTGAGGGACGTGTTTAGTGAATGTTTGGCCTATGGCCTGCTGCCTCCCTCAATGAGAAGGTCAGCTCTGATCCTACTGTCAAAGGGGAAAGATCCGTCTGTGGTGGAGAATTGGCGCCCGATCGCCCTTCTTACCACAGATAGGAAGATACTGGCAAAGATCTTGTTTACACGTCTGTCTGCTTTGGCGGGCAGGATGCTGTCTCCCTCTCAGCACTGCACAATTCCTGGCCGGGGCACTTTTAGTGCCGTCCTGAGCGTCCGGGAGGCTGTGGAAAGGTGCAGGGCTGATGGCAGCGAGCGGTATCTGCTTGCACTGGATTAGGCTAAGGCGTTTGATCGGGTGAACCACGAGTACCTTTGGCTGCTTCTGAGGAGATACGGTCTGCCTGATCAATTCGTTGATTGGCTGCAGGTATTGTATAGGGGAGCTGAGAGCTTCCCTCTTGTCAACGGTTGGGTGGGCCGGGCCTTTGCTGTGGACTCTGGCGTCCGGCAGGGGTGCCCGCTGAGCCCCCTCCTGTACGTCTTTGCGGTCGACCCCTTCGTAAGGAGGCTAGACTACGGACGTCTAGGGGGGGTTCCGGTGGGACCTGTCGGGGGTCCGGTTTCGGCGGTGAGGGTTGTGGCCTATGCGGACGACGTCTCGGTGGTGGTATCTGGTCGTGAGGAGGCCCATTATGTGGAGTCCCAGATCGGGTGCTACTCTGAGGCGTCAGGCTCGCTGGTCAATTGGGACAAGAGTGAAGTTTTCTGGTTGGGGAAGGAGGGGGAGCAGTTCCCCCTTCCGGACGTGTTCCCCACGCCCGTACCAGAGATTCGAGTTCTTGGCATTCATTTCGGCCCGGGTGATTATCCCAAGCTAAACTGGGAGCGCAGGCTAGTGAGTGCCACTCGGAAGGTGAAGGCCTGGAAAGGTTGGAAACTTTCCCTGAGGGAAAGGGTAAGCTTGGTCAAGACGTACTTATTGCCTGAGTTTCTCTTTGTAAGCTATGGGCCAGATTCAGGTAGATGGGAGCATCTTTGCTCCAGAGTAACGCTTCTCATTTACGTTACTCTGCCGAAATTTTAGCAGCAAGTGCTGTCATTCACGAAGCACTTGCTCCTAAAGTTGCGGCAGCGTAACGAAAATGAGCCGGCGGAATTCAAATTGGGCGGGTACGGGGAGTGTAGTATTTAAACTAAGCGCGATCCCGCCGCGAACGTACTGCGCATGCGTCGAGTGTCAAAGCATTCCCGTGCGCATGCTCCAAATTCTGTGAATGAACGTCAATGACGTCACATTCCCATTCATGATCTTTTTACGCAAGCGACGTGATTTTTTTTTTTTCCGACGCGATGACGACGCCTATACCTAACATAGGATACTCCATCGTGAATTGCCGAATTGCCGATTTGCCGATTTCCGCTCATTAACATATTTTTTGAGGGGAAATCGGTGGGAACGCCCCCGGCGCCATTTTTAAGTTGAAGTAACGATGCGATGGCGAAACTCAGTTACGCTGATCGCATCGGAGCTTCAACCCGGCGTTTCTTGTTTTCTGGTTACAGAAAACAAAAACGCCGGCTCAAAGTGACAGTTAGGCTGGCGGATCACTGAATCCGCCAGCCTAACTGTTCCTGAATCTGGCCCTATGTGTGTCTTTAGCCAGCATCTCTCTATGCTCGGGTCTATGGTCTGTTCTTCCTGCTGTTGTGGGGAAGCAGACTGAACCTGATCAAGAGGGAGGTCACATACCGCCAGCGACGGCAAGGTGGGTTGGACATGGTCAACCCGGTGGTGTTCTTTGTCACCATCTTTGTTAAATACAATTTGCAGTCCATATTTGTGGATGAGCCTTCCTGGTGGGAGTGTTCATGCAAGGACTGGCTCTTGCTGTTCTTGAGGCAGTGGGGGGAGGGGGGGAGGCGGGGAGGCCCGGCGATCTGAGAAGATCGCATGGGTATCTCCCTTCCTATGTCCCCCTGGCATTAAAGGTACTGAGGCAGTGGCGGATAAATGCCCTGGAGGTGGGCTCTTTGGGTCGGCGGGAGCTGTACCTGAGGGTCATGGCCTCGGACATTTTGAAGCCCCCTGTCTTTGAGGGACTGCCCTAAGAGGGTCCTCACGGAGGGGCTAGCCCTCTTGAATTCTTCTAGAATTCCAAATAAGTTTTGGGATCTCGCATGGAGGTCGTTCCATGGACGACTGTACGTCTGTGCGAATCTCAAATACAGGAACCTGGGGGACAGGGACTGCCCCCGTCAGGAATGTGGTGGGACATTGGAGACCATGGACCATTTTCTGGTCCAATGTCCCTTCAACATGGAGGTTCTTACAAGGGTAGGGTGTGCCATTGGCTACCCCCGCCTTCCGGCCCTGACCTATGCTGAGCGAGTGTATGGTGATTTTGGGGTCCGCAGGGGATTTGAGTTATCGTCACTTTATTTAGTCAGCCTAGTTGTGCTTTATTACACTTGGCACGCTCGGTGTTTGGTGTCCACTAGGGACAAAATCCTGTCTGTGCATGAGGTGGTGGGCGATATCTTTCGGGAGTTGGTGAAGGTGCGGGATCTGGAAAGGAGCAGGGTCGGGCCTGAGAGGTGTGCCCATTTATGGAGGGGGTTCCTCTTCCAGCCCCCTTAGGTCACGGCTCTGCCCCTCTCCATGGGTAGGAGCATCTATCCTTTTTCACCCCCTTAGATTTTGTTTATGGTATTTTTTTTGAAATAAGGCTACAGACATGTCTGACTATCATGTTCTTGCTCATACGTGGGTTGTAGGTATTTGTTGTTGTGATGGTGGGGTGCGTTGTGGGTTGGCGATGATCTGGACAGTAGTGGTTTCTATGGACTTTAATATCTCCCTACTGTACCAGTGAGCCGTTTTAAGTGGGTTTTTTTTTTTTTTTGGCAATGATCTGGGCAAGCTTTTCTGATGGACTATAAAGACTTTCTCTTGTACCAGTGAGCCTGTTGTAAATACCTGTTCTGGTGCTATTTTTCTTTCTCTATAGTTATTTCTTGGTGGGTGGAGGTCGGTGGTTTGATGGTTTGTGTTTTGTTGTTTGTTTTTGTGTTATTTGGTTTATTTAGTTATTTTGTTTATTTTATATATTTGTTAACTTTTTGGTCGTAGTTTTATAAATAAAAAAATTACCCCTCCTCGGTCTTCGCCGCCTTCCGCCGGGGGGGTACACCTACCCCCCCCGGTCTTCGCCGCCGCCTTCCGCCGGGGGGTACACCTACCCCCCCCGGTCTTCGCCGCCGCCTTCCGCCGGGGGGGTACACCTACCCCCCCCCCGTCTTCGCCGCCGCCTTTCGCCGGGGAGAGAGACACCCACCAATGCTCTCCGCCATGTTCGGCCAGGCCCCCACCCCAAATTAAGCTCTTTCACATCCGTGGGGGGCGGCGGAAATGGCGGAGAACAACGGGGGCGTCGCCACTCCTCGGTCTTCTAGCCGTTTTCTGCTGGGGGGGGGGGGGAAACACCCACCCATGCTCTCCGCCATGCTCGACCGGGCCCCCACCCCAAAATTAAGCTCTTTCACATCCGGGGAGGGGGCGGCCGAAAACAGCGGAGAACAACGGGGGTGTCTCCCCACCTCGGGCTCCTCCGCTTCTGCCTGGCTCCTCCCGAGGCCAGGGCTTCTTTCGCCGTCTTCCGCCGGAGGGCGCCACTCTCCGGGGCTTCTCGTCGCTGTCTTCCGCCGCGGGGCACCACCCGCGGGGGCCAGGCCTTCTTCCGCCGCCGCCCCCTTCGATTTTTTCTGCCTGGACGAGGGTCGCACATCCCATCCAGGACTTGGACTGGCGGGCTTCTCGTCGCTGTCTTCTGCTGTGGGGTGACACTCCGACGTTTTCGACCGGAGCGAGGGTCGTACATCCCACTCCGGATTTCTTCGCCGGGTTCTGCCTGGCTCCTCCTGGGGCCAGGGCTTCTCGTCGCTGTCTTCCGCTGTGGGGTGACACTCGCGGGCTTCTTCTTCCATTCGATGTTGACACGGCGAGGTCCGGCGCTGAAATGCCTTCTGAGCGGCGGGCACCGACTTATATTGGCATAGGGCGTGGGCGTGGTTATGCCAACATGTGACCTTAACCCATGTGACAGTGATGTGATGTGACATCACTGTCACATGGGTCAAGGTCACATGGTGGCATAACCACGCCCACGCCCTATGTCAATATAAGTCGGTTCCCGCCGCTCAGAAGGCACTTCAGCGCCGGACCTCGCCGTGTCAACATCGAATGGAAGAAGAAGCCCGCGAGTGTCACCCCGCGGCGGAAGACAGCGACGAGAAGCCCGCCGCCCTCCCCCATAAGCAGGAAGCTTCATGGTGAAGGGGGCGACGGCGAAAACGACTAGAAGTCCGGAGTGGGATGTGCGACCCTCACTCTGGCCGAAGACTTCGAAGCCCGCTGCCCTACCCCCACAAGCACGGAGCTTCGTGGTGAAGGCGGCGGCAGAAGACGGCGACACAGCGACGAGAAGCCCTGGCCCCCGCGGAAGAGCCAGGCAGAAGAGGCTATCGAGAGCCCCCCCCCGGCAGAAAACTACGAAGCCCGCGGCCCTCCCCCATAGGCAGGAAGCTTCATGGTGAAGGGGGCCGCGGCAGAAGACGACTAGAAAACCGGGGTGAGATGTGCGACCCTCCCCCCGGAGAAAACTTCGAAGCCCGCTGCCCTCATGAAACAAGCACGGAGCTTCGTGGTGAAGGGGGCCGCGGCAGAAGACAGCGGCGGCGAAGACCGGGGTGGGTTGGCGGAAGACCCCCGGAGCTGGCTAATAAATTATTTTATTCTTGTGTGGTTTATTTGTGTTAACACTTTTCCCACCAGGTGAATGGGTAGGGGTACCATGTACCCCATACTCATTCACATAGGGTGGGGGGCCAGAATCTGGGGGCCGCCTTATTAAAGTGGCTCTCAGATTCTGATTGGCTCCCGCCCGCATACCCCGACAACCAATGGCCAGGGTTGTCGGGAAGAGACTCTTGTCCCTATCGACATGGGGACAAGAGTGCTTTGGGGTGGGGGGGCAGTGCCCCCCTCCCTCAAAGCACACACTCCCCCATGTCGAGGGCATGTGGTCTGGTATGGCTCAGGAGGGGGGGGGCGCTCGCTCGTCCCCACCCCCATTCCTGTCCGGCCAGACTGCATGCTTGGGATGAGGGCTTGGTACGGATCTGGGGGGGAACCCCACGCCGTTTTTGGCGTGGGTTAACCCCTCACGTTCCGGACCAAGCCGAAGAGCCTATTGTACCCCTGGGGGGGAAGCCGCGCCGGTTTGAAATTTGGTGCGGAGTTCCCCTTCAGTGTCAGCGCAGCCCGAGAACAGCTCGGAGCTTCCCGTGCGTCGCTTCACGCAGTGCAAACACTGCTACGCCCCTTGGTATTTACCAAGAATTTCCCGGCGTACTGAAGAGACGCACGCAAAGCCCCGATTTCTCCCTCTGCGCATGCCCAGTATGCAAATGAACCTTCCGAGGTTCTGGCGTACTTGGCAAGCGCACGGGGATCGGGTCCCAAAAGTCACTTTCGCTTTCAATTCGGCCCGCCACACACGTTCAAACACATGTCACCTCACTTCCCCTGCATCACCCCCCTCCCTCCCCTCAAACTCCTGCCCGAATCCCCGATGTTTACATTACTAAATGCCGCACGCCAGCTCTGTACTGGCGTGCTGTGCGCCCTCTCCTGGGCGCATTAGGCAGTTTAGTAAATGAGGAAACACGCTGCACTGGCAGCGTGTTTCTTTTGTAAATGTCAAAAACAGTTTTACTCCTGCTTGTGCACCATGAGTCATGGCGCACAGGCTTGGTAAATCAGCCCCATTGTCTGGCCAAGCTCTATACACACACACGATATAATTGGACACCTTAAATTAAGACAGGGAATCTTAATTTGGTTTCCAACCAGACAGGAGATGACAGGAACTTATTTTAATATACGAGGGGCACTTCCTATCAGAAAATATATATTGTAACGGTAAAATCATATACAGTTATATCCGACCACAGATATATTACGCACATAAGCTGGTAAGATGGCTCAGCAGGCTAATGCTCTGTTGCAGCAATCTGTGATCACCTGAGCCCTCAGGGTCACAGGTTCGATCCCGGCGGGGTCCACTCAGCCTTCAATCCTTCCGAGGTCGGTAAAATGAGTACCATTGATTTGGGTAATAGTGACTATGTTACTATATAAGCGCCTCGAGACCCGATGAGCTACAGCTTCGGCTGTGGCTTCAGAAGCTTGCCTGGCAAGAAGCTCGCCTGGCTTCATAGCTTGCCTGGCAAGTTAGGGTAAGACAGCGCTATATAAGACTTGCATTATTATTATTATTATTATATACATACACATACATGCAGACAGAGATTCAGACCTGGATTAGCAGCAGGAGCACACTACGGCGCACGTCTCCCTAGCAGTAGGGCGTGTATGCTTTGGCTCCAGGCAGGCAGGCAGGCAGGTCTCAGGTTCTCTGTCCCAGCCCGGCCTCACAGCAACGCACCCTGGAGCAGCAACCCTCCTCTCCCCCTGACACTCTCCACCTTAAGGTAAGATCTTGCCTGGGCGCCCTGGTCTACCCCCTGGGACTGGACACTGCCATCCTTCTTAGGATAGCCGTGGTTCTACCAGTCCCGGGGAACGATCGACCGGATGACCGGGACCCCCCCCCCGGCATCCCACACTCCATCCAGCCGTCCCCCTCACCCATCCGAGATCCCCCGCTCTCCACCCCACTACCGCAACCCTCTGGGTTCGCGATCAGCTCAGGAACCAGGATTGCGGCCACGAGTGCGGGAGGAGGCCTCAGGAAAGTCTGCGGCTTTGTCCGTGGCCTACCGGGACACCCCGCCCGCACGCCATAAAAAATAAATAAATAGGAATCCATCTGTCCTCGGGTCCCCCGCGAGGACCCCCCCCCCACGCTTTACCCCTACAAGCCCATTTCTTTCCCCCCACGGTCCCCTCCAGTACTTTAGCACCCGGCTCGGGCCTAGGCCCGATCGGCGGCCATCTTGGTACACCCCAAAGCACTACAATACACCATCCACACCCCCCTCACCCTCCCTGGCACAGGCACAGGCCTTTCCTCAATCGGAAAACGAACACCCCTTATTTCACAAATTGATCCAGGGTTGCGACTGATCGCCTATTGGGATCAGGAAGGAATTTTTTCCCCAGGTAAGGCAGATTGGCACAGCACGCCTAGGGTTTTTCGCCTTCCTCTGGACCAATTGCAGAAAGGGAGGACATAGTGAAGTGACAGGTTCGCTTGTCTATTCCTCCTCCCCAGCATCACCAAAACCCCCCTATAATTATCAATACTTCCCGTTTTTTTTATGCAACTATGGGTTATCAGAAATACTCTGCAGAAACCATTTGGGATTTAAAGCCATTTGCTTTAACACTCCCAACGGTCACCGAAAAAGTTCTAAAAGGCGAACAACTGTTGAGAATCAATAGACGATTAACAGTAAAAAAATCGCATTAGAACACAGCAGCCCAAACGCATATCCTGCGCTCTGGTCAACACCAGATCGGCAGTAAAACACCGGCAAGAAATCCATGATTTCATCCTTCTACATGATATAGACTGCCTCTTTATTACAGAAAGTTGGCTTACAGCCGATTGCAACACCATTCTGGAAGAATTGGTGCCTGCAAATTATCACATCCAAATGCAGAACAGAGTGGGGCAAAGAGGGGGAGGTCTGGCGGTGATCCACAAGATTCACCTCTTGATCACTAAACCAGCCCTCCAATATTCGCTTCCATTTATGGAAACCCTCACCCTACAGCTGCAAACAAACCCCCAAGACACGGTTCATTTGTTACTGTGCTATAGACCCCCTGGCTCAAAAACGCACCTTGTCACGTCATTAACAGAATTCCTATACTCTTACACCCTAAGCATCAAACACCTTTTGGTGCTTGGGGACTTCAACCTCTGGGCCAACTCATCGTTGGACCCCGTCAATGACGCTTGCATCGACCATCTGGAAGGACTAGGTCTGCAGCAATTAATTCAAGGCTCCACTCATGCCTCAGGCCATACCCTCGATCTCATTTTCAAACAGGATTTGGAAATTGAGATCGGGGAAAATGAGCCACTACCATGGACCGATCACCATGCCATTAAATTTAAAATTGCCAACCAACCTCAGGCCAAATAAAACAAGAAAACCGGTGATAACTCACTGGACTAGGTCTCAGAAGAAGCTCCACTCGGAACTCTTCAAAACGACCTAGGAAAAAAAAATACTATACAACAACAACAAACAGCAGTAGAAAAACTTGACGCCATCAACAAGGCGCTACTTCAGTCCGCCGACTGGGTGGCACCAAAACGCAAAACTTGCATTAGAGAAAACAACGCCGGCTGGTTTAACGACCAGGTGACGTTGCTAAAGCAAGAGCGTCGAAGAGCAGAAGCTGCCTGGAAAAGGAGCTCTTCAGATAGAAACTACGCCATTTATAAGACAATAACAAATAAATATCATAAAGAAATCTTTATGGCAAAAAAAAATCATTTCGCCAACATCATCACCAAGGCCCTAAACCGCCCCCGTGAACTCTTCAAGCTGGTTTCACAATCGATGAATCCAGCCTGTTTAGAACCCCCCAATGCTGATTCACAAGAATTTTGCAACGAACTATCGGATTATTTCATTAATAAAATTTAAAGAATCCGGGTAAGCATTGAGCAAAATGGAATTGGCATGAAACCCGCCCGAACTCCTACCCCGATACCATTACATACCCGCCTCAAGCACAGAAATTCACCTTAAAACCCATCTCCATCGCTGCCACTAAAAATATCATTCGGTCTCTGCGTAAAAGCACAGCACCCAATGACATCATTCCCACTAAACTGCTGAAAGAAAGTGCCGATATATTGGCACCAGCTATCACGCAGCTTATAAATCAGTCATTCAAAGAGGGCACGGTGCCCTCCTTGTTGAAATTATCCTATCCTTTCTATCCTGAAAAAACCCTCCCTTGACCCGAAAGCCCGAACAATAGGAGACCCATAACGGGTCTAAATGTTTTCTCCAAGATAATGGAGAAAGAAGTTGTACAACAGTTACAACAGCATTTAGAAACCCAAAAATTACTCCATACGTTTCATCAGGTTTCCGGCCAGGGCACGGAACCGAAACTGCTCTGGTAAAAATATGGGATGACGTCCTAGAGGCCACAGATGAAGGAGAATCTTCTCTCCTGATCCTGTTGGACCTAAGTGCGGCCTTTGACACGGTAGACCATGGACTACTACTTGCTAGGCTAGCGGAAGTGGCCAAAGTCACGGAAAAGGATCTGCCATGGTTCTCTTCCTTCTTGGAAAACAGATCACAAACAGTGAAATTGGGATCTTACACATCAGAAATGCGTACGGTATCATGCGGAGTCCCTCAGGGATCTCCCTTGTCGCCGGTACTGTTCAATATCTATCTCCCTCCCCTCTTTGAGATCATCAGCAACCAAAAGCTATTCTACCATTCCTACGCAGATGACACTCAACTGTATCTTTGCGTCAGCAACGGAAAGGATTACTCCCCCGGATTAAAGAGAACCCTCACCCTAATAGATAACTGGATGACATCCAGCTATCTTAAATTCAATGGTTCAAAAACAGAGCTTCTCCTGTTTCACGCAAACAGGAAAAGTCTCCCCACCTCAACTTGGACCCCACCGCCCATCCTGGGAAAAATTAATCGCCCCGAGCACCAAAGTCAAAAGTTTCGGAGTCATTTTTGACTCCTACATGACAATGGATGCACAAATAGGGGGCGGTAGTCAGCGGATCCCATCATCTGCTGCGCCAGTTACGGCGACTCACCCCTTTTATTCCCAAAGAGGACATTGCAGTCGTGGTGGGAACAATCATCAATTCTAGACTCGACTATGCAAATGCCTTCTATTTAGGACTTCCCAAATACCAAATCACTCGTCTGCAATTCGTTCAAAATATGGCTGCTCGATTAGTGACTGGTAAAAAACCATGGGAGTCCCTCTCCCTTTCGCTTAGATCTCTTCACTGGCTGCCAGTGAAAGACAGAATCATTTTTAAGGCACTCTGCCTTACACATAAGTGTATTCAAGGAAATGCTCCCCAATATCTATGCGAAAAAATAAAATCCCATAACCCCAATCGCATTCTGCGATCCACAAATCAAAATCCACTGCACATACCAAAGACAAGATACAAATCCAAAGGAGATCGGAGATTTGCTGTCCAAGGACCGCAACTGTGGAATGCACTACCAACGACCATCCGACTGGAGTCGGACCACTTAGCCTTCAGGAGAATGATTAAAATCTCTTCTGAGGCAAAGCTTTCCTTTACTCAAGGAATGGAAACAGCGCCCAGAGGCGATTTAGTTCGCAAGCGTTGCGCTCTATAAGTTTTTCACTCACTCACTCATACATACACATATATATATATTACACATATACATATATACACATACGCACACATTCATTAGGGGCATGGTGGTTGAATTAGAGTCCATAATATGAATATGAAGATGTTCAACTTATCCATCACAGTACCTTCTCAAGTTCATTATTGAACTTATCCTCCTTCAATGATCCAGTACCCACTCACAACGACCTAGAAAACCCGACCCTTCCCCCACCACCACTGCGGCCTCTTCCTTTCTTGAACTCGCTGTAACCCATGAAGGTAGACTTGAGACAGTCCTGGTGCCTTTGAGACTTCAGATCTGAACCATAAATGTCTTTACTGCAATATTTCATCGCCCCTCTGCATTGGAGGAGTGGAACTCCAACATTGATGGCGGGATCCTTACATATTTAGTCCTGTATCTTGGAAATATGGTGTTATGATTGTCACAATTGGATCGGACCGTGAGACAGCACCTTTTCAGCATGATGAAGGAAAGTTCAGGAGAGTCTTATTCGTGGCACGTTTGTCTCAAAAAGAATGCCTTGGTTGTCGTTGCTTCTTCAGGTGGTGGTTGGGTGGGCCTCCGGACAGTCATGTATGAATACAAAAGGAGAAAGGAGAACATCAGTGTACAGTTATTGGAGGAATGTCAGACAGGAGCAGTGGGTTGGCTTTTACAACTATACAACTATAAAGCCGTAGGGGAGGTAGAATTACTTTAAGACATAAAAATCTGGATGTCCAGGGATACTTTGGTTTCACTGGGTGTACAATATGGCACTGGCTGGCAGGAATTCTCACGCATCTTAAAAAAACAAAATGATATGACTGATATCCTAGTTACATTATACTGAGAAGATGGATGATAGAAACCAAAATAAAAACTTAGAGAGTATAATATCAAAGGAGGAAAAGAAGAGAGGTGAGTAATGAAAAAGAATAAGGAGAATAGGAAAAAATAATAAACATAAAATAAAAAAAACAACAGATTTAATGCTGCTCCAACCCAGATCTCCAGTTTACATTCCACTTTAGATTGTTAAAGAGCATTGAATCGGTATAAAAAAAAAACAATACCTAGTTGCCCTGCCAACTTTAGCTGACAGCGATAAAAATAAATAAAAAAAATAAAAATTAAAAATTAAAAAACGACTCCTCTCTCATGCTAGTAATTGGTGGCATTTTTGCCGGTCAGGTACACAGATAATAATGAGAGAGAGATAATTAAAATGTAATGAATTTAGGTAAATCTGACCGCACTTTGGCCCGGATTAACAAAGCACTTACGCCGACGTATCTCGAGATACGCCGTCGTAAGTACAAATGTGCGCTGTTGTATCTATGCGCCGATTCCCAAAGATAGATACGTCGAAAAATAGGCTTCAGCCGCCGGACGTAAGTTGCCTACGCTGGCGTATCATGGGCACATAGTTACGCTGGATGCATCTGGCGTTCCCATTTTAAATATGCAAATGAGTAAGATATGCCGATTCACAAAGGTACTTGCGCCTGGCGCATGTTTTAAGCGATTTGCGTAAGGGTTACGTCCGGCGTAAAGTTATTTCTCATATATGAGGCGCAACCCATGCAAAGGTATGGACCAGGGAACAGACGTTTTAATGTTGTGTACGCCGTTTACGTAGTATGTGAATAGGGCTGGGCGTAGGTTATGTTCACGTCGTAGGCAGTGTTTCGACGTATCTTAGGCAGTTAATTCGACATGACTGTGAGCATGCGCACTGGGATGCGTCCAAGATATGACGCATGCGCCGTTCATTTTTACTACTTGTTTGAAGCTCAGCCCATCATTTGCATGAATTCCATGCTTGCCTCTCAACGTTGCGCCGGCGTAGCGTAAAGAAGATATGCTACGCCTGCATAAAGATGCGCCCAGGTATGTGAATCCGGGCCATTATTATTACAAATTGAAGAGGCTTATCCCTAGAACAACAAGAAAAAATATATAGTTATAGGGTCCTCTCTTAAATAAAGAGGAACAAAAAATAAAAATAGACTCCTCTCCCCTATTAGTGATCAATAGGTAAACATGATCATGGTCACTTAACAATTTACAAGTCAGGTTAAAAACATAAAAAATAAAAATATTAAAAAAGGAGAGACTAAACAATGGTTGCCAAAAAACTTTTAGGGCCAGATTCAGTAAGAAGTTACACGGCTTATCTCTAGATATCAGAAAACAAGATACGCCGGGATTGAGCTAAAATACGAGCGATGTAATTGTATTACGTTGTTGTATCTTAACTGCATTTTTAAGATGGCCGCTAGGGGAGTTCCCGCTGATTTACACCTAGAATATGTAAATCAGCGAGATACGCATATTCATGAATTTACGCCATTTACGTAAGGCGTTTTCCGGCGTAAAGATAAACCACCAAAAAGATGGCGCATCCTATGTTAAGTATGGACGTCGGGACCGCGTCAAATTTTTCAGATTTTACGTTGTTTGCGTAACTCGGTCGTGAATGGGGATTTACGTCAATTACGTTCATGTTGAAAACGTAGTATCATAATTTGGAGCATGCGCACTGGGATATGTCCACGGTCGGCGCATGCGCAGTTTAAAAAAATGTAAAAAATGTGAGGTCATAACACATTACCATAAAACACGCCCACCTCATTTACATTTGAATTACCGGGGCTTACGCCGGCCCATTTACGCTACGCCGCCATAACTTAGCTTGGTGAATACAGCATTTGCCTCGCTAATTTACGGTGGTGTAGCGTAAACAATATACACTACGCCCACGAAAATGTAAGCCTCCGTAGCTGAATCTAGCCCTTAGAATTAAGTCAAACCCGACAGTACTTATTACTAAAAAAATCTTTCCAGAGGCTTTTCCCCAAACCAAAGAATAATAATACAAAAAGAATATATAGGCCCAGATCCACAAAGCACTTACACCGGCGTATCTCGAGATGCGGTGAGGTGTAAGTGTATTTTTGCGCCGTATACTCAGAACTAGATACGCCTGAAAATAGGCTTCTTCCGACTGACGTAACCGCCCTACTCCGGCGTAGCGTGGGCGCATATATACGCTGGACGCATCTGGCACGCCCATTGATTTTCTATTTAAATATGCAAATGAGGGAGACACATGTGTGCCCGGCGCAGGCTATGCGCAGTGCACGGAAGTTCAATGTCCAGCGTAAAGTTACCCCTCATAAAGCAGGGGTAAGTCAGCAGCAGACGTGCTCAGGTCAGCCGGAGAACAGCTGCAGCAGCACCGTTACGGACGAGCTGAGCACCCACACTTGCAGGACAACAATCTGTATGCCAACATGCCAGGGGCATCCATGGTCATATCACTACTAGTGTGTTCCCAGGCGCGTAGAAGGAGGAGGAAACGGGAGAGGATATACCGAACGCGCCTGAACGTATTTGGCATGGGGGATTTGGAGGTGTATCGCATCTTCAGATTCAGCCCTGATGCCATCCTGGAAATAGCCACAGCCCTGCAAGATGACCTCACCAGCCAGACACAACGCTCACATGCACTGCAGCCACTGGTCAAGGTACTGGCAACACTGCATTTCCTTGCCAGTGGATCTTTTCAGCGTACAAGTGGAGTCGTGGCTGGGATGGCACAATCCACCATGAGCAGATGTGAGTTATGTTCTGGAGGATATCCTTTCCATTTAAATATTGGAGTTGTCTCCCCCTCTTTCTGCAGCCCAGGATAGTTTCCACCTTGAACTCCCTTTCCCCCTCAACCTCTACTGGCGGAGGCAGAAGTTCTTCTCTCCCAGGGAACGGACTTGATGTGACTGGTTTTGAGTAAAGAGGCATGGAAGACCGGATGGATTCTGTAGGATTCAGGTAGTGCCAGTTCAAAGGCCACAGGGTTGATTTTCCGTTTGATTTCTGAATGGACCGATGAACCTTGGGCCCAACTTTCGTGATGGAACTGGTAATTTGAGATTAGTAGCAGACAGCCAGACCCTTTCCCCGACTTCAAAGGCTGGACACTCCTTCTTCCCCTTGTCATAGAATTCTTTGAAATTCTCTTGGGCCTGCCGCATGACCTCCTGAAGCTTTTGGAAGTTCTGCTGGATGTAGGCTACGTGCTCCTGGACCGCTGGGACAGGTGCCCCAGGACGAAGTCTTTTTGAGACGAAACGGCGTAGGGTAGCGGCGTGCTGAAGTCCTTCTAAACCACAAACTGTGTCCCGGAGTGAACGGGTGTGCTAGCCGGCCGGCTATATTTTCACATGCAAAATTTATCTACTTTCCTGTAAGTGTGATTTTAAATTTTTTATTAAACAAGTTATATGGGTTCACACTATGTAGCTTTTTTTCTTCTCCATATTGGTTTTATTTCAACATGGATCATCGGTCCACTGTTGGAGAAGTCTCGGCTTTTGGATATCCTGCCACGTTAACCCCTGGCTGGGGATTAAGCCATCTGCTGTCAGAAGATCTCTAATTGGGATCTTCCCCTCTGGTAAGGGGCGGGGTGATTGAAAGGTGGAGGTGTTTATCTATCCATGCACTGTTTCTGAGGTTTTTTGCATTTGATGTCACCATCTATCTGGAGGAAAGAATAATTGTTTCTGCTATCAGTTTCCATCAGATGCATAACATTTTCCGCACTTGATTAATGGATTTTTTAATTTATTTTATTCATCACGTGCAATACGGGATTTTCACTCATTCTACACAGGACTGTTATTGGAGTTCTACATTGTAGTGTTTATATTTGCGCAGCTTTTTTTTGTTTAGGTGTTTCAGGGATGGAATCCGGAAGAAAGGAAGGGTGGTAGCCGAAGTTGGCCCAGAATGGAGTTTGGTTAGTAGAGGCATGTACTGAGTTATTATAAGCAAATTCTGCCGACGGTAATAAGGATACCCAATTATTCTGAGATACCGAGCAAAAGCAGCGGAGATATTGTTCCAACGTTTGGTTGGTTCTGTCCGTCTGACCGTTGGATTGCGGGTGATAGGCAGAGGACAGACACACTTTAATTTCCAGCGATTTGCAGAGTTCCCTCCAGAATTTAGATGTGAACTGCACGCCCCTATCGGACACAATACTTTTGGGTACCCCATGAAGTCTCACTATCTCCTTGAAAAAGATTCTGGCCGTATCTGTCGCAGAGGGTGTGCCAATCATAGGCAAGAAGTGAGCCAACTTGGACAAACGGTCAATTATGACTAGAATTGTGGTGAAGCCTTCGGATGGGGGCAGATCCACAATGAAGTCCATGGAAACCTCTGTCCATGGGCGCTCCGGGATGGGGAGAGGTTTCAGTAAGCCCCAGGACTTGGTGTTTGACCCTTTGCAACGCTGGCAGCGGGAACAGGATGAAACATAGGTCTTGCAGTCATGTCTCCATTTCGGCCACCAGAAGGAACGGCCGATCAATTCGGCGGTTTTCCGTGATCCAAAGTAGCCTGCTAACTTATGGTCATGGAATGTACTCAGTACCAGTTGCCTTATTTCTACCGGTACAAAAATTTTACCCCGTTACCACAGCAAGTCGTCCCGTTTCTCCAGAGCTTGGTCGGAACATTGTCTGGAATCCACTTTAAGGGTGTTTAGCAAGTCTGTTTGAGAGACCAGAAAGAAGTTCTGAGCGGTTAAGACAGTACTAGGTTCCAGCAGGATGGAAGTGTCCGCGAACATTCTAGAGAGGGCGTCTGCCTTCCCGTTCTTTGAGCCAGGTCTGTAAGTGATGTGGAAATTAAAACGAGTAAAAAAGAGAGCCCAACGGGCTTGTCTGGGTCTTAGGCGTTTGGCAGATCGTAGGTATTCCAAATTTTTATGGTCAGTGAAGATTAAAATGGGATGGAGGGCCCCTTCCAACAAGTATCTCCACTCTTCCAGAGCAAATTTAATGGCAAGGAGTTCTCGGTCCCCGACGTCGTAGTTCCTCTCTGGAGGGCTTAGCTTCCGGGATGCATAGGCCACCGGGTGCAGTAGAGATTTAAGTCCCTGTCAGGATAGCGCCAGTGGCCGTCTCAGAGGCGTCAACCTCCAAAATGAAGGGCAGAGCTGGGTCAGGGTGCCGTAAAACAGGTGCGGAAGAGAACGCTGCTTTAAGCCTTGTAAATGCCTCCTGTGCTTTCTGGGACCAATGGAACCGACACCCCTGACGGCTCAACTCAGTAATAGGAGCCACTATAGATGAGGAGCCGACAAAGAATCTCCGGTAAAAATTGGCGAAGCCAATGAATCGTTGTATACCTTTTTCATCGACTGGGGCTGGCCAGTCTTGGACTGCCTTAACTTTTTGCGGATCCATGGCAATCCCGTTGGTAGAGATGATGAACCCCAAAAATTGCACTGTTGTCTTTTCAAATTCGCATTTTTCGGCCTTGAGGTACAACTTATGCTCCCTGAGAATGGGCAGAACTTTCTTTTTTTTTTAAATAACAGTTTTTATTAGGCACAGGGTGACCCCCGTGCCGCAGAGAAAATTGTACAAAACTTCAACAGAGCAGTAGAAAATACAGTGCATAGCACATTTCAGCACATTACAAGGCAGAAATCAGGTGAAGCATAGCTGCTCCTCACGTAACCAACCAAACCACTAAGGCGGCGTACACACGGCCGAGGTTCTCGCTGAAAACCAGCGAGAACCTCGCTGGAATGCACATTCCAGCGAGGACCTCGGCCGTGTGTACGGTCTCGGCGAGCTTCCCGTCAGGAAGCCCGTCGAGCAGAAATAGAGAGCACGCTCTCTATTTCCTCGACGGCCCGCCCGGAAGAATGGCTGGTTGCCATTCCCGACGGGCGGGTCGCCGATTTCGACGGCCGGCAGAGAGCCTCGACGGCCGGAACGATGTGTTCTGCCCGTCGAGGATCTCTGCCGTGTGTACGCGGCCTCACACATTCTGCCATCTGTTATATCATAGCACTTGTAAGAAACGCCTGCGTAACAGGGACAAATAACACAGCAACAATAAAAAGGAAAGGGTCAGGAGAGAAATGAAGGAAAAAAAAGAAAAGAGAGAAGAGAAGAAAAAGAAAAAGGAAAGGGGGGACTGCAGACGCAGGGAGATAAGGGGAGAAGGGGAGGGGTGAGGGGAGGGGGCTCGACCCATGGCTCAGGGCGGATCCTCACGACGATGCCACTCCTCCCAGATCGCGTCATGCATTTCCAATCTATCCTGCAACCTGGCTGTCATTTTTTCCATGAGCTGAACATCTTTGATCCTGGTGTAGAGGTCAGTTTGAGAGGGGAGGGGGGGACAGGCGCTTCCAATGGAGGGCAACTAGGCACCTTGCGGCCGTCAGTACATGCCTAAGCAGTTTTTTGGAGGTTTTGGGAATTTGCAGGGGCGATACCCCCAGTAAAAATAGTTTCGGGGACCAGGGAACTGGCACCCCCAGGAAACGAGATAACAGTCTCTGGGTTTCCGTCCAAAAGGGTACTGTCTTGGGGCAGGTCCAGTAAATGTGATACAAGGTTCCCTTGGCTCCCTGGCAGCGCCAGCACCTGTCTGAGCTGGATGGATAGATATCATGGAGAACATCCGGTGTCATATACCAAAAATACAGTATTTTATAGGCATTTTCTTTGTACAGTGTACAAAGAGAGCTCTTAGCTGCCTGAGACCAGATCGTTCGCTACGTCGCCTCCGGAATCTCCTCCCCGAGTGCCTTCTCCCAGCAAAGCATGTATGCATGCCTACCCTGGGTGAGGAAAGAGCGAGAGTTCAGCAACTGATATATATCTGATATCAGCCCGCGGTGAGCAGATCCCTCCAGTACCAGCCTTTCGAAAGGCGCCGGCGCTGAGAATTGGAGCTTTGGGGCGAATGATTGTGCATAGTGTCTTATCTGCAGATACCCATAAATCATCTGGCGAGGCAAGTTACATTTTTTTTGTAGATCAGAGAATGAGAGCAGTTTTCGGGTTATAGGGTCCACCAAATGGCCAAAATGAAAGAGGTCACATGTCGCCCAGGGCGAAGACATCTGGTGAGTCAGACCATCAGGCATCCTAGGGTTGAACAGAAAAGAGGTCAGGAGGGACCGCTCTGAGCTCAGATTATGTGCCCGGGACAATCTACGCCAGAGCGTCCTGAGGTGGAGCATGGGCCCCAAGAGTCAGCCCGGGTCCACCTCCACGCTAGCGTTCCACAGCAGGCTATTTGGGTGCGTGGGGGCCAGCCATATTTTCTCAATTTCAGTCCATATGTTACAGGAGCGCTGGGGGAACCAAGAGGTAACGGCACGCAGTTGGGCTGCCTGGTAGTACTTTAGCAGGTCAGGGAACCCCAATCCCCCGTCGGTGCGGGATTCTGTCAAGACCGTTCGGGGTATCCTGTGCCGCCCATAATTCCAGACAAAGCGCACCAAGTCCGCTTGAAGCTTACGGAGGTCTGCATATGGGACTGGGATGGGCAACGTCTAGAATAGGTAGAGGAGCTTGGGGAGGATGACCATCTTGATAGAAGCCACCCTACCCAAGAGGGAGATGTGGTGAACTCGCCACTTCTGCAGAAGTTCTCATATGGACCGAAAAAGAGGGGGGAAATTAGCCTTATATAAGGTGTCAAAGGACGGGGTGATCTGCACCCCCAGATATTTCAAACCCGCTGTAGCCCAATGGTAGGGGAGCACTGTTTCAGATGTCGGACCTCCTCATCAGGAACGTTAATGGGGAGAGCTACCGACTTAGCTGCATTTATCTTATAAACTGACAAGGGCCTATTGAGATCAAGTTCTGCATGCAGAGTAGGCAGGGAAGTTCTGGGATGGGTAAGGGTTAGGATAACGTCGTCCACAAAAAGTGCCAGCTTGAATTCCCTCCCCCGCATCGGGTTTTCCCGAATGTCCGGGTTCCTGCGAATAGACGCCGCCAGGGGATCTACGCATAACGTGAACAAAAGCGGTGAGAGCGGGCATCCCTGGCGCGTCCCATTGGCTACCGGGAAAGGGGAAGAGTGGGCAAAGGGGGTCTTAACCTGAGACGTACGGTTTGTGTAAAGATGCTGTATGGCCCGCAGAAAGTGGCCCCGGAACCCCATGTGTACCAGCGTGGCAACCAGTAAAGGCCAGCTGAGGCGGTCAAACGCCTTCTCTGCATCTAAACTAAGGGCCAATGATTCTTGGCCCTCCCTGTTTACCACATCGATCATGTCGATGACCCGCCTGGTGTTGTCCCCCGCTTGGCGGAGGGGGACAAAGCCCACCTGGTCCTTGTGGATCAAAAAAGGGAGCATCGCGTTCAGCCGCAGCGAAAGGAGCTTAGTGAATATTTTTAGATCCGAGTTGAGCAGCGCGATTGGCCTGTAACTAGCGCACAGAGAGGGGTCCTTGTCGGGTTTAGGGATCAGCGTTAGGAACGACCGTTGCATATCTGAGGGAATGGGGGGTCGACTGAAGAAAGGCATTAAACAGCTTGCACATACGCGTGAGAAAGATGTGGAGGAACGTCTTATAATACTCATAAGGGAAGCCGTCTGGGCCAAGGGACTTATGAGCGGGCAGGGTTTTGATAGCTACTGTAAGTTCCTCCTCCGTTATGGGGGTGTTAAGAGAGACAAGATCGGCTGCCCGAATCCTGGGGATTCCGCTGCGTTCCAGGTAGTCATGCAAACGATCCGCAAGATCAGGGGATGGGGGGTCATGGGGGATGTCGGGGTCACTATACAGGGCCATGTAAAACTCCTCAAAGGCACGAGCTATGTCCCGGGGATGGGTCAAGAGGCGATCAGCTCCATCTTTTATCTGGTGGGGAGTAGTCATGTGGGAGCGTTCCGATAGTTTACGCGCCAAGAGAGAATGGGCCTTGTTTCCTTTGTCATAATACCGTTGCTTCAATCAGAGCAGAGCCTTCTCCACCTGGCCTAGAGCCAGATCCCGGAGTGTTGTTCGCAGACAAACAATTATTTTAAGAAGGGATATAGGTGGGGAGGTTTGCAGTTGGGTCTCTAGGGCTCTCAGGTCCCTCTTCGCCTGAATCTTAGCTGCTCTTGCATCTTTCTTCATGGCTGAGAACGCCATGCAGCGGCCCCGGAGGACCGCCTTGTGGGGTTCCCAGAGAGTGCCGAGGGAGACATCTGGGGTGTCGTTTTCGGCGAAATATCGTTGCAATGTTGATTCCAGCTCCAGCCTGGAGGGGCCATACTGTAGCAAAAAGTTGTTCAGCTGCCAGTGACAAGGCCTTCGGTTGGGGGCACCCAGATCCAGGGTCTTGACAACCGGAGCATGATCCGACCAGGATATCGGTAGTATCCGGGCCTCCTTGGTGACACGAAGGGTGGCATTGTTGACAAAAAGGTAATCAATGCGGGAGTGCATCCGGTAGGGGGCCGAATAGTATGTGAACTGCCTATCCCACGGGTGAAGGGCGCGCCAAGTGTCAAACAGGGCATATCGCCTAGTGAGCTGGCGAAATAACTTAGAGTCCCTGTGGGCCCGGGTTTGTGGGTCAGAGGGGTTCATCACCTGGCGGTCAAGGGTTACCGACTGGGAGAGGTTAAAGTCCCCGCCAATCAGCAGGTATTCACTAGGCACCCCGAAACAGGTGCGCCAGTACCCTAGATAGGAAGTGTATCTGGTGGGTGTTAGGGGCATACAGGGTGCACAAAGTGATGGGTTGAGTTTGCCAGAGGCCTCTCAGAATGATATAGTGCCCCCTCGGATCGATAAAAGACTCAGAGCATGTGAAGGGGAGCCGCTCTTAAAGAGGATGGCAACTCCCGCCCGCTTTCGGGGGTTAAACGCCTGAAACAAACGGAGGATATTGTCTGCCCGCGAATGCAAAGGCATCTCCTTTGTCGAAGTGTGTTTCCTGGAGGAGGACAATGTCCGCCCCAAAGTGCCTGATCTCCCTCAGAGCAAGGTGCCTCTTCCTAATTGAATTAAGGCCGTGGACATTAAGAGATATTACCTTAGTCATGATCAGGGGTATATGCAAACAAGAGGCTACTTACCTGGTCCAGGTGCGAGGTCACAGCAGGGTCCACTCAAGGGGGGCGCCGGGGCACAGGAGCCATCCCAATATTTGCCAGAGACATGAGCCAAGCCACGAGAGCGGGGAGGGAGGGAGGAGGAAGGAGGGAGGCAGGGAGAGAGGGAGGAAGAGAGGAGGTAAAAAAAGAGAGAGAACAGCATTAAGTACATAACAAACAGGGTAACACAGTACAAAGAAGGCCAGAGTGCACCGCGCCACTCAGGGCCCAAAGGGTTCCAATAAGTCCTCCCGACCAAGGCCCCCCAAAAGGGGGAGGGACCAGGCCGGGGGGACATAGAGAACAGATTTAATCAATAAACACAAAAAATTCAATCAAGAATCAAGGGAACTCTTAAAGGATGAACCTGGGGGGGAACAAGTGAACGGGAGAGCCAGTACTCACGGATCTCCAACATTTGAGTGCCCAATAAACACACGGATAAATGGTTATGGGCCTATGGGGGGACTGCCAATATGGTTAACGGGTGGGCCAGGGGGGACAAAGATACAAAAAGGGGGGGGAAATGCCAAAACAGTGGTCAGAGTATAGTCCGGGGTCAGCAGTGTTCAGCCGTGTCCGGGGGTGGGGGGGCCGTGGAGGGAGCCCCGGCCTTGGGGTCTTTTGGTCAAAGGCACCCTTTGCCATACCGTGGGTGGCGGCGGTGGGGTCGCCACCAAGTCCCATTCTTGGAGTCGGGGGACTGGGATGTCCATTGTTTTGCAGAACACCTCCAGGTCTTCTGGGTACCGGAGCACTGCCGATTGACCCTGCTGGCAGGCAGTGAGACTGAAAGGGAAGCCCCATCGGTAGACTTTGTCACGTTCCTGCAGCGACAGAAGGAGGGGTTGTAGAAGTCTGTGCTTCTGCAGAGTTATCCAGGACAGGTCTGGGTACAGCTGTAGTTGAGCGTTGCCAAGGACCACCTTCCTGACGGTGCGGGCTTTGCGCATGATGTCCTCTTTCAGAGGGAAGGAATTGACCCTGCAGATGATGTCGCGGGGTCTGGAGGCAGAGCCCTTAGGGCGAAGGGCGCGATGCTGTTCCTGCGCCCCCTATTGTCCAAATCTTCCACTTGGCGCTGCATGTCCCTGAGCATTATTCGATGATCAGCGCCTTGCACCTGAGTGCGATGGACCACTATTTTGGTTTCTTGGATCTCCTCCTCCGCCATCTCCACTCTGTCAGAAAGGTGCTTAAAATTGGCATGGAGAACCTGTATCTCGGCACGGCAGGCCGATTTGACCTCCTCAATGAGCAGCCTGAATTCGTCTTTAGTTGGCATAGCCTGGAGGTACGCTTGCCAGGGGGGGTACGCTGGGGAGGAGGGAGCGGACCCCAGGTGGGTTTGGGAGAGGTGCAGAGGGGGGAGGTACCCCGCATAGAAGTCATGGGGGCCTTATGCCGGGCTGGTATTTTTCCACAGTTTGCAGCCGGGACACTGAGGGGCTCAAACACTCTGAGATCTGTAGTGGGGGGGCGCCTGAGCAACCCCGGGGACCCCAGCAGGGGAACCAACCACCTGGGCGTATGAGGCTGCCAGGTCCATGGGCTGGGAAAGTCTCTGTGGCTGGGGGGAAGCATGGAGCAGGAGAGGTGCAGACTGTGGCCTATGTGCACTGTGGAACACCACAGATGAGAGCCCCGGCACCCAGGTATGGGCTGTTAGGGGGGGAAAGTCCTCCGAGAAGGCGGGAGAGTCAGGACGATTGGAGCTCTCAGGGGACAGGCCAGGATCGGAAGTTGTGCGGAGCAGCCTGGGGACAGTCCCGGAGCACTGCGTGTGCGTGGTCTCGCCGAGGCCTACTGAGGCCTGCCCGGATTCCTGCGACGGCAGCTGGCAATTAAGGCGGGGGTGAACTCACCGCACCCGGGGCTGGGTGTCCGCTGCTCCCCGGATGGCTTCCGAAGGTCCACTGGAGGACGCGGGTGGCTGAGGCTGCGTTCTGGGCGGGGACCTCGTGAGGAAGGCCGGCGCCATCTTGGGATCCCTGCCACGAGGCATGGAGGGCGGCGAAAAGTACCCACAGAGGGTCGCAGAGGTACCGGGAGGTGGTTGAGAGGACCCCCGTGGTTTAGAGGAGCGGGTGCGCCTGGATCCACCCATACAGGAGCCGGTAATGTCCACGGAATAGGCTGTTTTGCTGTGGGCCCTGGAGGAGCTCAGCGCTCACATGTCCATACCAGGCAGCTTCTGGACACGCCCCCCCGGGCAGAACTTTCTTGACGTGGCACCGATGTAGCTCAAGAGAGGCCGAGAAAATGAGGAAGTCGTCTATATAGACCACCAGGAAGTCATCCAAATATTGGCGGAAGATATCATTGACCAGGTGTTGGAACGTGGCAGGGGCATTGCAGAGGCCGAAAGGGATCACCAGATACTCGAAGTGCACAAACCTGGATTTAAAAGCGGTCTTCCACTCATCCCCGGCCTTGATCCGGATGAGGTTATAGGCCCCCCGGAGATCTAGTTTGGAGAAGACTTGGGCTGCACGGAAACACTGGAACAGTTCCGGGATGAGAGGTAGCGGGTATCTGTTTTTGATAGTAATTTTATTTAATTCCCGGTAGTAGATGCATGGCCTGAGGAAGCCATCCTTCTTCTCAACAAAAAAGATCCCAGCCCCGGCCGGAGAAGAGGAAGGGCGAATGAACTTCTTTTCTAAGTTCTCATCGATATAAGCCTTAAGGGCTACTAATTCCGTCTCTGACAAGGGCAAGATACGACCAAAAGAAATCTTGGAGCCGGGCAAAAGGTCGATAGGACAGTCGTATGGCCTGTGCGGGGGATTGTCTGGTGCGGTAGTCAGGGTAGAACAAGAGGCCTTGGTGGGTAGGAGGCAATGCTGGGAGCAATAAGAAGAAGAAAACTTGATTTCTTTCTTGCACCAATCTATACAGGGTTGATGTACCTGCAGCCATGGGAGTCCCAAGATGATAGGGAACATTGGGGACGGTATGAGGTCCAGGTGGAGGAATTCCTGATGTCCGGTATCAGGGACAGCAAAGATGGGTAGAGTTTCCTGGTAACTAGCTCGGAACGGGGAAGGGAGCCGTCTGCCAGGTGGATCTGCAGATGGAAGTTCTTAGGGCGGCAGGGAACATGCAGCTTCTGGGCCAGGGCAGAATCCAGGAAGCAGCTGCATGCTCCGTAGTCAATTATGGCTGGCAGACGGGTTGCCCCCTCCGGGAGCTGTAAGGAAAGAAAGAGGACAATATAAGTCTGTGGTAAGTTAGCGATGTGGTAACTGAGAGCAGGTGTCACGTACCTGGTGGTACGTGCCCGGCGTGCAGGGAGCGGCAGCCCTTGCTTCTCTGGTCCCGGGACCCCTGATAGTGCAGACAGGAGGATCGGGACTACAGAGTCGCACAAGCACCTGGTACTGGCGAGTGCTGGGCCCGTGAGCTGAGACAGTAGTTCCTGGAAGCACGTTGCAGGCTGGTGCAGGCTGATGATCCAAAGCTCACTGTCGGGCAGCTGGAAGCAGGAGTTACAGCAGAAGCGGGGGAGGTGTCCCGTAGTACCGACTGGAACAAGTCTCTGCAGGTAAGCCCTCCGGCAGGCTAGGGGTTCAGGAGTAGGTAGAGTTGGTACTGGCGGGGTCAGATTCAGTCCGGGTCAATCAGCAGGCAGGCAGCAGAAGTACAGAGGATTAAGCCAAAGGAGTAGTCAAACAAGTCGAGGTCAGGGCAGGCAGCAAACAGGTTAACAGGTACAAGCCGGGTAGTCAGGATCAGGTTCAATCAGGTTAACAGATGCGGGTAGCTCACAGAGACGCTGTAGACAGGACAGCAAGAAGCACAGGGATCAGATCCCTTTTAAAGCTGGATTTGGCGCCAGAACCGCGTCCTCACGTGCACGCGCGCCGCCGCCGCTGGTGCGCGCTCCCGTGCGCGCTATGGTGCCGCGAATGCGCGTGCCCGCGCGCGCCGATGTGCCGCTACCGCGCATGCGCGCGCCCGTGCGCGCCGATGTGCCCACCAGCGAGCCAGACTGTCCATGACATTGCCCCCCCCCCAAGGGGCAGCCTCCGGATGCCCAACTGGGCCAACTTGAGTGGGTGGGCGTCTTTAAAGGACTGGATCAACTTCTCCGCGTGTATATTACACTCTGGCTCCCACGAGTTGTCTTCAGGCCCATAACCTCTCCATTTCACTAAGTACTGAACCTGGTTGCGCCTCTTTCTGCAGTCCAGGATGGACTCGACTTCGAACTCCTCTTCTCCGTCAATTAGTACTGGTTCAGGGGGGCCAGTGTTCCGGCCAGGAAAAGGGTGAGAAACGTCAGGCTTGAGGAGGGCAACATGGAAGACCGGGTGAATGCGGAATGTTTCAGGTAATTCCAGTTCATAGGCTACGTTATTAATTTTCCTCTTGACTGGGAAGGGGCCTACAAATCTGGGACCCAATTTCTTGGACGGGCAGGCAAGTTTCAGGTTCGTGGTCGACGGCCATACTTGGTTTCCAGGTTCCAAATTAAGTTCTCCTCTCCTCTTCCTGTCAAATACTTCTTTGTTGTACTGCTGAGTTTTGGTCATTGTCTCCTGTAAGATCTTATTGTTTGTGTTGAAAAAATGCAGTGTCTCCTGGACGGCAGGTACCGAACACTCTGGGACGGAATTGGACATGAACAGCGGGTGGAAGCCATAATTCGCGTAAAACGGAGACTGTTTTGTGGCTGAGTGAACAGAGTTATTGTATGCAAATTCAGCCAACGGCAACAGGGATACCCAGTCTTCTTGAGAGAAGGAGGAGAAACAACGCAGGTACTGCTCCAGAGTCTGGTTTGTTCTCTCCGTCTGGCCGTTAGACTGCGGGTGATAAGCCGACGAGAAGGACAGGCCGATCTTGAGGGATCCACAGAGAGCCCTCCAGAACCTGGAAGTAAACTGTACTCCTCGATCAGACACAATATTCGCCGGGATGCCGTGGAGTCTTACAATTTCTTTAATAAACACCTTGGCCGTCTCCGGGGCCGAGGGTGTGCCTTTCATAGGCAGAAAGTGTGCCATCTTTGTCAGTCTGTCCACTACCACAAAGATAGTGGTAAAGCACTCTGAAGGGGGAAGCTCCACGATGAAGTCCATGGAGATCATCCTCCATGGCTTCTCTGGTACTGGCAGTGGTTTAAGTAACCCCCAGGCTCTTGAATTGCCTCCTTTGTTCCGAATACAGGTGATGCAAGATTCCACATATTTCCTGCAGTCCTTTGAAAGTTGGGGCCACCAAAACGTGCGTTGTAGGAGTTCGGATGTCTTATGCACTCCAAAATGACCTGCCAGCTCATGATCGTGGCACAAGTTCAAGACCTTGACCCGTAGGTCCTCCGGCACAAAGATTTTGTCTTGGTGCCACAGTAGGCCATCTTTGAGTTGTAAATCCGAGCCGAGTAAGGAAGTATTTCCGGACGAGGCTTGCCTGATTTGGGCTAGCAGATCTTCTTGCAGTAACAGAAAGTTTCCTGATGACAGAATGGTATCCGGGGAGGCATGGATTTCCGAATCCCCGTACATGCGTGAAAGGGCATCAGGCTTGGTGTTCTTCGACCCCGGCCTGTACGTGATATGGAACGAGAATCTAGTGAAGAATAGTGCCCACCTGGCCTGGCGTGGCTTCAATCTCTTGGCGGCCTTCAAGTACTCGAGATTTTTATGATCGGTAAAGATCAAGATCGGGTGCGCTGCGCCTTCCAAGAGGTACCGCCATTTTTCCAGAGCGGCCTTGATAGCTAATAGTTCTCGGTCCCCTACATCATAATTTCTTTCTGCGTCTGATAGCTTGCGAGAGAAAAAGGCAACAGGGTGTAAGAGGGCCTTAGGACCCTGTCTTTGTGAAAGAACTGCCCCTACCGCTGTTTCGGATGCGTCAACTTCCAAAATATAAGGCAGACTTGCGTCAGGATGTCTGAGGACAGATGCGGAGGTGAACAGTCCTTTAAGGGTTTCAAAGGCCGATTGGGCTTCTGGTGACCAACGAAACCGGACAGTCTGTTTAGTAAGGTTGGTAATCGGGGAAATTATGGTAGAGAAGCCCCTGATAAATTTCCTATAAAAGTTGGCAAAGCCAACGAAGCGCTGAATGCCCTTTTTGTCAGTGGGTGCTGGCCAGTCAAGAATTGCGGAAACCTTCTGGGGATCCATCTGAATACCTTCTACTGAAATTATGAGTCCCAGAAACTGTATGCTTGACTGTTCGAATTCACACTTCTCCGGTTTAGCATAGAGTCCGTGAATCCGAAGCCGTCTGAGCACCTTCTTGACGTGCTCCCGGTGTTTTTCCAAAGAAGGAGAAAAGATGAGGATGTCATCTAAGTAAACAATAACGAAGAGGTCCAGATAATCCCTGAAGATATCGTTTACGAAGTGCTGGAAGGTGGCCGGGGCGTTACAGAGGCCAAAGGGCATGACCAAATATTCAAAGTGCCCGAAGCGTGTGCGAAAAGCGGTCTTCCACTCGTCTCCGTCCCTGATACGCACAAGGTTATAGGCCCCACGAAGATCCAGTTTAGTGAAAATTACTGCAGATCCTAGGCGTTGGAACAATTCGGGTACCAAGGGAAGCGGGTACCGGTTTTTGATAGTTACTTTATTAAGTTCCCGATAGTCCACACAGGGGCGGAGAGAGAGGTCCTTCTTTTGAACAAAGAAGATACCCGCTCCTGCAGGTGAAGTGGACGGGCGGATAAACCCCTTCCGGAGACTGTCATCTAAATAAGTCTTTAAGGCTTCCAGTTCGAGCTCCGTTAGAGGGAAGATCCTGCCGAAAGGGATCTCTGCTCCCGGGAGAAGTTCGATTGGACAGTCGTAGGCCCTGTGTGGCGGAAGGGTCTCAGCTCCCTTTTTGCTGAAAACGTCTAGAAAGCCGTGGTAAGTCTCTGGGACGGATTGACGGGTCTCCGCATCAGAATCCATGCAGAGCAGGGAGGGGGCTGATGGTGGCACTTGCAGACAATGTTCCAGGCAATAAGGAGAGTTGAAGTTAATCTCCCCCGTGACCCAGTTGATTTGAGGGTTGTGGGCGTGAAGCCACGGCATGCCCAGAATGATGGGGAACAGCGGGGACTCAATCACATCTAAGCATAGTAATTCGTGGTGGGTTCCGGCAATAGTTGTGGCCAGTGGCTGGGTTTCTTGGGTGACCGGTTCAGATCTCAAGATTGATCCATCCGCTAAGTACACTGAAAGTCCTGAAGCTCTAGAGCGAAGAGGGATCTGGTGTCTGGTGGCAAAAGTCCGGTCCAATAAGCAGCTACATGCTCCCGAATCAAGGATAGCGCTGGCCTGGATGTTCCCTTCTGGGAGCTGAAAGAGAACGGAAATAGCCAGGTGAGTAGAGTTGGGTGATCCAATAGGTGTAGGAACAGTAGACATGGACAGGCACTTACGGATATTTACTGGGCAGGACCTCACATAGTGTCCGGATCCTCCACAATACAGGCACAGATTGTTGAGCCGGCGTCGCTGGCGTTCTTCAGGTGTCAGAGTAGGACGAAGGAGTCCTAGTTGCATTGGTTCAGAGAGGTCATGAGACAGCGGAGGCGTGGGAGCCGGCGGAGCCGGGTTCGAGTAAGTAGGTACTCGCGGCATCATCCAGGTGGGGCGAGACGGACCAGTGGCCCTTTCAGTCCTGCGCTCTCTTAAGCGCCTATCAATTTGGATTGTTAGGTTGATCAAGGCATCCAGGGTTCCAGAGACACCCACTCTAGCAAGTTCATCCTTCAACGGTTCAGAAAGTCCCAGGCGGAACTGGTAGCAAAGGGCCGCGTCGTTCCAGTTCGTATCCGAACTCCATCTACGGAATTCGGATACGTAATCCTCCGCTGGTCTGCGTCCCTGTTGGAGGGCATGTAAGGCGGCTTCTGCAGTGGCCGTTTGGTGAGGGTCCTCGTACAGTAGGGACATGGCTTGGAAGAAAGTGGTCAAGTTGTCAAGGGACGCATCTTTCTGTTCCAACAGGCGGTGAGCCCAAGCTTGTGGCTCTCCGGACAGAAGTGAAATGACAAATCCCACTTTGGTGGCTTCCAGGGAGAAAGTCCGTGGTTGGAGTGCGAAATAGAGTTCGCAGGCGTTCTGGAACGCTCGATACTTGCTTCGCTCCCCAGTGAATCTTTCTGGCATGGGAACCTTAGGCTCGGGCGGCAGCATAATTACGGAGGGTGAAGCGGATGTGCCTGACGTGGCGGAGGTAGCAGCTGGAGCGGACAAGGCCTGGACTCGGTTCTCCAGTCGTGTGTAACCCTCTTGTAAGGTTCGGACGGCTTGGGTCAGACCGTCAAGGTGCCGGCATAGTTCTTGCATTGGATCCACTCCCTGCGTGGGCTCGGTCATGGCTGTCCTGTACTGTCACGTACCTGGTGGTACGAGCCCGGCGTGCAGGGAGCGGCAGCCCTTGCTTCTCTGGTCCCGGGACCCCTGATAGTGCAGACAGGAGGATCGGGACTACAGAGTCGCACAAGCGCCTGGTACTGGCGAGTGCTGGGCCCGTGAGCTGAGTCAGTAGTTCCTGGAAGCACGTTGCAGGCTGGTGCAGGCTGATGATCCAAAGCTCACTGTCGGGCAGCTGGAAGCAGGAGTTACAGCAGAAGCGGGGGAGGTGTCCCGTAGTACCGACTGGAACAAGTCTCTGCAGGTAAGCCCTCCGGCAGGCTAGGGGTTCAGGAGTAGGTAGAGTTGGTACTGGCGGGGTCAGATTCAGTCCGGGTCAATCAGCAGGCGGGCAGCAGAAGTACAGAGGATTAAGCCAAAGGAGTAGTCAAACAAGTCGAGGTCAGGGCAGGCAGCAAACAGGTTAACAGGTACAAGCCGGGTAGTCAGGATCAGGTTCAATCAGGTTAACAGATGCGGGTAGCTCACAGAGACGCTGTAGACAGGACAGCAAGAAGCACAGGGATCAGATCCCTTTTAAAGCTGGATTTGGCGCCAGAACCGCGTCCCCACGTGCACGCGCGCCGCCGCCGCTGGTGCGCGCTCCCGTGCGCGCTATGGTGCCGCGAATGCGCGTGCCCGCGCGCGCCGATGTGCCGCTACCGCGCATGCGCGCGCCGCTACCGCGCATGTGCGCGCCCGTGCGCGCCGATGTGCCCACTAGCGAGCCAGACTGTCCATGACAGCAGGTGGAAGTTTCGACTAGGTCTCACCGGAAAGGAGCGAAGGAAGTGGCCAGCTCCGCCAGAGTACAGGCACAGGTTGGACTGGCGTCTTCGCTGTCTCTCCTCGGGGGTAAGAGGAGCCCGGACTAAGCCGAGCTGCATGGGCTCAGGGTCTGAAAGGGAAGAGACCGGCGGGACCGGGAGAGGCGGAGGAGTAGGAGAGAATCTAGGTGGAGTCCAGTTGGGACGGTTTGCTTGGAAGCGTTCCGCCCGCCGTTCCCGTAGGCGTCTGTCGAGCTGGGTGGGTGACTGAATCAAATCCTCTAATGAGGCAGGAGGGTCGATTCTTGCCAACTTGTCATTGAGGCACTCTGACAGTCCTTGGCGGAATTGGTATTTTAGGGCCGCCTCATTCCACCGAGTGTCAGCAGACCATTTTTTGAACTCTGCGATGTAATCTTCCATGGGCCTCCTACCCTGGCTCAAGTTGTGGAGAGTAGCTTCTGCTGTGGCTGAGGGTAGGGGATCATCGTAAAGTTTGGACATGTGTTTAAAAAAGGAGTCCATAGTGTCCAGTATCGGGCTTCTCTGTTCCATCAGGCTATGAGCCCAGGCTTGTGGTTCATCAGAGAGGAGCGAAATCACAAAGCCCACCTTCACGGCTTCTGAGCTGAAGGTCCTAGGTTGCAAGGCCAGGTACAGTGAGCAAGCGTTTTTGAAGGCCCGAAACATTTTGTGGTCGCCAGCGAACCGCTCTGGTGTGGGTACACGAGGTTCAGGTTGCGTCACGACCATTGCCGGCCCTGAAGCAGATTGGGGGGTGGATGCCCCCGTTCCTGGAGTTGCAGGGGGGACTGAAGGTCCAGGTGCGATGGTCAGTTGTTGGAGGCGGCCGTCCATCTGCAGGTATCCTTCTTGCAACTGTTGAACTGCTTCGGTCAGCGCTGAGACTTGTTGACAAAGAGTCTCGAACGGTGAGCGCGCCCTGTCGGCCTCAGACATCTGGCTGGTTTGTATTGTCACGTGATAACTTACCAAGGCCGAGATGCTGAGGGCGGCTCACCTTTGTGACCTGGCGCGATCCGCCCCCTGGAATGGGGACAGGGGGAAGGACGCACCGGGAGGCACCGGTTCCAGCAGCAAGGTGGAGGTCTGAAACGTAGAGCAGGAACTGGGTGGTGATAGCCCGCTGGGGACCGATGAGGATCACACAGGAAACAGTCCTGGAACAAGGCACTTCAAAGCAAGGACAGGGCTGAAGACTGATCTGAGAAACGAGCAGTGGTCAGGGGTTAGAGAGAGCAGGAAGTCCAATGTTTAAGCCGGAGGTCACGGATTGGAGAAAGCAGGAAGTCCAAAGTTCAAGCCAGGGGTCAATGGGTTAAAGAGAGCAGCAGTCCGGGACGTAAGCCAAAGGTCAAGTATTCCAAGGATCAAACAGGTATTTCAGCAGCAAAGTATCTCAGAAGCTGTTACAAACCAGCAACCTGAGAGGAGGAAGGGGCTGGTTTAAATAAGCCGCTCAGGCCTCTGATTTGCCGAGAGCGGAACGAGCCCATGCGCGCCTCTGCGGTCACACCACGCATGCGCGATACAGGCGAGCACGATAGCGCTGGCCTGCCACGCAGCTGAGGGATTTGGGGCTGAACAGGACTGGTGCCCTGACAGACAGCTGGCTGGTTGGTGAGTGACATGGGAGTCCAGCATGACTGTCCGACACCATGATGCAGACATCACGAGGGGCACATGCACGGCTAACATCATCCTGTCTTTTCCCTTCCAGGTGACTCGGCATATGCACTTGGACCCCATCTCCTGACTCCATTCCGGGATCCCCAAACCAGAGGAGAGAGAAAATACAATGATGCACACATACGTACCCGTGCAGTGGTGGAGCGCACATTTGGCATCCTGAAGTCCCGTTTCCAATGCCTGGATAAGTACGGGGGAGCCCTGTTGTATTCCCCAAAATTTGTGTGCCAGATCATCGGTGCATGTTGTGTGCTGCACAACTACGCCATGAGAAAGGGCCTGCACATTGACCTATGTGATGACCTGACCCCCGAACCAAACAGTCAGGAAGAGCAGTCAGGAGATGCCTCGTGGTAGGCATCTTTGCACGTTAAACACACATTCATCATGGCACACGGACAATGCATTCATCATGGCACACGGACAATGCACGCATGCACACCATTGTGGTCCATAGCTCACACACACCACATCCACATCACATTGGATTAGCCCAAGTCCAACATGCAGGACTAGGGAGCAGCAATGCCACGCCAAGCCCCCAATTATGTCGCTGTCATACCACATTCACACGGCCGTGGGGATAACTCCCAGGCGACCCAGGGTGACAAAAAGCAAAAGACAATCAATTGCCCTGTCGTGGGCCAAGCCTGTTGCCACGGCTCCGGCTCCTTAGCTGTCTGGTGGGAGCCTGTGGTGGGGGGGGTCATCAGGAGGAGGAGGAGCATCCCCTGGTATCTCCCTGGCTGGCTGCCTGCCCTCCAATGCCAGGGCAATGCGGGTGTTTTGGCCTGCAGCAGCCTTGTCTGCCTCCCCTCTGCCTGGATGGCAGATGTATTAGCCTGGATGGCCACTGCAAGGGTCTGGACCTCTGCCACGAGGCCTGCTGTGGTGGCCTGCAGCTCACCAAGGCAGGTGACCATCGCAGCACAGTTGGCACTCACATCCTGGATGCTATCATTAATCTGGGCAGAGGAGGCCAGGCTGTCTGCACAGCTACATCACCCATATGCCAGGTCTGGCGGTCCTGTTCCCTCGCAAGATGTTCCGGGAGGAACTCTGGAACACCCTGCGTCTTCCTGGTAGCCTTCCTGGGGCCAGGAGAGGCTTGGGGCAGTCTATAAGGGGAGGCCCTTGATGGGCTAGACCTGATGGGGGTGGACCCTAAGGGGCTTCCCCTGATAGGGGCTGAGGTCAGAGAGGGCCCTACCAAAGGGGAAGACTCCTCCAAATACAAGACAACATCCTGGTCCATATTGACTGTCTCCTTCTCAACCACCTCTAGAGGAGAGATGTGGGCACTCCACCGGTGACTCTTGTTTTCCCAGGGGGTCAGGATCAGGATGATGTTCGGGGGCCACCGGCAGCAGATGAAAAAAATGAATAAAAAATAGAAAATAAAAAATGATTAAAAAATTAAAAATTTAAATTGGATATACACACACACATATATATATATATATATATATATATATATATATATATATATATATATATATATATAAACATACACATATATGTAAATATATATATATATATATATATATATATATATATATATAGTAACGTTTGGGGGCTATAGCTCAACAGGGATTCAGTGCTTAAACCATTGGTTTGAAGAAAAAGGGTTTTAATTTACAGAAAAGCAAAACAAGGCTTTCTCAGCATGACAGAAAACTATAACTTAAAAGTCTGCTTATTTCCAGCACAAAACAGTGAAAGTAAACGACATACGGTTTGTGGGAAGACAAGTCCTCATCCCCTGCATTCCAAAAGTCCTCACTGTGCAGCTAGCAGACTTCCATCTTGTCCTCATCAGGTGCACTCTCCAAACTCACTCACCACCTCCAGCACCACTTCCTGCTTTAATGGGTGGTTCTCTGTGAGAGTTAACACCTTATGCGCTGGCTCCCAAGGTTTAGGAGTGGAGGCTCCGTCCCACCCAAATAACACTTTGGAGCCTCCAAAATTCCAGGTCCCAAACTACTTTATTAAAGATAGAGAAGACTGCAAGCCAGCAAGACTCTCTGAATTAGCGCCTGCCTGGAACTTTTCACCCACTTTTGGATGACCCCCTGAACCTTCTACCTCTATTTAAATGGACCATAGTCCAAATAGTGGTGCCGTACAGCACCCGTCTAGGACCCAACCCCGGCGTCCGGTACATATCCCCCCCTCTGCCTCAACGCGGAGGTGTTGGAGGCACCAGTAGACACCATACAATGGACTCGGGAGAGGGCATCGGCATTCTGATGCTGTCTCCCGGGTGTGTGCTCTACCACGAAATTGAACTCCTGGAGAGAAAGGAACCACCTTGTTACCCTGGCATTGGTCTGCTTATTTTGTCTCATCCAGGTAAAGGGAGCGTGGTCTGACAGCAAGCGAAACTTCCTGCCCAGGAGGAAATATCATAGGGAGTCCAAAGCCCACTTGATGACCGTTCCACCACCACGGAGTTTCTCTCAGCTGCCGTCAGCTTCCTACTAAGAAAAACCACAGGGTGCTCTTCTCCTTTGATTTCCTGAGACAGGACCGCTCCCAACCCTTCACTTGAAGCATCTGTCTGCACTACAAAATCTTTTGTAAAATCTGGAGCTACCAGCACCGGATCTTGGCACAAAGCTGTCTTCAGCTTTTGAAAAGCTGTCTCGGCCTCGGCGTTCCACTTTATCATCACTGACTTTCTGCCTTTGGTCAGGTCGGTCAGTGGTGCAGCAATAGTGGCAAAGTTGGGGACGAACCTTCTATAATAGCCAACTATGCCCAAAAACGCTCTGACCTGCTTCTTGGTTAGGGGACAGGGCCAGTCCTGTATGGCTTCCACCTTACTCATTTGGGGCTTCACCAGCCCTCTACCCACAATATACCCTAGGTATTTTGCTTCCTCCATCCCAATGGCACACTTCTCGGGGTTGATGGTGAACCCTGCTCTTCTCAGGGAGTCTACGACTGCCTGAACCCGGGGAAGGTGGGACTCCCAATCAGTGCTGAAGATGACTATGTCATCTAGGTAGACAGAAGCGTACCGTTGGTGTGGACGCAGAGTTTTGTCCATGGCCCTTTGGAACGTGGCAGGGGCTGAGTGTAGACCAAATTGCATCCTCTTATATTGGAAGTGGCCTTCCGGAGTAGAGAAGGCTGTCTTCTCCCTGGCTTCCTTAGTCAGAGGAATCTGCCAGTACCCTTTTGTGAGGTCCAGCATGGTAATGTACCTGGCAGGACCCAACCTCTCAATTAGCTCATCTACCCGTGGCATGGGATATGCGTCAAACTTGGAGACTTCATTAAGCTTTCTGAAGTCGTTGCAGAAGCGGAGGGTGCCGTTGGGCTTGGGTACCAACACAATTGGACTTGACCATTCGCTCTGCGACTCTTCAATGACTCCAAGCTCGAACATTCTTTTAACCTCTTCTGACACTGCCACCCTATGAGCTTCTGGGATATGGTAAGGCTTTAACCTGACTTTTACATTGGGCTCGGTCACAATGTCATGCTCGATGACGTTGGTGCGACCGGGCAACTCTGAAAGGCCTAGTTAGACTTACCGGTGACGGTATTTCTAAGAGCCTTTCAGGACAACCTTGGAGAGAGCGCAGCTCCTCCCATTTCTCAGGAAACACACGTGATCCTTTAAGATCCCTCCTCTTCCACCATGGCCTCAGTTATTGTGGTCTCCGCCCACTGGAAAATAAAGCACAGAACAACCACAACAAAACCATGATAGACATTTCAAACAATCTTTTTATTCAAAATACCTAGGGAGGGAAATTAGCGGTTGTCCTGAAAGGCTCTTAGAAATACCGTCACCGGTAAGTCTAACTAGGCCTTTCTCCAATCGCCTTTCAGGACAACCTTGGAGAGGATAACCGAGTAACTTACCCTAGGGTGGGACCACTGCTTGCAGCACCTTTCTGCCGAAGGCCTGATCTGCAGCGGACAGTAAGTCTAGCCTGTAGTGCCGTAGAAAAGTTGAATAGCTGGACCATGTAGCTGCCTTGCAGATCTGGTCAGGCGTGGCACCGGCCCTTTCGGCCCAGGAAACTGCCGTAGATCTTGTTGAATGGGCCGTCACTCCTGAAGGAGGCACCTCTCCTTTGGCTTGGTAACCCTCGGCAATGGCTTGTTTGAGCCATCTGGCCAATGTACTTTTGGAGGCCTTCTCCCCTTTCCGGGATCCTGAGAATATCACGAACAAGGCGTTGGTTTTCCTGAAATCCTTGGTGACAGCAAGGTATTGAAGCACACACCTTCTTACATCCAAAGTATGAAAATTCTTTTCCCCTGCATTAGAGGGAGTTGAGGAGAAGGTAGGAAGGACTATTTCCTGAGACCTGTGAAAGGTTGACGAGACCTTAGGGAGAAAAGCTGGATCAGTTTGGAGAACTATTCTGTACGGCAAAATTCTTAAGAAAGGCTCTGTAACTGCCAAAGCCTGGCTTTCGCTGACCCTTCTTGCGGTCGTTATGGCCACCAAAAAAATTGTTTTTAGAACTAAATTCTTCAAAGAAATCTCCCTTAAGGGTTCAAACGGGGTCCCCGTGAGACCCTGCAACACAATTGATAAATCCCAAATGGGAAAAGTTCTAAAGGCTATCGGTCTACTCCGACCTAGTGCCTTGAAAAATCTTGAAATTAAATGTTCTTTAGATAAAGTCCTTTCTAAATAAACCGATAGGGCTGCCACTTGAGTTTTTTGGGTGCTAATTGCTAACCCTTTCTCCATTCCTGCATGAAGAAACTCTACAACGGAAATTACACTATTAATCTGGAAGTTCTTGGAGGTACACCAGGAGTTGAATTTTCGCCAAACTTTGAGATAAATTGCTCTGGTCACCGGCTTCCTGCTGTCTAGCAAAGTTCTTATCACTTTATTAGAGAGCCCCTTAGCTCTTAAGAGGTCCTCTTCAGAAACCAGGCCGTCAACTGCAAGCGTTCTACCTCTGGATGGTTCACAGAACCCTGACACAGTAGGTCCTTCCTGAGTGGAAGTTTCCACGGTGGTTTCGTGGCTAAACTCTGAAGAGATGCAAACCACGGTCTTTTTGGCCAATACGGAGTGATTAAGATCAGATTGGATTTCTCTTCCCTGAATTTCCTTAGGACTAGAGGTATCAGAGTGAAGGGGGGGAAGGCGTAAGACAGCTGGTAGTGCCACTGTTGAGCTAGTGCGTCTATGGCTACTGCCTGGTCCTCTCTGTGGAGAGAGAAGAAACTTTGCACTTTCGCATTCTGCTGGTTGGCAAACAGGTCTATCTGTGGCTGGCCCCACTCCTGAGCGATTGCCCTGAAGACCTCCGGGTTTAAGCTCCATTCTGCCTCTAGTATGCTTCTCCTGCTTAGCAGGTCTGCTAATAGGTTTTGAGACCCTTTTAGGTGCACCGCTGATAGGGATGCTACGTTCCGCTCTGCCCATGAGAGGAGATGGTTGGCCAGTTGCATAAGGCCTCTGCTTCTGGTCCCCCCCTGCTTTAGGACATATGCCACTGCCGTGGTGTTGTCCGACAGGACCTGCACATGTTGACCCTTCACCAACTGATGGAAAGCTTGAAGCCCTAAAAATATTGCTTTCAACTCCCTCCAGTTTGAGGATCTTCTGGACTCTGTTCTGGACCAGACGCCCTGGGCAGTCTGTCCCTCTAGATGGGCCCCCCAACCCCAGGAACTCGCGTCTGTTGTTAAACGCTTTCCTACTGGGAATACCCATGGAAGACCCTTGTTCAAATTTACCGGGTTTCTCCACCACCAGAGTGCTCGTTTTACGTTTGAAGTTAACCTGAAACGTCTCTCTAGTGACTCTTGGTGTGACCAAGACTGAAGGATATTCATTTGGAGAGGACGAGAGTGTAACCTCGCCCATGGGACCGCCGGAATTGAGGCTGTAAGCAGCCCCAGGACGGCCATTGCTGTCCTGACTGACACCCCTTGGTTTGTCTGTACTTGAGCCACCGCCACCATGACCTTCTCTATCTTTTCCTGAGGTAAAAAGACCTTCTGAAGGATCAAATCTATGTTGTACCCCAGAAACCTTGTTTCTTGAGAAGGTATCAAGTTCGATTTCTCGCGGTTTAGTAACCAGCCGAGACTTCCAAGTTGAACCTGCGACGACTGCAGATTCGTCGCAAGTTGATCCCGGGAGTCCGCAAAAAACAGTAGGTCGTCCAGGTATGGGATGACCGAGATCGCTTTGAGCTTCAGTGGTTCTAGGGCCTCTGCCATGATCTTGGTAAAGATCCTGGGTGAGGACGACAACCCGAAAGGGAGGGCTCTGAACTGAAGATGCCATATCCTGTTCCCCAGGTCTACTGCCAGTCTGAGGAACTGTTGAGATGCTTGGGCAATCGGGACGTGCAAGTAGGCATCCCTGAGGTCCAGAGATGCCATGAAGCAACCGGGTGTCAACAGCTTTGTTATTGAATAAATCGTATCCATCCGGAACCGTTTGTACTTTATTGACTTGTTTAACATTTTTAGGTTCAAGATCAGGCGGAATTTGCCTGAGGGTTTTTTGACCAAAAAAATGTGGGAATAAAAACCCTGACCCTCTTGATGTTTTGGGACCTGTATTATCACTCTCTGACTCATCAGATCCTGTAACAGGTTCGTCATTGCAGTAGCTTTTTCTTTTTCCCGGGGAAGGGTTGTGACATAGAACCTCGTTGGGGGACACTCTGAAAATTCCAGACTGTACCCCTCCGTAATGATTCTTTCCACAAAGGGGCTCGTGGTCATCTGTTTCCACTGTGGGAGAAAAGCAGCCAGTCTTCCTCCCACCGGAAGCAGATCGTCACTTGCTTTTGGTAGTTGGTTCTGAGGGGTTTTTAAATAAGATACCTCCTCTACCTCTCCCTCTTTGGGACCCCCATCTCCTTTTATTTTCTTCCTTACTCTTATGGGACTGTTGAAAAGGACGAAAAAATTTCTTAGGGTTCTGACCCTTTTTAGGGGGGAAAGCCTTCTTCTTATCCGCCGTTCTGTCAAGAACTTTTTCTAGGTCCTGACCGAACAAAAGGTCCCCTGAGAAAGGCAGACCACAAAGCTTGACCTTAGAGGGGATATCACCCGACCAGGTCTTTAACCAAACTGCTCGCCTGACTGAGTTCACCAGGGCTGCTGACCTTGCAGCCATTTTAATGGACTCAGCAGAAGCATCTGCCATATATTTGATGGCTTTTAAGATTAAGGGGAAGGAATCTAATAGATCCTTTCTTGAGGTGCCTGTCTCGACATGACTCCTTAATTTCTCAACCCAGCACTCTAGATTGCGGGCGACTATTGTGGCGGCCATGGCTGGTTTCAGACTGGTTGCAGTAGAATCCCAGGCCTTCTTTAGGAGGGAATCTGCCCTCTTGTCCATCGGATCTTTCAGGACCCCCATGTCCTCAAAAGCCAGGTCTGTATGACGAGACACCTGTGAGAAAGCTGCGTCTACTTTAGGCTTTTTGTTCCACACCTCTGTTTCACCACTTTCAAATGGAAACCTTCTTCTAAGGGTCTTTGAAAAAAAGGGGGCCCTTTCAGGGTCTTTCCATTCCTTCTTGATGGTGTCCGAGAGGACTTTGTGGACCGGGAAAACCCGGCTTTTAGACTCATCCAGCCCCTGATACATCTTATCGTGTATGGATAACTGAACCTTCTCTTCCTGGATACCCAGGGTAACATAAATTGCCTTGAGTAAGTCCTCCACTTCGTCTAATGACAATTTAAACTTTGAGTTTTTGCTACTATCTTCTTCCTCCTCCTCCTCATCTGAATCCCTGAGAGAGGGGAGAGTACTAGTCCCTTCATCTGCCGAATCCCCCTCTGTTTGACCCGAAACTGGGATATTCGGACTAGGTGGTGGCTGCTGTGGCTCCCCCAAACTTGCGGAGCCTTGTGTGATCATATCCTTCACTGAGCCTAAAGAGCTTGCCAGCTCCTGGACTGAGGAAAAAAGGTCCTTATACTGTTGTGAAGTTTCCTCTTCCACCAGATTTTTAATGCAGGATCTGCACATTGGTTTTTGCCAAGAATCCCTTAAAGGATTTTTGCAAGACGGGCATTTCCTGGGTGTATCCAAGTGCCTAGCTTTGGTTGTAGATTTTTCCTGTAACGAGATGAAACCAAAGTTACCATCTCCACCCAAACACCCAAGTGCCGCCACCAGAATAAAACCAAAGGCCTGGACTAAGTGCCACCACCACTAACGGTTATACAGACCAAGAGCGTTAACCTGGACTGGTAACCACAGGCTCCCTCAGGGAGGAACAACAATACACAAAATTAAGCCCAATATAGTAAGAATAAAAGGCACCGTTGTACCCCTCTTACCTGGGCCTGACCGGTGCTTGCAGCGCCTGTATCCGCCGGTGTTGTCTGTCTCTCCTCCATTGTAGAGCGCAGTCACACAAGTAGCTGGAGATTGACTCCATTTTAAATTTTCCCGGCCGCCCGCGTCATCATCGGGGGCCGGAAACGGAAGCACCGGTCACCTGACCTGCCCCACAGATGCTGCGTCCCAGGCGCTGGGAACCAGCAGCGCCACGCCCCCCCCGGAAACGGCGTCACCGTGCGTGACGCGGTCGCCAGCCGGGACCCGGAACTGAGAATGCGGACCACCGCCAACCTGCGCCGGCTACCGCTCGGTCACCTGGACCTCTACCGCAGTTCCTGGGCACAACGACACCATCCCCTGGGAGGCCGAAAGTTCCGCTGAACCGGAGCGTCTGGGGACTCCTGAACGCCCCCTCCCCGTGAAGAGGGGTCAGGATGGTCGCCGCCAACAATATACAGACAAAGGTAAGCTCAACAAAACTCTCCGCCTTGAGAGAGACAGCTCCCTGGTTCCCTGTGATGCTTCCACCATGGCGGAGGAAACACAATAACTGAGGCCATGGTGGAAGAGGAGGGATCTTAAAGGATCACGTGTGTTTCCTGAGAAATGGGCGGAGCTGCGCTCTCTCCAAGGTTGTCCTGAAAGGCGATTGGAGAAAACATGTCTCTATTTCTTTGTAGAAACTCTTTTGTTTGCTGGGTTTGGGGCATAGTCAGGGTAGCAGCAACCTGCACCAAGTCGATCCCTGCATGGTCCCCTGACTGTACCCCTACTACCGCGGACACTTGTTCTCTGTCTCTCCAGGGTTTCAACAAATTAATGTGATAGATCTGGTATGGTTTTCTTTTCCCCGGCTGGTGTACCTTGTAGTCCACCTCACCGACTTTCTCTACTACCTCAAATGGGCCCTGCCACTTGGCCAAGAATTTACTCTCCACCGTGGGTATTAGAACAGCCACCCGGTCTCCTACTTGGAACTGTCTAATTTTAGCCGACCTGTTATACACTCTCCTTTGGGCATTCTGAGCCTTCTGCATGTGTTCCCTCACCAGCGGCATCACCTTAGCTACCCTCTCTCGCATTTGAGAGATATGCTCTACCACCGTTTTGTGCGGTGAGGACTCACTTTCCCACGTTTCTTTTACCAGGTCGAGTAACCCCCGGGGCCTTCATCCATACACTAACTCAAATGGCGAGAAACCCGTGGACGCTTGTGGGACCTCCCGGATAGCAAACAACAGGGCAGGGAGTAGCATATCCCAATCCTTCCCATCTTTCTGGACCACTCTTTTCAACATGGACTTTAGGGTTTTATTAAATCTTTTGACTAGGCCATCAGTCTGCGGGTGGTAGACGGACGTCCGCAACTGCTTAATTTGAAACAGTCTGCACAAGTCCGCCATCACCTTTGACATAAAAGGGGTACCCTGGTCTGTCAGGATCTCTTTGGGGAACCCAGTTCGTGAGAACATTTGAAACAATTCCTTGGCAATGGCCTTAGAGGAGGTCTTCCTCAAAAGGTACGGCTTCTGGATACCTAGTTGCGTAATCTAGGATGACCAATATGTATTGGTGCCCCCGTGCCGACTTTACCAGGGGTCCCACCAGATCCATAGCTATCCGCTCAAACGGGACTTCGATAATTGGCAAGGGCACCAGAGGGTTTCTATAGTGTGGCACTGGGGCAGTTAACTGGCAAATGGGACAAGACGCACAGTACCTTTTAACCTCGGCCTTCAACCCTGGCCAGTAAAACCGGTCGGTTATCCTGGCCTCTGTTTTCTCCGCCCCCAGGTGTCCTCCCAGTGCATCGTTGTGGGCTAGATCGAGGAGCATCCACCTATATGGTTGGGGAACCAGCAACTGCTCTATAGTTTCCCCTTGGCTCTCAGCCACTCGATACAGTTTGTAGTCAGAGTCTACACCGAGGAATACGATACCCTAACTACCCAGGCCTGAGGTGTGCCATTAGCCTCGCTGGACAGTACGCCTATAAGTGGGCATACCCTGAAGTAATTATGAAGAAATGAATGAAGAAAATGATAACATGAAAAAAGGGGGAACGGGTGGGTGGGTACCCAGAAACCCCACCGACGCCGGACATTAGAGGGGAGGAGGGATAAATAGCCCTCCGACTCCTCCTACAAACTCAGGCACGCCTGCGGCCCCGCCTTCCACTTGTAGTCAGAGTCTACACCGAGGAATACGATACCCTAACTACCCAGGCCTGAGGTGTGCCATTAGCCTCGCTGGACAGTACGCCTATAAGTGGGCAAAAAGACCCCAGAAGTAGGTGTGATAAAAGAAATGGAAGGGCACGAATATCTGTCTGGTAGAGAAAGCACGCCCTGACAGTCTCAAGAACGGCTCCGATAACCATCCGTTACGACAGCAGACAAAACCAGCGTCCCAAGAACCGATGATTGGAAGGAACCCCGAAACCAAATGACTGTCCCGTGCCTGACCGACTAAGCTTTCCTCCAAAAGCACAGACATGGGAACCACTGCTGGTGGCGAGAGGATACGTGGGGGAATGGAACAAGGGCCGCCCTGAGGAGCCCTGTGAAAGCAACACCCTCCAATAGGAAGCAACCAGTGACCCATGTCAAACACCCCCAACCACTGACCTAACTATCCATACCTGGTAAGGGGACGTGAGAAGGAGAGATGCAAAAAATGGACAACTGATAGGAGGGAAGGGGTTTGAGAGCCGGGTACCCGAAAGATGAGTCGCTGATGTTAATGGGCGAGGCCACCACGCAGTAGCGATATGCAACGATACAGAGACAGAACCAGACATGGAATGACCCGACCTACCCGAGTAACTGGGTAAAGAGCCTGGCCTGACGGACCCGCCCCGACGATCTGGCAACCTATGAACAAGAGAACAGCCCCAAAGATAAGAAGCAACGACTCCATGGATGAGAACACCTCAGCGCGTGAATGAACCTGACGACAGATCCTACCCAAGTGTATGTGACAAGTGTAAGCAGTAAGCGAGCCCGAGTAACCTGCCGCGCAGACAGGTAATTAAAAACGACACACTCAAGGCGATGTACCCACAGACCGTGGTGGGTAGATGTATAGGCGTAAGAATGAACGTGCACGTATGACGTATGTTATACAGGCGAGAAGATTGTGGTCAACAATCATTTAAAAACGAAACCTCAGCCCGTATGGATCTGTAGACCTGACAGATCCTGAGATGCGCACCCTGGCTAACTATACCCGAAAGAACAGTATGACGAGACAAAGAAAACAAATAAAGCTACAAAGCTGTTTGTGTGCTGTGACTGCATCGCACCGACAAGCTATGTGACCAACCCTGCTGGAGTAGGACCCCCAACAGAAACACAACCCCCTCTGTGCCTACCCAAGTATGAAGACATGGCAGTGACGGAGGGACCCCAGCATGTCAAAGAACCCGACGCCCCCCCCCCCCCTCCCGTGAATAACGTGAGTGAGTGCAAGTGACCTGCTGCACAGCAGAACACTGAGGACCCGTGCACTCACAGACCGTGGTGGGTAGTCCTGCCCGTGAAATGAAACCCAATGCGTAGCAAGACGTGACATGACAGGCGAGAAGTTTGAGGTGAACAATCATCTGGAAAACGAAAACCTCAGCACGAACGGATCTGTAGACGTGACAGACCCCGAGATGCGATGGAAACGAACAAAGCTAGAACGGCCACTGGTGCAAGCTGAACCTGCGTGACGACAGAAACACGCCATGACAGAAACACGCCATGACAGAAACACGCCATGACAGAAACACGCCATGACAGAAACACGCCATGACAGAAACACGCCATGGACTGAGCTGCTGTGACCGAATACTGATGACAGAGCGGTGACAGTGAAAATGCTCCGCGACAGAAGCATGATGCTGACCGCATCGCTATGACATGACAGGAAACATACAGTGACTGCAACCGCTATGACAGAAACATGCTAAGACAGAAAACATGCTGCTGACAGAAATGCTACGACAGAAACATGCTGCTGCCAGAACCACTGAGACAAAACATACTGACAGAACCACTGAGACAAAACATACTGACAGAACCGCTGAGACAAAACATACTGACAGAACCGCTAAGACAAAACATACTGACAGAACCGCTAAGACAAAACATACTGACAGAACCGCTAAGACAAAACATACTGACAGAACCGCTAAAACAAAACATACTGACAGAACCGCTGAGACAAAACATACTGACAGAACCGCTGAGACAAAACATACTGACAGAACCGCTAAAACAAAACATACTGACAGAACCGCTGAGACAAAACATACTGACAGAACCGCTGAGACAAAACATACTGACAGAACCGCTGAGACAAAACATACTGACAGAACCGCTGAGACAAAACATACTGACAGAACCGCTGAGACAAAAACATACTGACAGAACCGCTGAGACAAAAACATACTGACAGAACCGCTGAGACAAAAAACATACTGACAGAACCGCTGAGACAAAAACATACTGACAGAACCGCTGAGACAAAAACATACTGACAGAACCGCTGAGACAGAAACATACTGACAGAACCGCTGAGACAGAAACATACTGACAGAACCGCTGAGACAGAAACATACTGACAGAACCGCTGAGACAGAAACATACTGACAGAACCGCTGAGACAGAAACATACTGACAGAACCGCTGAGACAGAAACATACTGACAGAACCGCTGAGACAGAAACATACTGACAGAACCGCTGAGACAGGAACATACTGACAGAACCGCTGAGACAGAAACCTACTGACAGAACCGCTGAGACAGAAACATACTGACAGAACCGCTGAGACAAAATCATGCTGACAGAACCGCTGAGACAAAACATACTGACAGAACCGCTGAGACAGAAACATACTGACAGAACCTGCCGAGACAGAAACATACTGACAGAACCTGCTGTGACAAAAAACATACTGACAAGAAACCTGCAATGACCTCCCACCAACCCCCCCCCCCCCTGACAGAACCGCTGAGACACAGGACAGAGTACTCGCAGAGGCTAACAGGATGGGTGAGTGGACGGACGTGTGTGTCGTCGTTCCCCCCCCGCGCGAGCACCGGGCGGCCTCCTAAAAGGTAGACTGAGCCCCGCAGCATGGGTAGATGTGCGTCCCCCGTCCCCTCCCACTGGGAGGAGCGGAAGGCCACAAGCCTGGCAGCGTGTGAGTGTGAGGACCCCCCCCTGAGCCCTGGGAGAAGCGGGCGGCCCCCCACAACGCCCGATGGCGCTCAGGCAGCGTGGTTTAGCAGATGGAGGGACGCCCTCCCCCCCCCCCCCCCCCCCCGGCATGAACCACATCCTGCAAAGTGGTGGACCGATGCCGGACAGAGCCCAAGCAGAAGCAGTCACAAAGAGGATAGTGTGGAGTGGGCGGATGGACAGACTGACGATCCACCCATCCCCCCCCCCCCCGGCATGAGCACAGCACTGCTGCACTGAGCTCCGGCGGCCCATGCTACCAGATGGTGCCCAGGGAAAAAGATGTCTGCAGAACCCCCCTCCCCCCGGCACGAGCACCGGGAGAAGCAGCCGGCGGACGGATGCCCCCCCCTCTCACAGTGTATGCCCGAGGGAGCGGGAGGGTGGACGGAGGGGTGCCCCACCTAGTGTGATCCCGGAAGGAGAAGCAAGCGGCCCCCACGATAGTTCACCCGCACTGTGGAAAGCCGCCAAACGGGAGAAGTGGGAGGACATGCACCCCCCCCTCCCCGCAAGAATCAGGAGAAAGGGGGGGGGCGGTCGGGTCAGCTAATGGAGGAGGATGGGGTACAACCGGGCGGAAACCCCCCAAGCAATACCACCTCTCCCGTGGGGAATCCGAGCAGCCATAAGACACCTGCAGCAGCCGCTGCTGCTCCACACGAAGACCGGAAGTGACGTGCACCACCCACCCAGAAACCCCACCGACGCCGGACATTAGAGGGGAGGAGGGATAAATAGCCCTCCGACTCCTCCTACAAACTCAGGCACGCCTGCGGCCCCGCCTTCCACAAGTCCCCCTTCAACGCAAAGTGAGGGAACCTCTGATCTGCATCTGGCATTTGTGGGACCCCATCAACAACAGAAACCTGCTCTCGAGCATTGACCAAGGTAGGGTCCTGTAATTGGGCGGTACCAAATGCACCCCTGGACACATCTAGATCGGGATTGTACTGGCCTTGAGGATGTTTCCCCTTCATCCTCCTCAACCGGGGAGAGCTCCTCATCATCCTCCCCCAGCATAACTCTTAAGGGGAAGACTTCCCCCCCTCAGAGATCAACTCGGGTTTAAGACCTGGGTCAGGGGCATTATCCTCCACATTAGCATTCCCTGCAACTTCATTATCAATGACAGGTATTTCCATATCAGAAGGGTATATTTCAGGTCCGGACCCTTCAGACCCTGTCCCTTCCAGGCCCAGTGTCCCCAGTTCCCCTGGTAGCCCCATCTGTACCTCGTTCCATAGTTCTAGAAATATGGGACAGTCCCGCCCCACTATGATGTCATGAATTAAACTGTTTACCACCCCGATCTCCTGTGTAACGGAGGCATGGCCATAAGAGACAGTCACCAGGACCAAGGGGTACTCCTTGGTGTCCCCATGGATACACACTACCCGAAGAGTTTTAGTCACTGGTCCAAGCCTCCCAAGTACCCTGGCATGTACTAATGTTACCATGCTACCGGAGTCCAGTAGGGCCCTGGCAGGAAGGTGGTTCACCCACACTTCACACTCAAACCTGCAGCCAGATCAAGATGAGTGGTACACACACTTTGCACATAGAAGGAGCTTCTCCGTCCAGTTCCGCACTCCATAGGCTCCTCCTGCAGTGGGCATTGTGCCCGGGTATGCCCCCAGGACCGACATCGCCAACACTGAAGGTTCTCCATTCTTTGAACAGGTGCCAACCTTCGTGCTTCTACGGAAGCTGGTGCAGGTTTTCGGGTTCCAATGTCTGGCGGTGCCTCTCTCCTAGGTGTTGGGGCTGGTCTGGACATCCTTAGTGTGGGTTCCTGACGCTTGGCAGGCCCAAGCAAATCCTCTACAACGGTATACCTTTCAACCAACTCAACCAGCTGGTCAGCAGTTGCAGGGTCTCCATGGCTTACCCAGCGCTGTAGGTCCTCTGGCAGGGACCGCAGGTACCAGTCCATCACCACCCGTTCCACCATTTGTGGATCGGACAACTTTTCGGGCTGCAGCCACTTTTTGACCAACTGTATCAGTTCGTGCATTTGGGACCTGGGTGGTCTGTCAGGTTTGTACCGCCAGCGATGCACCCTCTGAGCCCGAACAGGTGGAAGGCGGGGCCGTAGGCCTGCCTGAGTTTGTAGGAGGAGTCAGAGGGCTATTTATCCCTCCTCCCCTCTTATCTCCGGCGTCGGTGGGGTTTCTGGGTAGGCACGGCTGACACACGTCACTTCCGGCTTCCTCACAGAGCGGCGGTCGCCCGCAGCAAGGTTGTCGGTTCCTCTCCTGGGCATCATTTGGGGGTTCGCCTGCTGTTTCATGCTCCTTTCAGCGATGTCACATCCAGCTTCGGGTGGGCTGCCTACCCGCTTCTCCCAGCACTTATGCTGGGGGAGGGGGGCCGGCCGTCCTTGCATCCACCGCCCACCCACTTTCCCCAGGGCTCCCGTTGGACATCGGGGTGCTGCCCGCCCGCTTCCCACGGTGCTCCCATGGGGGGGGGGATGTCCGTCCATCCAGCTGCCTTTTGCTGGGCACTTCTTCCGGCGCCCATGCCGGCGGAGGGGCGTCCGTCCTCATCCCATTCACCTGCCAGTCCACCTCCCTGGAGCACACTTCCGTTTTTCCCTGTCTCCTGGGGGGGGGGGGCGCTCACATGGCTACCCACTTCCCGGTACGCACGTTGGTGGTTTTCTTTCTCCCGCCGCTCGTACCGACAGTGCAATACGGGCGGGGGAATCTTCACGGTGGCGTCGCCCGCATTCAGCAAGCACAGGTCGGTGTCTGGTCACATGTTAGTTATCTGGTATACGTTCGTGCACAAAGGTCTGCCTGCCAGGCATCCACGGTGTGTTGCAGATTTATGATGTTAGGTACGCTGGCAGCATGAGGGGCTGTCCAACTTTTCTCCCGGGTCACGCTGGCAGCAAGGGAGGGTTTGTCCACCCACTCAGGGGGGTCACACTGGCAGCATGGGGGGTAGGGGGGGGGGCTGTCCACTCACGTCTCCACGGTCACGCTGGCAGTTTTCCTTGCAACATGCAAGTTGCCGGATCCGGTCTCTGCGATTCAGTCTCTGCATTTTCTGCTGTAGCATTTCTACCCTGGCAGTTCTACCCCAGGGTTTTCTGTCATAGCGTTTCTGCCCCAGGGTTTTCTGTCTTAGCGTTTCTGCCCCAGGGTTTTCTGTCTTAGCGTTTCTGCCCCAGGGTTTTCTGTTTCAGCGTTTCTGCCCCAGGGTTCTTGCCTCACGTTGTTCATGGCACAGCATTGCGGTCAGTATGTTTCTGTCACAGCGGTCCTGTCAGTAGTATGTTTTCTGTCACAGCGGTCCTGTCAGTAGTATGTTTTCTGTCACAGCGGTCCTGTCAGTAGTATGTTTTCTGTCACAGCGGTCCTGTCAGTAGTATGTTTTCTGTTGTAGCGGTTCTGTCAGTATGTTTTGTCACAGCGGTTCTGTCAGTATGTTTCGTCTCAGCGTTTCTGTCAGTATGTTTTTTGTCTCAGCGGTTCTGTCAGTATGTTCTGTCAGTATGTTTTGTCACAGCGGTTTTGTCAGTATGTTTTGTCTCAGCGGTTCTGTCAGTATGTTTTTGTCTTAGCGGTTCTGTCAGTATGTTTTGTCTCAGCGGTTCTGTCAGTATGTTTTTGTCTCAGCGGTTCTGTCAGTATGTTTTATCTCAGCGGTTCTGTCAGTATGTTTTTGTCTCAGCGGTTCTGTCAGTATGTGTTGTCTCAGCGGTTCTGTCAGTGTGTTTTGTCTCAGCGGTTCTGTCAGTATGTTTTGTCTCAGCGGTTCTGTCAGTATGTTTTGTCTCAGCGGTTCTGTCAGTATGTTTTGTCTCAGCGGTTCTGTCAGTGGTATGTTTCTGTAGTAGCATTTCTGTCAGCAGCATGTTTCTGTCGTAGCATTTCTGTCAGCAGCATGGTTCTGTCATAGCATTTCTGTCAGCAGCATGTTTCTGTCGTAGCATCTCTGTCAGCAGCATGTTTCTGTCGTAGCATTTTCTGTCAGCAGCATGTTTTTTGTCTTAGCATGTTCTGTCGTAGCGGTTGCAGTCACTGTATGTTTCCTGTCAGGTCATAGCGGTGCTGTCAGCATCATGCTTCTGTCGCGGAGCGTTTTCACTGTCACCGCTCTGTCGTCAGTATTCGGTCACAGCAGCTCAGTCTTTTGCGTGTTTCTGTCATGGTGTGTTTCTGTCATGGCGTGTTTCTGTCGTCGCGCAGGTTCAGCTTGCACCAGTGGCCGTTCTAGCTTTGTTCGTTTCCATGTCTCATTATTTTTTATAGGTGGCTTTCCTGGTCCGGTTGGCTAGGGCTCGCATCTCGGGGTCTGTCACATCTACAGATCCATTCGGGCTGAGGTTTTCGTTTTCCAGGTGATTGTTCACCTCATACTTCTCGCCTGTCATGTCACGTCTTACTATGCATTGGGTTTCATTTCATGGGCAGGACTACCCACCACGGTCTGTGGGTACACAGGTCCTCAGTGTTCTGCTGGGCAGCAGGTCACTTGCGCTCACTCACGCTATTCACGGGGGGGTCGTCGGGTTCATTGACATGCTGGGGTCCCTCCGTCACTGCCATGTCTTCATACTTGGGTAGGCACAGAGGGGGTTGTGTTTCTGTTGGGGGTCCTACTCCAGCGTGGGTTGGTCACATAGCTTGTCGGTGCTATGCAGTCACAGCACACAACAGCCTTGTAGCTTTATTTGTTTTCTTTGTCTCGTCATACCGTTCTTTCGGGTATAGTTAGCCAGGGTGCGCATCTCAGGATCTGTCACGTCTACAGATCCATACGGGCTGAGGTTTCGTTTTTTAAATGATTGTTGACCACAATCGTCTCGCCTGTATAACATACTTCATACGTGCACGTTCATTCTCACGCCTATACATCTACCCACCACGGTCTGTGGGTACATCGCCTTGAGTGTTTCGTTTTTAATTACCTGTCTGCGCGGCAGGTTACTCGGGCTCGCTTACTGCTTACACTTGTCACATACACTTGGGTAGGATCTGTCGCCAGGTTCATTCACGCGCTGAGGTCTGGTCATTTCTGCTCACATCCTTGCCCCAGGCAGCTACAGTGGCGGGGGGGGGTGTCTCATGTTTTGTTGTCTGTTGTCTTTTCTTTTGGTTTTTCTAGGGTTGGGCGTGCGGGAAGTTTCGGGGGCGACACATTCTGGTGCATCCCGCCTGCTCCACGTGGGGGTACAGAGCATGGCAGTACGCCGTCACTCAGGGGTTGGCCCGTACGTGGCGCAGCAGAGCGGTAAGTCAACAAGGGGGTTTCCTTTTTCCGGCCACAGCAGGGTAGGCGGTGCGTTTCAGTTTGTGTCCAATTCCATCCCAGCTGCTTCACATACCAGCATTGAGCGTGTTCTGGCCGTTCCTGCTAGGACAATTTTATTAGGGTTCTCCTCCATGGAGTCGTTGCTTCTTATCTTTGGGGCTGTTCTCTTCTTCATAGGTTGCCAGATCGTCGGGGTGGGTCCGTCAGGCCGGGCTCTTTGTCCATTGCCCGGCCTGTTGATAGGGGGGGGGTCCCAGTTACTCGGGTAGGTTGTGTCATACCATGTCTGGTTCTGTCTCTGTATCATTGCATATCGCTACTGCGTGTTGGCCTCGTCCATTAGCATCAGCAACTCATCTTTCGGGTAGCCGGCTCTCAAACCCCTTCCCTCCTATCAGTTTGTCCATTTTTGGCATCTCTCCTTCTCACGTCCCCTTACCAGGTATGGATAGTTAGGCCAGGGGTTATGGGTGTTTGACATGGGTTACTGGTCTTGCGTCCATTGGATGGTGTTGCTTTCACAGGGCTCCTCAGGGCGGCCCTTGTTCCATTCCCCCACGTATCCTCTCGCCACCAGCGGTTGTTCCCATGTCTGTGCTTTTGGAGGAAGGCTTAGTCGGTCAGGCACGGGACAGTCGTTTGGTTTCGGGGTTCCTTCCGATCATCGGTTCTTGAGACGCTGGTTTTCTGCTGTCGTAACGGATGCTTATCGGAGTCGTTCTTGAGACTGTCAGGGCGTGCTTTCTCTACCAGACAGATAATTCATGCCCTTCCACTCTTTTATCACACCTACTTCTGGGTCTTTTTGCCCACTTATAGGCGTACTGTCCAGCGAGGCTAATGGCACACCTCAGGCCTGGGTAGTTAGGGTGTCGCATTCCTCGGTGTAGACTCTGACTACAAGTGGAAGGCGAGGCCGTAGGCCTGCCTGAGTTTGTAGGAGGAGTCGGAGGGCTATTTATCCCTCCTCCCCTCTTATCTCCGGCGTCGGTGGGGTTTCTGGGTACCCACCCGCCCGTTCCCCCTTTTTTCATGTTATCATTTTCTTCATTCATTTCTTCATAATTACTTCAGGGTATGCCCACTTATAGGCATACTGTCCAGCGAGGCTAATGGCACACCTCAGGCCTGGGTAGTTAGGGTGTCGCATTCCTCGGTGTAGACTCTGACTACAACTGTGGTTACCCCCAGGCACGCCAGGATCGCTGCCTTCAATCGCTCATAGTCACTGATATGCTCCGATGGGAGATCAAAATAGGCCTTTTGTGGGTCACCGGTAAGAAAAGGGGAGATAATGCCAGCCCATTGGTCATGGGGCCATCCCTCTCTCTCAGCTACCCTTTCAAAGGTAGTAAGAAAGGCCTCTACATCATCGCTGGGTGTCAACTTTTGTAAAAAATGGCTGGCTCTTACGGACACTTGGTTGCCAGCGGCAACGACCACTTGCTCTCGTCCCTGAGCTAGCCGCTGTACTGCCTCCTGCAAGGCAGCCACCTGAGCTTGAGAGGACTCCTGCTGAGCTGTAAACTGGGCGACTAACAGTCGCGTGTTTTCTTGCTGCTGAGCCATCGCTTGCTCATGGCATCAGTTTGCCTCTGCCAACGCTTCCTGCTGGGTCACGGTGGCTTGTGCCAGAGCCTTGATAACCTCCTCCATGCTTTTGCTTGTTGCTTGCAATGATTGGGCTGACTTCACCCAAGACATGCCATAAGCACACTGTCCCTTTAAATGTCAGTTTTTAGTTTTAAACGGTTTTGCGGCTGCAAATGTACTGTGCCCGCATTCGACCCCAATTGTAACGTTTGGGGGCTATAGCTCAGCAGGGATTCAGTGCTTAAACCGTTGGTTTGAAGAAAAAGGGGTTTTATTTACAGAAAAGCAAAACAAGGCTTTCTCAGCATGACAGAAAACTATAACTTAAAAGTCCGCTTGGCTCCAGCGTCAACAAAAAGTCTGCTTATTTCCAGCACAAAACAGTGAAAGTAAACGACATACGGTTTGTGGAAAGACAAGTCCTCATCCCCTGCATTCCAAAAGTCCTCACTGTGCAGCTAGCAGACTTCCATCTTGTCCTCATCAGGTGCACTCTCCAAACTCACTCACCACCTCCAGCACCACTTCCTGCTTTAATGGGTGGTTCTCTGTGAGAGTTAACACCTTATGCGCTGGCTCCCAAGGTTTAGGAGTGGAGGCTCCGTCCCACCCAAATAACACTTTGGAGCCTCCAAAATTCCAGGCCCCAAACTACTTTATTAAAGATAGAGAAGACTGCAAGCCAGTCCTCTCTGAATTAGCGCCTGCCTGGAACTTTTCACCCACTTTTGGGTGACCCCCTGAACCTTCTACCTCTATTTAAATGGACCATAGTCCAAATAGTGGTGCCGTATAGCACCCGTCTAGGACCCAACCCCGGCGTCCTGTACAATATATATATACACACACACACATATACACATATACCATACACATAGAAACCGAAACAAAAAAAAATTAACTAGGAGTATTAAAAACAGACAGCCCCGAAGTAAGGGGAACCCAGGCGCAGGGGCCACATGACTGGGGGAACACTGTGTGGAGCGCACACAGGAAGAGGAAATGGCTGGTAAAAAGTCCGGCCGGGGGGCGGGGCTTAGGCACATGAGGAGGGTCACATAAAAGGAGGAGGGGGCGGGGCCAGTCATTCGGGAGTCATCTGCAGTTGTGGTAACAAACAGGCTGTTTTTCCTGTATTGTTACCTCAGCTATGGATCAGCTGGAGGGCATGCTGGAGTGGCTCCTGCTGCGGCCAGACTAAATGGGGCTCAATGGCACGAGGAGCGGCTGGATTGCTACTGGCGGGCCCGGGTGAAGGTACGTTCTGAGAAACCCCCACTCCCCCCCGCCCCCCCCCCCTCGCCGCGCTGGGCCAGGCGTTCAAGGCCGCCGACTGTGATACAGCCCTGGGGGTTTCATCGGGTGGCGGTCAGCGGGGGAGTAGCCCACATGCACCCCCCCCCTCCCCGGGGGGGCAAAAAACGGCAGGCGGCTGCGGCTTCGTGTGAGGCTGGTAAGAAGGCCAGGCAGCAAGGAAAAGCGGGTCGGCGGGTGTCATCCCCGTCGCCTGGCAGGGCATCTCGGGGGACTTTTGGAGCGGTGGCGTAGGCGGGTACTCCCGCCCCCGCGTGTTGCTTCACGGCGGGGGAGATCGGGGTGTGCGGCTGGGAGCCCATCAACCAGAGCGGCTGCAGCTATCCAGGGGGAAGCGGAGGTCCAAGGCGTTGTGACGACAGCGATTCGGGAGCGGCTGCTGCTGGATCGCAGGGGGGCTCTGCGGGGGAGATCGCTAGACGTGGTGCGGCCTGATCGCAGGGCTTCTGGCTTCTAATTGGGCAGTGGATCGGTGGCCTTGTCGGCGGGCTCTGCGTCTCTTGCGGTGCAAGGGGATCAACGTCGGAGGGTGAACTGTCGGACACGGACTCGGATGGTCTAGAGGAAGTAGCGGGCCCGTCGGGGCGTCAGCTGGGAGCTGGAGCAACGGCCAGTCGGACAGTTTCCACTGGGCAGCAGGGTAAGTCGTCCTTTATATCACTGTCTGTTGTGTCTTCTGCAGCTGTTTCTTCTCCCCCTCCTTCCCTTACACTTCTTTCTGCTGTCACTGCTGGGGGTTCTTTGCCGGGGGGGGCGTTGGGTTCTGGTGTACTTCAGTTGGGTGGGGTGGCTCTGCCGGTGGGGGGGGGGGTCCCTGATGCGGGTGCGCTGTTGCTGCAGAAGCTGCTGTCATCCTTATTAAATGGTTGCAGGCACCTGGTTGATGGGGGCCCGTTGGGCCCGCTCCGGCTGTCGCAGTACCTCCTTCGGCTGCGTGATTGGTTCCGCCCGGGGTCGGGCTGGCTAATCCCAGTGCTGTGTGTGTTGGTTCAGGCCCTAGGCAGTTCTGTTGGGGGGGTGGGGACTGTTCAGTTAGCGGGTGTGGGGACGGTGTCCGCGTCCCGGGTTGGCACGGGGGTGTTGCCACCTCTGCCAGCGCCACCGGTAGACGGTCCCGCTGAGGGTGTTTCTCCTGCTGGGGCTACTCCAGGTGGGGCGGTGACGGACATGGTGTCAGGTTTAATGGCGGACGGGGTAAGGTTGGCGGACTCGGCTCGGTGCGAGGTTTATCTGTGTTATGATGCGCCTCTGGGGGCTCATTTGAGGGTTGAGGTGAAGGAGCGGATTTGGAAGGGGGAGTATGTGGAAATAATTTCGCTGCTCCCCCTCGAAGTTTAATTTAGATAAAGTGATGCCAGACGAGAGCAAGAAGGAGGAGGAAGAGAAGCGGCGTTATCGCCTGATTCCTCGTACCTTTGCGAATTGGGAGCATGCGTTTTACATTCTAGCTAGCGTGACTGGGAAAAAGCAGCTGGACCAGTGCACGGGTTTATTGTGTTACATTCTGCGCTATGATGAGCAGTTTCGACAGAAAAAAACTGTTCGTCCGGAGATACGGTGGAACCAAAAAAAATATCGCCCTGTGGATGAGACTAATGACTCAGGCCAGGGTTGTGCCGCAGCCCTTTCGGGAGGGGGCCAGGGGTGCTCGGGCTTCCTCGCTGCCGGCCAAAAAACGCAGGGGTTTCTGTTGGCAGTACAACGAGGGCTCCTGTAAGTTTGGAGGATCGTGTTGCTTCAGGCATGAGTGCTCCGGTTGTGGGGGAGCCCATCCCTGGTCGAAGTGTTTTAAGAGAGGAAAGAGGTTTGGTGACGCTGGCAAAAGGGAGGACGTCGGTGAGGGTGGACAAAATGGTGCCGTGCCTAAGTAGGTACCCGAATAGGGTAGCTGCGCCGGCGTTGTCGTTGGGCGTTTAGGATGGTTTCCCGATTCCGAGCATTTGGGTGTTATACCTTCCATGGCGGCTAACCTTAAGTCTGCGTTGACTCGCCCGGAGGTGGTGACTGTTAGGCTCCAGAAGGAGGTGGGTTTGGGCAGGATGGCGGGGCAATTTCAGGCCCCGCCCACGGGAGACTTGATGGTGTCACCGCTGGGGTGGTTCCTAAATGGGAGCCAAATCAGTTTTGATTCATCCACCACCTATCGTACCCGAAAGGGGGCTTGGTGAACGAGGCCATTGATCCGGCATTGTGTACAGTGTGCTATGCATCTTTTATTGAGGCGGTGCGGTGGGTTCAACGTTTGGGCAGGGGGCCTGGTTGGCCAAGACCGCCATTGAGTCGGCCTTTCGGCTCTTGCCGGTGCATCCAGACAGTGTGCGGTTGTTGGGATGTTGTTGGGAGGGTCAGTATTTTGTGGACCTGTGTTTTGCCCATGGGCTGCGCCATCTAGTGCCCATATGTTGAGATGTTCAGTTCATTTTTGGGAATGGGTGGTTCGGGACCTGTCGGGTTTGGCCTTAGTGTTGCACTAGATGATTTGATGCGTTTTCACTGCGACAATTTGGGTGTGGTTCAGGCTATTTCTTCATTTTCGGCTTTGTCGATGCCAGTGGTTCGTTTGCTACGGGCTTTGGTTTTAAAATGCTTGGCTTTGAATATCGTTATTTGTGCTGTGCATGTCCCCGGGGTCAACAATGAGGTGGCTGATGCACTCTCTCGTTTGCGGTGGGACAGGTTCCGGCAGCTGGCTCCGGAGGCGGATCGGGTGGGGGGTTCCGTGCCCCAGTGGCTTGTGGGGCCTCGTGTGGGGGCGGTGATGGAGTTGGTCCGGAGGTCAGTAGCTGACTCCACCTGGAGATCATATGAACGGGTGTGGCATGAATGGCATAGTTTGGTGAGTGAGCTTGGGGTGGGGTTCTCGGCTGAGGACCGGTTACATGTACTGTTGTATTTTTTGGGTAAGTGTTGTGAGGAGGAGGTGTCAGTTTCCTCCTTGAACACAAAGATGTCAGGCTTGGCATTCCTGTTTCAGTTGAATGGTGTCGAGGATGTGACCAAGTCATTTTTGGTCTGCAAGGCTTTGCGGGGTTACCGGAAAGGTCGCGTGCGTCCGCATTCTAGGAGGCCGGTTTCTCTTCACATGTTGGAGTTGTTTGTTGGTGTTTTGCAGGTGGTGTGGTCTTCACCTTTTGAGGATCGTTTGTTTCGGGCGGCGTTTGTGTTGGCTTTTTTCGGGGCTTTGAGGGTTGGTCAACTGGTTAGCCCTTCTAAAAAGGTACCGGGTGGATTGCATGTGTCCGATGTGCGTGTCCTCGCTGACTCGGTTACGTTGCTTATTCGCAGGTCACAAAACGATCAAGTGGGCAAGGGCACCAAGGTGATCCAGGGTAAGGTGCCGGGGCTCGGGGTTTGTCCGGTGGAAGTTGTTTGCGAATGGTTGGGTTTGCGCCCACCAGGGGTGGGCCCGTTCCTGGTTCATGCGGATGGGCTTCCGTTGACCAGGTACCAATTTGGGGCAGTTTTTCAAACGTAGTTTGGTGGCAGGTGGTTTCTGTTCAGCGGAGTATTCCTCTCATTCTTTCTGGATCGGGGCAGCGACAGAAGGCCCGCGGTGGGGCTTGTGAGATGAGGTCCTGCAGCGGATCGGTCGCTGGGAGCCCCGCCGGTTCAGGTTGTATGTGCGTCCGCAGCTTTGTGAGGGGGTGGGAGGTCAACGTTACTTTCTTTTCCGGTTCGTCAGTGTTCGTGATTTTGTTGGTCAATTCTTTGTCGGGGTGTGGTGTGCTGGGTGGTGGTTTGCCTGTTCAGTGTTGATTCTCTGTTCTGGTGTTCCCCGTTCTTTTCATGCTTGGTCTGGATCTTGGGTCACTCCTATGTTCATTGGTCAGGAGTGAGGGCAGGCAGTTGGGTTTTTCGCGGGAGTAGGCTACTGTCCGTTGGATCGGCATCCCTGGTATGCTTTGGTCCAGGGTGGTGCCGGAAGTTCAGCATTATGCTAGGCTGGACAGGGCCCCGGAAGTGCTATTGCTGCATTTCGGGGGCAATGACCTGTGCGTTAGAGCTTCTCGAGATCTGATTCGGGTCATCAAGTGGGACTTTATGCACTTCAGGAGCGCATTCCTCGACACGTTGGTGGTTTGGTCCGAAATGGTGGGGAGGTTGGCCTGGAGAGGCGCTCGGCCTGTAGACAGGGTAAATTGGGCCAGGATTAAGGCCAATAAGGCCGTCTCTAAGTTTGTCGCCCATCACGGGGGGTTGGTGGTTCGCCATTGCGAGCCAAAAAAGGGAGTTCCCCCTTTTCCTCGGGGGTGACGGGGTGCACTTGACCCCTGTGGGCATTGACTTGTGGGTCCTGGGGCTCCAGGACGGGTTGCAACGGGCCTTAGGGCTGTGGCGGGCCGCACACGTGTGAGGTGTCACCGTATGCGTCTGTGGCATTGGTTTTGGGGCTCCTGAGAATTGGGTGGGGGTGGTATAGAGATATAAGATCGATATACCTGAGATGGTTGGTAGGAGTTGGGGCCTGTCATGGGATGGGCACCTTCCCTATCCGGTTAGGTGGGGGCTACTGGCAATCGGGCTGAAGAGTAAATGAAGGAGGAAGCTATGGTCTCTTGAGCTTATGACGTACGGCTAGAGGCCCGGACACTTTCTGTTGGAGGACAGCCCATTGCCTTGCACTTTTTATTTCCCTTTCTCTCAGGAACCGTTGTGTCTACAGTGTTGTGTCTACAGTGTTGTGTCTACAGTGGTTGTTGTTTGGGTTAATTTATTCAAAAAGAATGTTGGTAAATGTTAAAAAGTTTATACGGTTATATATATTTTAAAATGGTTGTTTAAATGTTAATTTTATATTTACCTTTTGGATTTAATAAAGGGGCCTTTGTTGGCCATTTAATCCAGAAGGTGTCGAGTGTTTAATGTAGGTGGTTAAGAGGTGGGTGGTTGGTTATTTAGCAAACACTAGTAGTACACCAGTCAAGACAGCCCCGAAGTAAGGGGAACCCAGGCGCAGGGGCCACATGACTGGGGGAACACTGTGTGGAGCGCACACAGGAAGAGGAAATGGCTGGTAAAAAGTCCGGCCGGGGGGCGGGGCTTAGGCACATGAGGAGGGTCACATAAAAGGAGGAGGGGGCGGGGCCAGTCATTCGGGAGTCATCTGCAGTTGTGGTAACAAACAGGCTGTTTTTTCCCTCCCTCCCTCCCTGGGGAAGTGTCTGGTATGGGTGTGTGTTTTTCATCATCTTTTTGTTTTTCAGGTGGTCTTGGCATTGGTTTTGGGGCTCCTGAGAATTGGGTGGGGGTGGTATAGAGATATAAGATCGATATACCTGAGATGGTTGGTAGGAGTTGGGGCCTGTCATGGGATGGGCACCTTCCCTATCCGGTTAGGTGGGGGCTACTGGCAATCGGGCTGAAGAGTAAATGAAGGAGGAAGCTATGGTCTCTTGAGCTTATGACGTACGGCTAGAGGCCCGGACACTTTCTGTTGGAGGACAGCCCATTGCCTTGCACTTTTTATTTCCCTTTCTCTCAGGAACCGTTGTGTCTACAGTGTTGTGTCTACAGTGTTGTGTCTACAGTGGTTGTTGTTTGGGTTAATTTATTCAAAAAGAATGTTGGTAAATGTTAAAAAGTTTATACGGTTATATATATTTTAAAATGGTTGTTTAAATGTTAATTTTATATTTACCTTTTGGATTTAATAAAGGGGCCTTTGTTGGCCATTTAATCCAGAAGGTGTCGAGTGTTTAATGTAGGTGGTTAAGAGGTGGGTGGTTGGTTATTTAGCAAACACTAGTAGTACACCAGTCAAGTACATTTGTACTGGTCTGGATTGGAACAGGCTTCTTCAAAAATATGTTTCTGAGTTAGTGGCTTTTTTGTTCCTTGAGAGAAGATACCTCGTTGAGGTGCACAGTTTTGGCGTTCATTCTCCTGATAGTAATGCACATTATTACTTGCATCAGGGAGAGCAATAAAGCTACACAGATTAGGAAAACAACAGGGTGGAGCAAAATGTTTAGGAAATGTTTAGGAAAGTTGTAGCGTTAGGACTATAACCAAATAAACTTTTCCACCAGGAAATCTTAGCGTCTGCGTCTAAAGCATCGGATACTTGGATCAACTTATTTTGATCATAGGTGAGTCGTATGGTGGCTTGTTTCTCAGCATCTCTTAGCACATTTAATATTTCATCCTGTTGCTCAAAATCTACCAGCCAAGCCTTTAACTCAGCCCCAAATGCCAAAGGAAGTTTCTTTAGATGCAGAGGCGTATTTAGTGAAAATTGCGCCTATGGCAAGCACTGAAACTTGGCCCCTGTCGAAACGTTTGAAACGTATCTTTCAGATAACCTTAAAAAAAACAACTAACAAAACTATTGATATTTATCATCCCTTATGATACTTGTGACATATCCTCTTTATGGTTTATTAGACCCCTGATCCCTCCTCTGCCCTCCAAGGCATATTGGCTGCTTTCTTTGCTGATACCAGCCAGGTAAATTTAAAACCGATACCGGAAGTGTTGAACTCTTCATCACTTAAAGGGGTTGTAAAGGTAAAAAAAAAAAAATCCTAAATAGCTTCCTTTACCTTAGTGCAGTCCTCCTTCACTTACCTTACCTTTTGCTTTTAAATGTCCTTATTTCTTCTGAGAAATCCTCACTTCCTGTTCTTCTGCCTGTAACTCCACACAGTAATGCAAAGCTTTCTCCCTGGTGTGGTGTGTCGTGCTCGCCCCTCCCTTGGACTATAGGAGAGTCAGGACGCCCACTAACACACAACTTCTTTCTCTATCTTCAAAGTAGTGAGCATCCTGACTCTTCTGTAGTTCAAAAGAGGGGGCGAGCATGACACTCCACACCAGGGAGAAAGCCTTGCATTACTGTGTGGAGTTATGGACAGAAGAACAGGAAGTGAGGATTTCTCAGAAGAAATAAGGACATTTAAAAGCAAAATGTCAGATGAAGTAAGTGAAGGAGGACTGCACTAAGGTAAAGGAAGCTATTTAGGGATTTTTTTTTAACTTTACAACCCCTTTAAGGCCTCAGCTTTCACAGAGAGGAGGGAGAAACTGATGATCCTTCTTTGTGCGCTGCCAATCCATCCAGATAGAATGGGAGAGCCTGGGAGAACATGGGAGGCTGTGGCTGAACGCAGCAGGGATAGCGCTGCCATTGTCCATTAGCAACGGTGCTAAAAAGGAGATCCTGCCTATGCTCAGGAGGAGGGAAGAAGAGAGCCTCAGACCCTGGGAAGTGCCTTGCTGCCCAACCACTCAACAGTGCCCCTTTCATGTGGCGCCCATGGCACTTGCCATGGCTGCCATACCCTAGATACGCCACTGTGTAGATGTATCTGGGTTTCAGGTTTGATATCAAGTCTTCTCTTGGGTAACAGGGGTACGTCCTTGTGTCTCAGCTATATCTATTCCCAGGACTGGGGAAGATGTACAGTAGAATCCCTGAGGTATTGTACCCCGCTGAGTACAGTTCAACCCATAGGCAGAATATAGGGCATCATTGGACATTTGATACCAGCGCCAATACCCTTGCCTCGGTCTCGTAATAGTGACCTGCATCGGGACCGCCCCCGGGTGCAGTTTACTAAAGTTTTTGGCCCTAAAACATTCTGATTTACATCTCCCCTGTTACCTCTTCCCATGCTCAACCTCAGGACTGCTCCATAACCTCTGGAACTCCCCTCCCCCATATGTCCAGCCAGGTGCTACCCTTTCCACACCTAGGTGTCCAAAAAAAAACTATTTTATTCCGGGAAGCCTACCCCACCTTCACCTAAAATGTTCTCTCAGCCAGCTGCATATCAGATACTTCCCAGCAGTTATTATTTTGGTTCCACCCCCTCCCCTTAGATTATAAACCCCTTGAGACAGGCCTTTTTATTCACACCTTGCACAAACTGTTGGCACCATTTAAATCCTGTTGCCTAAAGTTTAACTACCCAACTTTTAACTCCCCTCCGAATCCCAACGGAAGTTTCAGTAAGTGTAAAGGGGATGTCAGGTTTGCTATAAAACCTTTCTTCAGGGCTTATCGGGGTGCAACCCGGGGTTCCTTCTATATCCATCCCAAGGACAAGAGAATAGGTACAATAGACTCCCCGAGGTAGTGTACCCAGCTGAGTACAATTCAACCTAATGCTGACAACAGTGCATCATTAGACATGTGATACCAGCACCTGTACCCCGGCATTTGATTCTAACAGCACATATACCATTGAAACAATGACGAAACCCACAAAAACTCCATCCTTCTGACTGAATTTCAGTGACCATGCCCCTCTACCCCCTGGTAGGCTCAAGAAACACCCTAGTTCCATGACTAACACCCCATCGGTATCCTCCAGGTCAAAGAAACAAAACTCGCTTATGTCCGAAATAATACCTAGGTGTTTTCTCCCCATCCAGAACACAGATTGAAATACCTTCCCAACATTCCTCATTCACCACCGTGTATTGACCTGGAATGCAAAAGACATTGTGGTCACGCTTCTGACAGAGGGAAACATCAACCTGCCCCCAGCTTCCGTACCCCTGATCACATGTGGGTCACTTAGCCACAAATGCAACAAGATAGAATCCCCAGTCAGCAAGCCCATTGATGCCACCAGATCTACAGACCGAGTTTGCACTTTCGTATATGGGATTATACAGCACCTCCCCTTTCATAATCCAAACCAGGCATTTGACCACCACTTTGGATTAGTGTAAGCGACGAGTTTTGTCAAAGTCTCACTGAGCGGTGATGCCAACTCCTCAGGCTACCACCCATCATACAGAGATTTGTGCAATCAGCTTGATACTGGTCGAAAACTCCACCTGCCCCTGCATGTATGCCAGAGCCAATGACATATTTTTTGCCCTATCATACTCTCTTCCAACCTCTCAATGTGGTTGACAAAATCTTGAGCCACTTTAAACTGGGTATTTATGTAACTTTGTTGAATGTTATCACGGGTGCCACCAATCTCTCCAAGTAACAAAGCCGTACTTATTATCTAAAGCCATGGCTGCGAGTTTGTCCCTTGGGAGACCGCCGTCCACTCCATTACTAACACCCATCCCAGCTTCTATTTCCCCCATTATAGCGCTGAATAGATATCTCCTCTTTTGGGTTACTCCTCAAAACTAAGTGTGCTGCATGAGCCTCATTATGTGTCCGGACATCTCTGGGAGAAAGCCACTGGTCACTTGATTCAATGTATACTCAGCACATACAGGGTAATAGGTTCTTAGGTTCTTATCAATCATCGTAAGATGCCGAAGCGCCATGTGGTGAAGGCATATTGTACCCTGTTAGCCAGCGTTTATTCCCTTTATTTAACAGGTTATGTTCCTCTATGTAGTTACTGGCAGGTGAGACATTAACTAGGTGTATCTCTCTCACATGTCCAGTAACTGAGAGCTGCTCTATAGAACTGCTAAGCTTGAGACACCGCCTCTACGAGGACGTTTTCACCCCATTGATGTATTACCTGGCACCCTCTAGTTTGGCCAACAGACACCTTATTATGCATACGTGCCAGTCTCCTAGGTACCTGCACCACATTAAGTTATGTTATACATGTCACCCATTAAAGTGATATGTAGCCCAGGGCCTACCAATGTGTTCCTGATTATCTCCAGCTCTATAGTGATTACGGTACCCAGTGACCCACCTCCCGCTCCAACGACAGTCGCCATTGAGCCTCACTTTTTCCTAATTATGGCAAATAGTCTGGATACCCAGATTGAAAACCACCTGCCACCAAGTACACCCGCTCCCTCATAGGCCTCGTACACACGATCGGACATATCCGATGAAAACGGTCCGCGGACCATTTCCATCGGATATGTCCGATCGGGAGTTTGATCCGATGGCGTGTACACACCATCGGATCAAATTCCCCGCCGCCGGATGGCGCGGTGACGTGGCGGTGACGCGGCGGTGACGTTGACGCCGCCACGTCACCGCCACGTCACTGCACCAGGAAGTTAAACACTTCCGCGCATGCGCCGAATCCATTCGGCGGCGGCGCGGCGGGGGCGCGGCGGCGGTGGGGGACGACATGTCTGCTGGTAAGTGTACTAACCAGCAGACATGTCGGGCGGACAGATTCCCACCAGATAGATTTCAAAGCATGCTTTGAAATCTGTCGGGTGGAGAAATCTGTCCGCTAGCCCATACACATGAGCAGAGATGTCTGCTGAAACGGTCCATCGGACCGTTTTCAGCGGACATATCCCCTCGTGTGTACGAGGCCATAGACACTGCACATCTTCTCCCTCCCCTTTTCAATGTGGTAATGAGACTATGCTATCCTTCACCCCTACAAAACAAACTGCCTTCACTTATTCAGACAGGAGTCTAGTGCCACACTGGGGCACTGGTCTTCTTGGCATGCAAGACACAGACCACCAGTTAAGGTACACAAGTAATCTAGGACAGGAAGGACACCTAGAGATATTAACTGAGGAGAATACTGCATGCCCACACATATATCGAAAGTGAGGGCCCTTGGAACAGCCAAGAGCTGGTATCACCCCATACGTTCTTCCTGCACAACTTTTCTCCAGACTCAACCAAAACTATACAATACGAGGCCAGACCTATACACTTTCAACTTATATGCAATCAGGCAGGCCCTCGTCCCACACGTCCGCAGGTAAATCTAAAAGAAATTGGAAAACAAAAATTATATAATGTGTATCCAGCTCAAGGAACTGGTGCTACCAGACACAACTGACCAATAGACAAAAGAAAAATCCCTTGCAGCAGTGAGGCGCCGGGATCACTGAACAGAAGGGGGTACACGAGTCGACCGGTGTGCCTGGACACACACAGCTATTCATTAGGCAATTGGTAACAAATAGCCATGTAAAAACTGACAAACAGGAAAATCGTCGAATGGTCCGCGCACCGTCGGGCGAAAATCCAGAGGAGACATATCCGCTTGAAACGGTCCGTCGGACATGTTTCAGCGGACATGTCCCTCTGTGTGTACGCGGCCTCGGAGAAATAATGCTCAATTGTCAGTGTCAGATGGCAGAATAGTGTCTCATATCAGTGGGAGGGATAGTGCCCCAAGGGCCGGATAAAGGCAAGCAAAGGGCCGCATTCGGCCCTCGGGGCGCAGTTTGGAGACCACTGGCCTAAGGCAATGCAACCTTGTACAGCTAGGCATAACAGCGAGGGGAGTTTAAGCAGTCCTAAACACAAGCCGGCCAAAGTAGCATCAGACTTTTACCTTTTAGCGCTATGGAACTACACGTGTCAGCATGCTAATAAAAACAGATATGCCACGGATCTATGGCCGATCCATTTCAAACTCTGGAGAATACCCAAAACCCTTTTACCACTAAGAGCAGTACCCCTAAACACTTCTAAGGCCACGTACACACGATCAGACCGGTCCAATGAGACTGGTCCGACGGACCATTTTCATCGGACCACGCTGAAGTGGTCTGATGGTCTGATGTGCTTACACACCATCAGACCAAAATCTCATCGGACCAGAACGCAGACACGTAAACCACGTACGATGTCACTATAAAGGGGAAGGCCAAAGCCTACGGCGCCGCCCTTGGTTCCACTTTTGCTAGTTACGTGTTCCCGCGTGTTAGCGAAGGTTTGGTTAGAGCCGATTCACGCTTTTCGGTCTCCACGCTTTACAGGTCGTATTCTCGGGTTCAGTGTGTGCTTGTGGGTTCGTATTTGGCATTCAGTGCTGGCGTTCGGGTCGTTTCTGCTTTGCAGTGGCATCCTGTCCGCTCGTATCTGTTTGCTGTGCGTTCTTTGCAGGGATTGCTGGATTTGGGGGTGCTTTCTGTTTTAGTGCGTTTTGACTGACCAGCCGGCCGGTTTGAAGCCATGATGGAGCAGCAGCGTGACTTTACTCGAGTTCGTGCTGCATATGGGCTTGGTTCTGGATTTCATATTCACTCCAGGGCTTTGGCCAGGAACAGGGGGAGGAGGAGTTCCTCGGACAAGAATTGGTTGCGCCAGCGTGACCGATTCTCTCATATGCCTCTGCTTAGGGAAATCCAGGAGAATAATCCTGATGACTACTGGATCTTCTGTCCCCCTATATCACGAGGCAGGACACTGTGATGCGCCAAGCCATCACGGCCAAGCAGAGGCTTATTGCCACGTTGCGGTACCTGGCGACTGGGAGGAGCCTGCAGGACCTCAAGTTCTCGACAGGCATCTCTCCCCAGGCGCTTGGGATCATCATACCGGAGACGTGTACTGCCATCATCCAAGTTATGTTAAGGTAAGTTTCCTCCTTTAACATCACAATCTATGTCTTGAATGTATGCTAATGTATTGTATTTCTAGCATTTTTGCCAAATTACCAAGATTGTAATATGCTGTGTGTTGAATGTTCCCTTTTCTCCCCATGCATGTTGGTAAGCTTTCCATGTTCTTTTTGTTGGCCTACGTGCATCTTTTTACCTTTACCACTATAACCTGTCCAGCATGCTATCCTAGGGACAAACAGACACCTAGCCTAGTATTTTTATAGTCAGTTTTTTGTCTTCTCCATTGTAGTTATGCCCCCCCCCCCCCTAAAAATGTTTATTGCCCCATCAGAGGGGTGAGGAGTCTGATAATAAGTAGGCCTATATTTTTGGCATGAAATACTCACTCCACAATAAAAATATGAAATGTTTAATACTGATGTTGCACAAGGATGGTATTTGTATTGTGATTCCAATGTTTATGTGCCAAAGTACAATTGTTTTTGTTTTGTTTGTCCCCACAGTTTCCCTCCATGCCACCGGAATGGCAGACTGTGGCTCCCCAATTTGCCCAGCGGTGGGACTTTCCGAACTGTGGAGGGGCAATAGATGGGAAACACGTCCGCATAGTGCCGCCACCCCATTCGGGGTTGTACTATTTTAACTACAAAGGTTTTCATAGTATTGTATTAATGGCGGTGGTGTCGGCACAGTATGGGCCAGATTCAGGTAGATGGGCGCTTCTTTACTTTGGAGTAACGTTTCTCATTTACGTTACTCCGCCGACACTTTCGGCGCAAGTACTGTTATTCACATAGCAGTTGCGCGTAAACTTGCGCCAGAGTAACGATAATGCGCTGGCGTAACCCGACGCAAGTGGAAGTGGGTGTGATCATATGTAAATGATGGGCGGAGCCCAGCGCAGAGGTTTACGTTCAGCGCATCATCCACGGAGCATGCGCAGTAAGTGATGCTTCACTCGGCCCCCTTGTGCGCATGCTCACAACTTCCGTCGGCACCACTTCACGGGAAACGCCAGCGCAATGTGTTCCGTTGCGCGTATAAAAGCGCCATTCCGGCGCAAAAGTATTTCTGTTTCCCCCCACCCCAGGGAATTTACTTTTGCTCTGTCATGGCTGCTCCCGCTACCCCCAGAGAGAGGAGGAATCTAAATTTTAATGCCCAGGAGGTCTCTGTGGTCATCTCTGCTATGGAGACCCACAACGATGTCCTCCATGGCAGGAAAAGCCGAAAGACCACCCGGGAGAGGAAGCAGGCCATCCTGGCAAGCATTGCTGCCAGGGTTAATATTTTGGGGTATTCCACCCGGACTGCTGGCGATATTGCCAAGAAGATCAACGATCTGAGGCGCAAGGTCAGGGGCAAGGTGGCCACTATTAGGAGCCATGAGAGGGGCACAGGTGGTGGTCCACCATGTCCGGTCAGCCTGACCACAGAGGAGGAGGTGGTCGCCCGCTGCCTGGAGAGGGAGCAATTGGAGGGGGTACCAGGCTATGATTCTGTGGAGGAAGGCTCCAGGACAGGTAAGTGTTTTTTATCCCCTATTTGTTGTTTTGCATGTGGGGGGGGAGGGTACATGTGCCAAGTGTGTGGGACCACCAACATGTGTCTGTTTTGTGTCATCCACAGATGACGGAGCTGGGCCATCATCTGTCGGCGGCCAGTCCACCCCATCCCCCCAGAGAGTGCCCACACCACACATGCAGAGGTCATTGAGGAGGAGCCTGTTGGGGCAGAGCAGGACTTTGTTTTATTGTTAGAGGAATCCTCCTCTTCTGCAGGACCCTCTCAGATCCCCTCCCCCATTATAGGAAGCCCCTCAAGGGCGACTCCATCCCCCCGGGGACAAACATCTACTGGCCCCAGGAAGGCTACCCATAAGACCAGGGGGGTGTCTGATCTGGTCCAGGACCAGGTGGCGAGGGATCACGCCAGGCAGACCCAGCAAATGGGGGAGATTGCTGGGCACCTGGACAGAGTGGCTGACAGCCTGTGCTCCGTGGCCCAGATGTCTTCAGCAGTGCAGGATGTGAGCTGCAACTGCGCTGCAGTGGTGACCAGCCTGGGGGAGGTGCAGGGTGAGCTAAGGGACCTCACTGCAGCCGTACAGGCAAACAGTGCTGCCATCCGGGACCAGGGGAGGCTGAGTCGGCGGGACCAGCATTATCAGGTCACCCGGCAGCTCAGGATGCAGGCCCAGCAGCTCAGGGTGCAGGCCCAGACCAGTGCGTACCTCGGCCGGATTGCCGTGGCCTTGGAGGGCAGGCAGGCCACACCTGCCAGGAGTGGCCCACCCGGGGATCAGCCACCTCCAGATGCCCCCCACCCACTCCATCCAGGCAGCTGAGGAGCCAGAGAGGGGCCGCCAGAAGAAGCCCCCGGCATCCCAGATAATTTTTCTGTTTTTTTTTTGGATTGATGCTCAGGACATGAGTTTTTTTTTTTTTTTTTTTGGGAATGCTCAGGTTATGAGATTTTTATTTTATTATTAATACTCAAGTTATGAGTTATTTTATTTGTGATTATGCTCAGGTTATGAGATATTTTTTTTTGATACTGTACACGTTGCAGTGTGAATGGTGTGTGAATGTGAGGGGGTGGCACTCCTGCCAGTAAGGGGTGTCACTCTCGGCCGTGGTGGTGAAGTTAACCCCACGGCTGTATGAATGATGTGTGAAAGGTGTATGAATGGACAGTGACATCATTGGGGCCTTGACGCTGGCGTTTCTGCTCCCAAGTCCTACATGCTGGACTTGGGCTAATCCAATGTGATGTGCATGTAGTGTGTGTGATCTAGGGACATCAGTGGTGTGCATGCATGAATTGTCTGTGTGATCAATGTTTTGGTTTATTGTCCAAAGATGCCTACAGCGAGGACCCTCCTGACTGCTCTTCCATCAGCAGACTGGTTCTCCTCTGGCAGGGGGGGATTGTCTGGTTGGGGGGTCAGGTCATCACGCATGTCAATCTGCAGGCCTTTTCTCATAGCAAAGTTGTGCAGAATGCAACATGCACCGATGATCTGACACACAAAGGTAGGGGAATACAATAGGGTCCCCCCGGACTTATCCAGGCAGCGGAAACGGGACTTCAGGAGCCCGAATGTTTGCTCCACCACTGTACGGGTTTTGATGTGTGCTTCATTGTATTTTCTCTCTCCTCTGGTTTAGGGGTTCCGGAAAGGAGTCACGAGATGGGGTCCCAGTGCATATGCAGAGTCACCTGTAAGGGAAAAGACAGGAGGATGTTAGTCATGCATGTGCCACTTCTGATGTGCATCACGGGAGGGGATAGTCATGGCTGCCACCCATGTCACTCACCAACCAGCCAGCTGTCCCCATACATGTTCTGCTCGAATTCCGCTGGGATGGGGCTCTGACGGTATATGAAGCTGTCATGGCTGGACCCGGGGTGTTTGGCACGGACGTGCCATATGAGGCGTTGGGCATCGGCTATCACCTGTACGTTGATGGAATGCCAATGCTTCCGATTGCGGTATATGTGCTCTGTGGCACTGGGGGGCTGGAGTGCCACATGTGTGCAATCAATGGCCCCCACAGTGCGTGGGAATCTGGCAATGCTGTAGAAATCTGTCATTGCCTTCAGCCGCAGCTCCTCAGTGGTTGGTCTGATGAACTGGTTGGACATGCGTCTGAGGATTGCAGGGACAACCTGGTGCACACATCTGCTTATGGAGGATTGTGACATCCCAGCCACCACTCCACTTGTACGCTGGAATGATCCACTGGCAAGGAAATGAAGTGTTGCCAGTACCTTCACCAGTGGCTGCACTGCTTGTGAGCAGTGTGTTGGGCTGGTGATGTCATCCTGCAGAGTTGTGGTTAGTTCAAGTATTGCATCTGGGCTGAATCTGAAGAGGCGATACACCTCCTCATCCCCCATGCCAAAGAGGCTCATGCGCGTGCGGTATATCCTTTCACGTGCCCGCCTACCCCGTTCCGGGGGACCCAGTACTAGTGCTAGGACCGCGACTGCCCCTGGCATGCTGGCACACAGAGGTGTTGTCCTTGCAAGTGTGGTTGTTCAGCTTGCTAGTTTCGTCGGTAACGCTGCTGCTGTAGCTGCTCTCCTGCTGACCTGAGGCCGTCTGGAGTAAAGATAAAGCAGCTATTTGTAGAAATAACTTTGCGCCGGACGGACGAGATACGCGCGGCGCATGTAGCCGGCGTATGGTGCTAATCCGTTCGCGAATCGGGAAATCTCCCTCATTTGCATATTTGCAGGGGAAATCAATAGGCACGACTGATGCGCCAAGCGAAATTATGCGCTGACGAGACTCTGGCGTCGGAAAGTTAAGCCGATTGGAATGGCCCGTTTTCTGTCGCATCTAGTTTGGTGGGTACGGCCACATAGAAACAACGGCGCATCTTCACAGTTACGCGGCGCATATCAAATTACTCCAGCGCAACTCTACCTGAATCTGGCCCTATGAGTTTTTGTATGTGGACGTGGGGAAGAAGGGCCGGCTGTCTGATGGGGGAGTGTTCGCGCGGACGGAGTTTGCCAAGCGTCTACAATCTGGTGGTCTGGAACTGCCACAGGATGAAGACAATTTGGAGGGACTTCCGTTTGTATTTGTTGCGGATGAAGCTTTCGGGCTTGGACCTCACCTCATGCGGCCTTTTCCCCAGAGGACCCTCACCCCGGAGAGGGGGGTGTTCAATTTCCGGCTGGCCAGAGCTCGGAGGGTAGTCGGGAATGCCTTTGGGATACTCGCCAGCCGGTTCCGCCTGTTCCAGACAGCGATACACCTGGTGGAATATAAATTTTAGCCTGTTGCATTTTGCACAATTTTTTACGCAGGCACTCCCAGTCATACCTAGCCAACATCGGTACTGAGGCAGGACTACCCTCAGATACCTTTCCTGGCCTGGACACTGGTCGCGCTGGCTTGGCCACCCAATCTGCTTGTGAGGTACGCGACAAATATGTTGAGTACTTCATGGGTCGGGGGACCATTGCTATGCCAGATCATATTTCTTTCTAATTCGGCCCCCAAAAGAAAGAAATATAAAAATAAATAATAAATAATTAGACCATTGGACTTTATACAGTTGTTTGTCATTATTGCTTTGTTTTCTTTTATCTGTCTTCCTGGTTCTCCAACTAGTGCACTTCTAGTGCCAAATTTATTTTTCATGTTTTAGTAAATAACCACAATTGCACAGTAGTCACTCATCTCCAAACTGGGTATTGAGCATAGAAAGAAGAAGCCACTCCATTTTGGGAATTTTTTTGGGGATTTTTTTATTTTAAAATTTTTTGTTTCCCAAAAATGTTGTGTTGTTTATTTGGCACAACTTGTTTTTATTTGTTGTTTTTTTTTTAGTTCAAAAATAATTTTAATTTTGGTATGTAGTATAAAAAACATATTTTTTATCAAAATACAAAAATCTACAAACAATGGAACTTACAAAGTTCAACCTTTTAATCCAAACACATGTGGTGGGCTGATGTCTCCCCGGAACACGCCAAAATTTGAAGATGCACACATTCTGTGTGAGGGGTCAAATGGGGATTTCTCTCCTTAGATACCATGACAAATGTCCACATGTGCTATCTGCCATCATGGGTGATCAATGGATGTGTTTTGTGGGTGCAAACCCTTCCTCTCACCTACTTGAGTAGCGAGGAAGGGGTTGCACCCACAAAGCACAGACAATCCATATCCAGTGATGGCAGATAGCACATTTTGACACACTGTGTGTGTGTGCATCTTCAAATTAATTAATCTTGGATATGGCCCATCAGGTCAATGATGTTTTTAACATTTTGTTCAATGACAATCATTCTTTCCCTCATAATGTCCATTTCTGTATTGCATTCTATAATTTGTTGGATGACGATTTGTGCACTAGCACGGGAAAAATGCAGACTAGCAGATGTTGGGATACCACCATCTTCATCCCCTAAAAAACACAAAAAAATTTTTTTTATAGTACTGTGCAGGCCTATCTACATCTCTTTTTCCCTGTGAAGCTGGGGTGACACTGACCTGTTGTGCTGATAATCTTCACCTCCCCATCTTCCACAACTCCTTCTTTTTCCACAACTCCTTCTTCTTCTTCCACAACTCCTCCTTCTTCCACAACTCCTTCTTCTTCCACAACTCCTCCTTCTTCCACAACTCCTTCTTCCACAACTCCTCCTGCCACAATTCATTCTTCCTCCTCTCTTTCTTCCTCCTCTCTTCCTTCCTCCTCTCTTTCTTCCACCACTCCTTTTTCCACATCCTCCTCTCCTCCACTTGCAGAGGTTTTTTTTTGAGAGTCTAGGCCTCCTTGCCTCCTCCAAATGCTGTCCTCTTCTTTCCCCTAATAACATGAAACAAAAGGTATACTCACTCAGCACACAGATATTGGAGGGCAGAAATACAAAACATTGCTTAGAAGTGGGTTACAATTGTGTTTTTGGGCTCAATCCACCAAACCTAACCTTTGTTTTTATGACTTCTCCCAAGCTGTGATACTGCCGCTTTTTTGCGAAGTGACACACATGAATGCCCCCCAAAAAAAATTATTTGTCAGAGACCCTAAATAGAAATTTGAGTTATGGGGGAGACACAGGTGCTCTTGAGTCCAGATGTGAAAACAGCTGCTTCTTATCACTGTGTGAATGAATCCTGTTTGCCTTTCACATTCTAGTAAGGTTGAACAAACACATCATCTTTTCCACAATGTTTAGAAACGTTGTTTTACGCCAAATAGCCATGTCCAGGTGTGCTTTTCCTGGAACAACATCCGATTTGTGAGAAACGATGTGATGGAACGATGTTTACTACGAGCATGAAAATACTTCCTATTTCCAAAATCCACATATAAATTATACATGTGTTCCAAAGTACAACCAGGCCAACGAGGCAGATGGAGAAATATACATGCCAACAAATTAATAAAGACAATTGCCAACCAAAAAAGTAAAATGACCTACTTTTCTCAATAATTTTCTTGATCTTCCTATACTGCTCTGGCTCACGCAATTTCAAGTCCAACCAACGTTTTCGGAGCTGCTCCTTGGACTTTGTGACCCCAAATATGTCAGAAAGTCTCCTCGCCACCTTGTCCATTATTTTATCCTTCCTCCGATTAGGGGTGTTGTATGGCCCATGATCTCCATCGTAATCTTTCCTCCGCAGAATGTACACCATCTCTACCATCTCTTCTAGTGACATTGTGTTGCTTTGTAGCGTCTGGGCCTGGATCGTGAAGTTCCTGCCTTTTCTGGTCATGAGAGGGTAAAGAACGCTCCTGTGACATCGCCATATTTTTGTTTCACAATGATTATGGGTGTGGAAAAGAGGAAAGGGTCCGTCATGGGTGGCAAAGAGGGCGGCGTTTCACGCATGCACAGGGTGTATAAGGAGAACGATGTGATTAAGTAGGTTATGCAGAGTTTGCTCGAGCATTAGCGAGGAACTACAGATACAAAGCTAAATTTGAACATGAGGCCTAGAGACTTGAGTCATGGGATGGGGGGTTAAAAGCGGGCGTAGAATATGCGGACGAAGAGGGCGGCATTTCATGGTTGCGCGGGGTATATAAGGAGAACAACGTGATTACGTAGGTTACGCGGATTTTGCTCGAGCGTAAGCGAGGAACTACAGATACGAACGTAAATTCAAACATTGGACCAGCAGAGGCCTAGAAACTTGAGTCATGGGATGGGTTTTTTTTTTTTTTAACCACATTCAGCCTTGACCAAGCACAAGAGACCAGCTCATGGTATGATGCTTATTTTCGTCTCAATGATAGGTTTGCATCATTTGTGGTAGTCCTTTTTTTTTTTTTTCCCAGCAGGTTATATAAGTAGTAAATGCGTATGGGTCTTGCTCCCCGCCCCGCCATTACCATGGAACGATGGTAGATACCCCTCAATACAGCTCGTTGGCCAGGGAGGTAGCCCCGGAAAAACCCCTTACGCTATAGACATTTTCCACTCGTTCTCCCTCCCCCCCATCCACCCACCCCCCCTCGTGGCACCCAGGGGCTCCTCTCCATTCTAAGCTCCTCTAGTATCTTAAGGAATAAAGATCACAGATCCTGTTAAAAGATAAACAAAAAGAAAGCGAAGGTTTATGACTAGAACAATCAGCCTTTTCTGGCATACCTTGATATATAAATTTGGTTTAAACTAAGTTTCCCAGTAGACTAACGGATCCTCAATTTCTCTGCGTAACTCCAGGTTTTCTTATACTCTATCCACTTATCCCATTTTTCCATAGTGTCCCCCATTGTTTCTAAGTATGTCACTTTTAGCTTTTCCATCCTGTGTGTTTCTTCCACTGCGTTCATCCAATCCCACACCTGGGGGCATTCCTCTTCTTGCCACTTGATGGGAATAAGTCTTTTTGCTGCATTCAGCAAATGTGGTAGGAGAGATTGCTTGTATCTTTTGGGACTTTCATGACCGCAGTGGAAGAGTACCCCCCAGGGGTCCTTTTTAAGCTCCTTACCCGTAATTTCTTTTATTGAGCTAAGTATGGTATCCCAGTACTTTTAGATTTTCGGGCATGCCCACCATAGATGTGCCATTGTCCCCTTATCTGGGCACCCGCGCCAGCACTTAGCAGACTGTCCCTCCTTGTACTTGCTGGTTTTGTCTGGTGTGGTGTACCAGCCCGAGATACATTTATAGTTTGTCTCGGCCGTGCGTATATCAATTGCAGAAAAGTGCGTCCAATGCATGATTCTCTGATAGGTATGGGTCCCTCTGAGTATTCCCAGCTCCCTTTCCCATTTTTCTATAAATGGTGCTTCATTACGTGCTCCTATTTTTATAAGAATTCTATATAGTTTTGTGATCGTGCCTTTGGATTTTGTTGAATTACAAACCTTCTCCAGTGCTGTCAACTCCGCCTCCGTCCGTATAGGGCGGGGGAGGTGTCGAACAAAATGCTTGAGCTGCGAATAATGCCACCAATTTAGGTTCCAAAGATCAGTTTTAATCCTTAGTTCTTCATAGGGCATTATCTCGCCGTCTTTAATTATGTCCCCTAAATGTGCATCCCCGTTTCTTATCCAATTTCCTCCAATTTTTTTTTCCCCTGGTGAAAAATACAGATTTTCCTTTAATTTCATAAGTGGGGAATTATATTTACTTCCTAATTGTGTCTGTACCCTATCCCACATTCTTATAGTGTCTCGAGTCAAATCAAAAGTGTTATAATCAAGAGCTCTGTGTTGGGGGGGGGATCCAGATGATGTTACCCAGTTGTGTCTGTGCTTGGGCTTTTTCGATTTGAACCCATCTTTTGTACTTTCTATCCCTAGCCCACTCCACTGCCCTTGAAAGGACCGCCGCCTTGTAATAATTTTTAATGTCTGGGACCGCTACACCCCCCTGTTGTTTTTCTTGTTTTAAGATGGAAAGTGAAATTCTGTGCTTTTTTTTTTCCACACATAGTTTGTTAATAACGAGTTCAAAATTCTTAGAAATTGTTGGGGGACCACTATCGGTAATAACAGGAATTTATAGAGTATTTTTGGTATTATTATCATTTTTAGCATATTTATGTGTCCAAACCATGAGATGGGCTTGTTTATTGTTTTTTTTAGTTCCAGTTTAATCTCGTTTAACAAAGGGACGTAATTAATTTTGTAGATTTTCTGAACCGTATTAGCCAATTTAATTCCAAGGTATTTTAGTTCCCGGGACCAAGTAAAGGCGCATATCTCCCTTACCTGTTCTTCCTTGGTCTTATTTAAATTTATGTTAAGAATTTTTGATTTTGTTATATTGATTTTAAAGTTTGAGATGGATCCGTAATGTTGTAATGTCTTGGAAAGATTTTGAATAGAAGACGCCGGGTTGGTCAAATAGAACAAGATATCGTCTGCGAATGCGGACAGCTTGTGTTCTTCGTCTTCCACCTTAACTTCTTTGATGTCCGGGTCCTTCCGGATCATGGACAGCAACGGTTCTAATGATAAGATGAAGAGCAGGGGAGACAGGGGGCACCCCTGTCTAGTCCCATTCCTCATCTCATAGGAATCAGAGAGCGTCCCATTTACTTTAACTTTGGCAGATGGGTGATGGTATAATGATTTAATCCAATTAAACAGTCTATTACCTATACCCATTTCTTTAAGAGTCAGCCTCATGAATCCCCAGTCTACCCTGTCAAAAGCTTTTTCAGCATCTATCGACAGGAATAGACCCGGGGACTCAGTCTGTTTTAACTTCTGGAGTAGAAGGAGGGCCCTAATGCTATTGTCCTTCCCGGATGGGGGTTTTATATCTTGATTGCACCCTTGCGCTATTATGTATCTTGGGGCCCCCCATACTATTTTGCTCTCCATCTGCTTGGAGACATCACAAAATATATATGTGAGAATGCTCTACCTCTTTATTTTATTATTGTGTATTCAGATCAGGCAACTATTGTCAGTGTTGGACAGAGGTAATTAGGTAGTGTAACATGTCATCAATGCTGAGGGGCATGATACCTACACATGAAATAGTGCCTTGATGATTGCTATCATTAATTTTGCATGGTTATAGATGCCATGTATTTAGTGAAATGGAACCAAAGGGTCTGCAGGTTAAATCATATTTTTCTTCAACAATGGGGCAGAGCTGGGCAGAATTTTAGCAGCAGGAGACACTGGGCCAGATTCAGGTAGAGTTAGGCTGGAGTATCAGTGATACTCCAGCCTAACATTCACTTTGAGCCGGCGTTTCTGTTTTCTGTAGTCAGAAAACAAGAAACGCCGGGTTGGAGTTCCTATACGAGCGGCGTAATTGTATTTCGCCGTCGTATCGGAACTTCAATTTTAAAAATGGCGCTCAGGGCGTTCCCGCTGATTAACGCCGAGAATATGTTAATCAGCGGGAATCGGAAATTCACGATCGTATTCGGGCCCGACGCAGTGACTTTCCGACGTTTCCGTAAGCGATACGCGGCGTAAAGAAAAACAAGCCCCCTAGTGGAGTATCCTATGTTAAGTATGGCCGTCGTCATCGCGTCGATTTTAAAAATTTTCATGTCGTTTGCGTAAAACGTCAGTGAATGGGGATTGACGTCATTGACGTTCCCTGACAGAATTTGGAGCATGCGCACTGACAGTCGACGCGGGACAGTCGACGTTCTCCGCGGGATCGCGCATTGTTAACATAATACATGCCCCCTACCCGCCCAATTTGAATTCCGCCGGCTCATTTACGTTACTCAGCCGCAACTTTAGGAGCAAGTGCTTTGTGAATAACAGTACTTGCTGCTAAAGTTTCGGTGGAGTAACGTAAATGAGAATCGTTACTCCAAAATAAAAATGCTCCAATCTACCTGAATCTGGCCCACTGTGTTTGTATAGTAGCTCTAAAGATTGTGCACATATTCTGACAATGTCAAAGCTGAGCCTTTAAAATCGTGTTTTATGCTTTTTTTTCTTTTGGTATTCTAGACATACATTTTTCCATTTGGAAAAAAAAACATGGGTAAATTAAACATTCATGAAAATCTGGTACAATTCATTCAGAAATACAGAGACACGCCCTTTGGGATTCCAGGCACCCATATTATCATAAAAACCGACAGCAGAACGGCAGCACTTGATCAGTTTGCATTATACATGCAGACTTGGATTCCGGAGTGAACACCCAGCATGGTCAAGGAGAAAATTCAAAACCTCAGGAGCGCATACAGGAGGTCATACAAGAATTACCAACAGAAAAAGAAGTCAGGAGCAGCAGCAAGTGATCCAAAGGAGCCCAAGCTGTGGTACTTCAAGAAGCTCAGTTTTTTGGATGATCAACTGGAGGGCCGGGAGTCACTTTCGACTCTTCCTTCCACCCTTCCTTCCACGCTTCCTTCCAGCGGAACTTCCACGGATCCCCACACCCCTGCAGAGTCCGCCCAGGAGCTGGCTGACATGGAGACAGATCTGCTGATCTTCAGTGAGGTATAGTAGTTTCCAACATATTTCTTGGCTGATAATTATTGTTTGTTTATTGAAATGATTTTGTAAACAAAAACGAAAGCTTGGAAACATAAACACAAGTCGTGGGCATAAAAAAATGTGTCAGGGATGCCAACTGCAGGGGTCAGAAGGAGAGTCAATTTAGAAGGAGACTGCAGGGGTCAGAAGGAGAGTCAATTGTTCAATTTAAATTAAAAAAAAATAAAACAGTCAAGAGCATAAAAAAGTGTGTGATTGATTGTGCAAAATATTACAACATGTCCCTTTTTTATACACAGGAAGAGATCAGCCAGAAGGCGCCAGCTCCTGAACATGTCAGCCAGGCGGAGGCCAGGCCGAGTGGATGTCAGCAAGTCCCCAGGCCCAGGCTCAGCACCATCTCCCAGGTGCCTCCCCTCCAGATGCGCCGACCAGGCCTAAGGAGGCGCTTGCGACAGTTGGAGGAGGAGAGCCTGGAGATGATCAGGGAGGCTAGCCAAATCATGAGGGCCCCCCTCAACCCAAGTGAGAGCTATAGCGCTTCCCTCGCCAATGACCTTAATGAACTGGGGGAGGAACAAAGAGGCCTGGCGAAGGATGTCATCAACAAGGTGATGTGGTGAGCGGGAAGGGACCTGCTGACCAGGGACACTGACTTAAGTGACCCGACCCGGCCTGCTCCTCATCTTCTTCCTCCTGCTGCCACATCAACACCACCTGCAAGGGGCCGTGGACGGGGCAGTGGAAGTTTCCGCTGCAAGGCAGCCTGGAAGGAAGGCTGTAAGGAAGACAAGAAAGTGATTCCCTGCCTTCCAGTTGATTTAGCAAAAAACTGAGCTTATTGTAGTACCACAGCTTGGGTTCCTTTTGTCATCTGCTGCTGCTTCTCATTTCTTTTTCTGGGCTCCTGAGGTTGTTAATTTTCTCCTTGATCATGTTGGAATGTGCCTTTGGTGTCCATGTATTTTGTGAACTGATCAAGTTTTGCCGTTCTTGATCTATTTTTTTGTTCTGCCAAAATAAATGGCTATTTTTTTTACATTAAAACCTTGTCTATTGTGTTTTATACTGTGGTGAATAGGCATCAAACATTTCCAAAATACAATGTGTAATTTACAACGGACACAAACTCCTTGGGGGGGGGGGGGGGGGACAATTGGTGTGATAACTTGAAAAAAAATACATAAAGTAAAACCAAAAAAAAATTAAAAAAATATGTTGACATAACTTGCAAAAAAAAAAAAATATAGGATCAACATAAAGTAAAAAATAAAAATAAATTAAGATCAACAATCTTTTGAGATAACTTGCAAAAAAAAAAAAATGTATAAATGTGGAGGACAAAAAAGAATTTGAGACATCTGGCTTGCAAAAAATAAATAAAAATCACAAGCAAAAAAAGTAAAATTTCAGTATGGGACAACTTTGTCTAAATAGCATCAGCAATAGAACGTGTTTATTCTAGCAAGAGAACGAAGAAAAAAAAGCGATGCAATAAACGAGACACTAGATATTTAAAATGTCGAATGTGCCATGTTAAAAACAAATGTGAGTTTTACCTGAACGAGCGCTCCCGTCCCCTCATTTTGTCTGAGCACGCGCAGGTTTTTGGTCCGATGCTTTTGTGTACTAACCATCGAATCTGTCCGACGGACACCTGATCTGAATCTGTCCGACGGACACCTGATTTTAAAGCAAGTTTTAAAACTTTGGTCCGACAGACAACGGTCCGATAGGCCTGCAGACCAGTTTCATCAGACCGGTCTGATCGTGTGTATTCAGCCTTAGCCTAATATATGTGTAAAACCGTGTACACACGATCGGTCAAAACCGATGAAAACGGACTGAAGCTCCGTTAAATCGGTCCAAACCAAAGGCAGATCCAGCGTCTAGTCTCGGGAGGGGCACTGCCAGAAAATAAGGTGTTGCTTACAGAACTGTATTTAACGTATCGTACAGTCCTAACCTTGTTTAAAACAGTGGCATGTTTATCATTCCATTAGATTCGATTATTACATTACAAACAGACAGGATAGGTTTAACCACATATAACTTTATTATTACACAGATCATAAGCAGTTTGTACACTTATAACAGAATATTCCCAGACAAAATATTCACAAACAATATAAAATTATGTGTAAAAAAAACAAACAGCAGAACCCAAACATTATCACTCTCCATTGTCTCCAAACACACACAGCAACAGAAACATTTTATTTGTAAGTTACATAACATGAAAAATTCACAGAAGTCTTCTTTTTCCTTGTTTGGCAAACAGCTCGATAACTCGGTCAGTATTCACAGGAATATCTCTATGAATGTAAAGTAAACACCAGCCATTTAACTGGTCCTCCACCACACGACGGAGGGTTGATCTCTCTGCTGTGGCCACATTTACAGGGAGAGTTGCCAAGATCAGAAGTAAACTTCTGATGGTTGAGAAGAGGTCCTGGTCACACAAGTCCAACACTTCAAGAACTGTTTTTGGAATTTTCTTCTGTTGTGATAACTCTCGTTTCCACTTTGTAAGCCAGATACTAAGTTCTCCCTGCAGCAATGTCTCCATTATCTTTTGATTACCATCAGCTACAAGAGGATGGAAATGCTTTGATAATGATTGCAATAGCCACAGGAACCATGGTTTCCATTTTTTTTAAAGTACCGCTGGCATCAAGATTTGAATCTGAAAACACTGCATCAAATTTTCTGGAAAACAAGTTTTTACATCATTAACCACTTTTCAACCCCCTTATAGACAAAGTCCGGGCAGCTCGTCGAGCCAAAATAGAGAGCGGGGTCTCTATTTTCTGGACGGGAGTCGAATTTGGCTCGACGAGGTTCTTGATGGGCTGTTTTCCCGACGAGAACCTCGATCGTGTGTATGCTAAGAAAACCCGCGCATGCTCAGATAAAAGTAGGAGACTGGAGAACATCCTTGGTAAAAGTAGCGTTTGGAATGGAGATAGCACATTCGTCACGCTGCCAACATTATTGCATCGTTTAATTGCAGCGCTTTGAAAAAAATATTAGAATGGCACAAAACAGGACCAGTGTTTTTTGAATTTGCTGCTGATATTCCCACAGAGTTCTGACATAGTTTGTGAAACAACTAGATGATTAGAAATGAAAAAAAAAAAAAGGTAAAAATGAAGATCAGGATTTGAAATACAGGACCAAAAAATAAATAAAATAAATAATGAGATCATCTCATTATTTTTTTTGTCCTGTATTTCAAATCCTGATCTTAATTTTTACTTTTTTTTTTACATTTCTAATCATCTAGTTGTTTTTGGGTGTTAAGTTACCCCCCACTGAAACATTATTGTTTGGTCTTATCTCATCTGTCCCTTTCTAATTACACCTTTATAATTATTAAAAAAACATAACCTGCCTTCTCACAAGCTACATTATTTTTTTGAGTAAAAACACATAGGGCCAGATTCAGGTAGATGGGAGCATCTTTGCTCTGGAGTAACGTTTCTCATTTACGTTACTCCGCCGACACTTTCGGCGCAAGTACTGTTAGTCACATAGCACTTGCGCGTAAACTTGCGCCAGAGTAACGATAATGCGCTGGCGTAACCCGACGCAAGTGGAAGTGGGTGTGATCATATGTAAATGATGGGCGGAAGCCCAGCGCAGAGGCTTACGTTCAGCGCATCATCCACGGAGCATGCGCAGTAAGTGAGGCTTCACTTGCCCCCTTGTGCGCATGCTCACAACTTCCGTCGGCACCACTTCACGGGAAACGTCAGCGCAATGTGTTCCGTTGTGCGTATAAAAGCGCTAGCGGAAACGCCATTCCGGCGCAAAAGTATATCCGTTTCCCCCCTACCCTAGGGAAGATACTTTTGCAATGTCATGGCTGCTCCCGCTACCCCCAGAGAGAGGAGGAACCTCAACTTTAATGCCCAGGAGGTCTCTGTGATAATCTCGGCTATGGAGACGTTTAATGATTCCCTCCACGGGAAAAAAAGCAGGAAGACCAGCCGGGAGAGGAAGCAGGGCATCCTGGAGACCATTGCTGCCAGGGTCAATGTGCTAGGGTACTCCACCCGGACTGCAGGCGACATTCAAAAAAAAATAAACGACCTGTGGCGCAAGGTCCGTGGCAAGGTGGCCACCATTAGGAGCCATGAGAGGGTCACAGGTGGTGGTCCACCATGTCCGGTCAGCCTGACCACGGAGGAGGAGGTGGTCGCCCGCTGCCTGGACAGGGAGCAGTTGGAGGGGGTCCCTGGCTATGACTCCATGGAGGAAGGCTCCAGGACAGGTAAGTGTTTTTTATCCCCTATTTGGTGTGTTGCATGTGGGGGGGGGAGGGTACACGTGCCAAGTGTGTGGGACCACCAACATGTGTCTGCTTTGTGTCATCCATAGATGACGGAGCTGGGCCATCATCGCTTACCGGCCAGTCCACCCCAACCTCCCAACGGGATGCTGATGACGAGGCCCTGGGTGCTGGAGACACCGAGGTGGAGGAGGAGAGTGCCCACACCACTTCAGCAGAGGTGGTTGAGGAGGAGCCTGTCCCTGAGCAGGACTTTATTTTAATGTTGGAGGAGTCCTCCTCCTCTGCAGGGCCCTCTGTCATCCCCTCCCCCATCCTAGGTAGCCCCTCAAGGGCGACTCCATCCCCACGGGGACAACCTTCTTCTGCCCCCAGGAAGGCGACCCGTAAGACCAGGGGGGTGTCTGATCTGGTCCAGGACCAGGTAGTGTTGGACCACGCAAGGCAGACCCAGCAGATGGGGGAGATTGCTGGCCACTTAGACAGGGTCGCAGACAGCCTGGGCTCCATGTCACAGCTGCCCAGTCGTGTGCAGGACGTTGTCACCAGCCTGGGGGAGGTGCAGGCTGATGTCCGGCATCTGACAGCAGCCGTCCAAGACAACACAGCTGCCATCCGGTAAGAGGGGAGGCAGCGGCAACGTGACCAGCGGCATCAGATCACCCGCCAGCTGAGGATGCAGGCCCAGACAAACCTGTATCTGAGCCGTATTGCTGTGGCATTGGAGGGCAGGCAGCCAACAGCTACCAGGAGTGGGCCACCCGGGGATCAGCCTCCTCCAGATGCCCCCCCACCCCCACCACCACCCACTCCCTCCAGGCAGCTGAGGAGCCTGAGAGTGCCCCCAAGGAGGAGCCCCCGTCATCCCAGATGAGGGTTTTTTGTTTTTTTGGTTGTTATATTTTTAATTTTATACTCAGGATATGAGTTTTTGTTTATTTTTGAATTTTTATTTTATACTCAGGATATGAGTTTTTGTTTATTTTTGAATTTTTATTTTATACTCAGGATATGAGTTTTTGTTTATTTTTGTTCTCAGGTTATGAGGTTTTTTTGTTTAGTTTTTACTGCACACGGTCAGGAGTGCAGGGGACAGTGTGAATGGTGTGTGAATGTGAGGGGGTGCCACTCCTGACAGTAAGGGGTGTCACCCTCGGCCGTGGTGGTGAAGTTAACCCCACGGCTGTATGAATGACGTGTGAAAGGTGTATGAATGGACAGTGACATCATTGGGGCCTTGACGCTGGCGTTGCTGCTCCCAAGTCCTACATGCTGGACTTGGGCTAATCCAATGCGATGTGCATGTGGTGTGTGTGATCTAGGGACATCAGTGGTGTATACGCGTGCATTGTCTGTGTGATAAATGTTTTGGTTTATTGTCCAAAGATGCCTACGGCGAGGACCCTCCTGACTGCTCTTCCATCAGCAGACTGGGTCTCCTCTGGCAGGTGGGGACTGTGTGGGTCGGGGGTCAGGTCATTACGTATGTCAATCTGCAGGCCTTTTCTCATAGCAAAGTTGTGCAGAATGCAACATGCACCGATGATCTGACACACGAAGGTAGGGGAATACAATAGGGTCCCCCCAGACTTATCCAGGCAGCGGAAACGGGACTTCAGGAGCCCAAATGTTTGCTCCACCACTGCACGGGTTTTGATGTGTGCTTCATTGTATTTTCTCTCTCCTCTGGTTTGGGGGTTCCGGAAAGGAGTCATTAGATGGGGTCCCAGTGCATATGCAGAGTCACCTGTAAGGGAAAAGACAGGAGGATGTTAGTCATGCATGTGCCATTTCTGATGTGCATCACGGGAGGGGATAGTCATGCCTGCCACCCATGTCACTCACCAACCAGCCAGCTGTCCCCATACATGTTCTGCTCGAATTCTGCTGGGATGGGGCTCTGACGGTATATGAAGCTGTCATGGCTGGACCCGGGGTGTTTGGCACGGACGTGCCATATGAGGCGTTGGGCATCGGCTATCACCTGTACGTTGATGGAGTGCCAATGCTTCCGATTGCGGTATATGTGCTCTGTGGCACTGGGGGGCTGAAGGGCCACGTGTGCAATCAATGGCCCCCACAGTGCGTGGGAATCTGGCAATGCTGTAGAAATCTGTCATTGCCTTCAGCCGCAGCTCCTCAGTGGTGGGTCTGATGAACTGGTTGGACATGCGTCTGAGGATTGCAGGGACAACCTGGTGCACACATCTGCTTATGGAGGACTGTGACATCCCAGCCACCACTCCACTTGTACTCTGGAATGATCCACTGGCAAGGAAATGGAGTGTTGCCAGGACCTTCACCAGTGGCTGCACTGCTTGTGAGCGGTGTGTCTTGCTGGTGATGTCACCCTGCAGGGTTGTGGTTAGTTCAAGGATTGCATCAGGGCTGAATCTGAAGAGACGATACACCTCCTCATCCCCCATGCCAAAGAGGCTCATGCGCATGCGGTATATCCTCTCACGTGCCCGCCTCCTTCGTTCCGGGGGACCCAGTACTAGTGCTAGGACCACGACTGCCCCTGGCATGTTGGCACACAGAGGTGTTGTCCTTGCAAGTGTGGTTGTTCAGCTTGCTAGTTTCGTCGGTAACGCTGCTGTAGCTGCTCTCCTGCTGACCTGAGGCCGTCTGGAGTAAAGATAAAGCAGCTATTTGTAGAAATAACTTTGCGCCGGACGGACGAGATACGCGCGGCGCATGTAGCCAGCGTATGGTGCTAATCCGTTCGCGAATCGGGAAATCTCCCTCATTTGCATATTTGCAGGGGAAATCAATAGGCGCGACTGATGCGCCAAGCGAAATTATGCGCTGACGATACTCTGGCGTCGGAAAGTTAAGCCGATCGGAAATGGTCCGTTTTCTGTCGCATCTAGTTTGGTGGGTACGGCCACATAGAAACGACGGCGCATAATCACAGTTACGCGGCGCATATCGAAATACTCCAGCGCAAGTGTTGCTGAATCTGGCCCATAGACAAGTACTGTAAACTCAAAAATCACCATTTATTTGGATTATTATTTAAAGCCAAAAAACAAAAAAGGCAGCACTGGATAGCTTGCTGCCATTTGTGCACAGACAGGTGGGGCGTGATGTGACTGCTTAGCAGTTGTAGTCAAAAATTGGGAGTTGAGAGGCTCATCCAGGAAGGAACGTGTCAAGGTCTTGGACTCCCAGAGGTCAGAAACTGGAGCAGGGCAGGCAGATGTCACCAAGTTGTGGTACTACAGCAGACTGTCCTCTGGTACACCACCTGGAAGGAAGGGAGTCATGTTTTGCTTTTTCGCAAAGCCTTCCTTGGTGGATTCCTTGCAGCCTGCTCTTTGACCCTCTCTGCATCCTTCTCAGCAGCCTTCCTCTTCTGCCTGGCTGGAGGCGGGGCCATGGAGGCAGTACTCATGCCAGGAGGAGGAGTAGCAGAATGTGGTGGAGGAGGAGAAGGAGCAGGAGAAATAGAATCAAGGGGAGGAGGAGAACAAGAAGGAGGAGGAGGAGGAGAAGGAAAAGCAAAAGAAGAAGGTGAAGAATGAGTAGGGGAAGCAGTAGGGGCAGGAAAAGAATGAGTAGGGGAAGCAATAGGAGCAGGAGAAGAATGAGTAGGGGAAGCAGTAGGAGCAGGAGAAGAATGAGTAGGGGAAGCAGTAGGGGCAGGAGAAGAATGAGTAGGGGGAGCGGGAGAAGAATGAGTAGGGGAAGCAGTAGGAGCAGGAGAAGAATGAGTAGAGGAAGCAGTAGGGGCAGGAGAAGAATGAGTAGGGGAAGCAGTAGGAGCAGGAGAAGAATGAGTAGGGGAAGCAGTAGGAGCAGGAGAAGAAGAAGAATAAGAAGAAGAAGAAGAAAGAGGAGGAGCAGGAGGAGGAGATTGTGGGGATGTTAAGGGTTAACATAAGTTGTCCATATATTGCATATATGCTGTCTGTATATCAGAATGACATGAGCAATTCTTGTGCTGACCATATAGAGTAGTAGTCAGTTTGAATGTCTTGTGACCTAAGTTTTGTGGTTTCTATAACCAGTTTGTGGCGGTTGACATATATACAAGCCTTAATCATGAGACGAGTTCTAACTTAAGCAATAAATAACGGTAACTTTTAACCAATGATATTTTAACAGCATCACCCAAAAGGGGGGCGTCCGCCCAGTAACAGTGTATTAACCAATGATGTTAAGACATGTATTTGTGTATTTCCTTTGAATCTCCGTATGTTTTTATAAAAGAAACTGTTCGCGCCATATTAAACCAGAGTGACTTTAACCTAATACCGTGTGTCTTGTTACTGCAAGGTTAAACTCATTCTCCCGGTACCGAAGGGGTCATAATACCAAGGTGGGCATATTTTATCTTACCCTACAATTTGGGGGCTTTGTCCGGAATTTAGGTGGTCTCCCTGTAAACCATTCATTCGGTCAGCGGGGCTCGATCAATTCCTGAAATCCCTATGAATCCAGGCAGTCAGGGACTGTAAATTAATTGTGCTTTAGATACGGGTAAGAGTGGTTGGCGCCATAATATAGACATCGGGGATGTCCAGATAATATAGGTTATCAGGGATAACTAAGAATCAAGTGCCTCAGGGAGGCATAGAAATCACCTTGGTACTATAGCCCATTACTGCTGCTTATATTATTTGCTGCTTAAAATTATTGCTGTTTAGAAGTATATGTTTAAAGTATTAAGAATTTTAGAGTAATAAGAGATTATCTGTTTGTGTGGTACAAGTGTCTAGAAGGTGAGCTAGACCAGGGCCACTTTGAGACGTTTTGTGGCAAAGTATAAGACGCCCCATCTCCGTGGCTAGGCGAAAGCTATATGACCCACGGTTGATGAAAGCAAGTGATACCGAGCCGGTCGTCTGTGTAATATTGTATGACTTGTCCTTGATGTAAAATTTGTTTAGTATTTAATATAACTGAGTGGAATTTAAAAAAAATCTGCCAAAGTTAGTTTTAATAATCTCTCCCAAAGAAAGTACAGAGTATTTAGGTCGCAGGGTAGATTTTCCAGATAGACAATAAGGTTGTACTTTTCACAATCTGTCACGATCACACTTGCCAGTGGTGAATTACTAACCACAACGAGCGAGCGTCTCGTGACGAGGCTGTATGAGGAACTAAAAGAATAAGAAGGAATTTCTACTAAGCACGTAAGACTGGCTGTGATGCTTCACAGCCCGCATTACCTTTAACCACTTCTAGAGGGAGACTCCACTCCAATCCAACTAGCTGACCACACACAGGCAGATACAGATCTTACATACAATCTGCTGTACGCTAAGGGTTGGGAAACAGTCTAGCAATTACTACACACTTCTAGGGTTCCTCCAGCTATCCTGTAAGCTTGAATCCCAGTGTTAATCACTCTTTCCACTGTCCCCACACACACACAGATCTCCGTCTGGCAGATCTGTTAGCTTACAATCAGCATGCAATCTAGCAACATACAGTGAAATTGCATACCGATTGACACATAACATAGATTGAGCACTTAGACACTAAAATACAATAACCTCTCCAGAGATATGAGAAGTACACAGAAGTCACTTATTAATTTAATAGTTTAATAAACCGAAAGTGGACAGCATAAAAAAAAAAAAAAACCTTTCATTGTGAAGTCGACACTTCCTTAATTGGTATAGCATATAGATAGCTTACTGTCGTCTTGTGTAAACCAATGACTTGCTTCCTGTGTCAGCGCAAAATGCCAAAGTTACTTTCATTTTGCAAAACACAGACTTTATTTATAAGAATTGTATTATCCAAGCCATAGTTAAATTGCCCAACACAATCTGTACTGTGTGGGATCCGATCAAACCGGGATCCTGTTTCCAGTGTGTGTGGCACGAAGATTTTTGCATTGATACAACTGTCGGAAGAAAATTGGGATCAGTATATTATACTGACCAACTCCGGTGCTTGGATCAATGGGGACCAGACATAGTAAACCTACCTCCTACCCATGTCCCAACGTCCAAGAAACCTGCAAAGAATACGTTGCCCGAGCAGGAGGCACGGATTATTTTCTTATTAATCCCTGGGTGGATAATATAGCAGGATGGACAGGGATCACATGAATAGAAACGCACAGGACCAACCTTGTTACAATTGCGGCCGTTCCGGCCATTGGGCCAGAAATTGCCCCCTACCTGACAGAAGGGCCAATTCCCAAGACCAGAACCCTGGCCTGCCCAAGACAAATACCCAACCTAGATTTGACATAGACTGGACTCAACACCCACGGTGACGAGGCCCGGAGGATCCACTCGGGTCCGGACGGACTCCGTATGGAATCTAGGGTGATACCTATAACCCGTCCCATTTTTGTCAGTCTAGCGGTTTCTGATGAACTACTCACCGTTCATAACGGCATATGGTCACAGAACGATTTTGACACGGGTCTCATTGATTGTACCCCCTATCGGGCTACCCTGAAACCAGGTGCTCAACCAGTGTTTCATAAACAATACCCTTTGTCAAAAGAGAAACTAGATGGAATCAGACCTATGATACAGGACTTTTTTAGAGAAGGGAATCTTAACCCCTATCTGCTCTGCATATAGTACCCCTATCAACCCTGTTTCCAAACCAGACGGTAGTGTCAGATTTGTTCAAGACCCAAGGGCTATCAATAGTTTAATCATCCCACTTGCCCCGATAGTGCAAGATAGTGCAAGATGTCACCTCTCTCCTTTCCTCCATCCCTGCACAGGCCACCTATTTTTCTGTAATTGATTTGAAAAACGTTTTTTTTCAGTATACCTGTACACGAGGACACTAGGCCTCTGTTTGCATTTTCCTTTGAGGGTCAACAACTCACCTGGTGCCGTATGAACCAGAGATATGCTGATTCACCTGTTGTGTACAGCATAGTCCTCCAAGCCACATTAAAACCCTGGCACCCCCCCCCCAAGGTTCTGTCCTGCTACAATATGTGGATATCTCCTCGTTTGTAGTCTATCAAGGGAGGCCTGCAGGGAAGATTGTTTATCGTTGTTAGGTTGGTTACATGAATGTGTGCACAAAGTTTCACCCAAAAAGTTACAATGGTGTAAATGGAATATCTTGGTTTTGTCCTCAGTCAAGGGAGTAGGAAAATCAGTCCTAGCCGTATCCAATCTGTCATGGGCCTGGTCAACCCAAATACTCAGAGGGAAATGCTATCTTTTCTGGGTATGATAAATTACTGCAGACAGTGGATACCGGACTGTTCTTACTATGCAATGTACACTGTCAGACAAACCAAAAGATATAATATGGTCACAAGAAATGTTAAACGCTTTTGAAAAGTTGAAGTTAGCAATGATGTGTAGTTCTGCTTTGGGCCTCCCTTAAATATGTAAACCCATTTCAGCTATATACAAGGGACAACTGTAAAACCATGGCGGGGGTACTGACACAAGAACACGGAGGAAAGTTTAGACTCGTAGCTTTTTTTTTCGAAGGTAATGCCAATTTCTGTACAAGGTATGCCCGTTTGGGAGCCCTAGCGGAATGTGCAATGGTGGTGGAAATGTCAGTAGCTTTCACCCTGGGCCACCCCACCACACTTTACACTACCCACCATGTCATCCATCTTCTAAGAGGGGTACACACCCAGCATATGTCAGCCCAACGTCTAAGTGGATACAAAGTCATCCTCTTAGGAAACACATCCTTGTCAATCAGATACTGTTTAGGCATGTGCATTTCGTTTCGTTCCGAATCGAAATTCGGACGAATTTTCCATTATTCGGACATTCGGATGCATACGAATTTCCGAATTGCTATATTAGCGAAAAATTTCGACCGTTTTCGGAATTCGTTCATTTTCGACCGAATTTCGAAAAAAAAATGGTCGAAATCGAATTGTTTTTTTTTCGAATTCCGAATCGAATACCCGCGGACTAAATTCGATCGGAATTCGAAAAAAAAAAAAAAAAAAAAATATAATAATTTAATTCGAAAAAAATTCTATTCGAAAAGAGACTATTTGTTTTCTAATCTGGTTGAAATATTTTCGATTTCGACCGTTTTTTTTTTTCGAAATTCGGTCGAAAACGAACGAATTCGAAAAAAGGTCGAAATATTTTCGATTCCGACCGTATTTTTCGAAATTCGGTCGAAAACGAACGAATTCCGAAAACGAATTCAACACATGTAACGAACCTAACTTAACGAAATGTATTAAATGACGAATTGAAACGAAACGAAACGAAACAAATTTTTCACTTTTGCACATGCCTAATACTGTTCCCCAAATGCAGGCCCTGCCCCTATCTTAAATGCATTATTGGGATTGAAAGGTGAGACAGATGACATTCCACAAGACCATGACTGTTTGACTTCTGTAACAGAAACCTCCCCTAGACTAGACATGGCAACCCTGCCCATACCAGATTCACATGTTGTGTTTGTGGATGGGTCATGCACAAGACCAAATGACACCACATACAACGCAGGATATGTCGTTGTAAGTTTACCTGACTGCATACATGAAGCAGAACCCATCCCCTATCAGTCGGCTCAGGCTGCCGAGCTGATAGCCTTGACCAGAGCATGCCAGTTGTTAGGGACAGTCTGTCACCATTTACACAGATTCAAAGTATGCCTTCTCCGTGGTCCATGACCACGGAGTGATCTGGGCCAGAGGAGGGTTCATAGGAGCGGATGGGAAAATAATTTCTCACTCCCAGTTGATCAATGATCTACTAGCTGCAGTCCACCTCCCTTCAGAGATAGCCATACTACATTGTAGGGCACGCACGGGGGGCAGTGATCAGATTTCCAGGGGCAATGCCTTGGCAGATAGAACAGCGAAAGAAGCCGCACTCCAACAATTAGCTACCTTACAAATGGCCGTACTAACACCACCCTTGTTAGATGACACACAAATGATAGTGGAACTCCAGTACTCGGCAAGTGACACAGATCTAAATGACTGGTGTTATCCAGTGTTGCAAAAGAGTCCAAAGAGTGGACTAATTTGCAAAGAGGGGAAACCATGTATCCCACAGGCTAGTGAACCACTTTTTATAGCCCAGTACCATGGGGTAGGCCACAACAGTAAAGCCACAACGCTACTACTGCTAAAAAATTATTTTTACATTACTAACGTTGAAAAGTTAGTAGCTGGGTTTGTACAGAGGTGTATTACATGCCTCCGGGCAAATCCTAATAACCCTAATCGGGCAGTCCACCAACACCTGAAATATCCAACAACTCCATTTACCCACCTCCAAATTGATTTTACACACATTCCCTGTGATAAGTGTAGGCAGGAATATTCCCTGGTAATTGTGGATATGTTCTCACGATGGCCAGAGATATATCCCACTAAAACTGAGAAAGGCCACAGGAGGTACCTTTCATAAATGAAAGGAGGTGCTACCAATTATTCTAGCAGAAATAAGAATGACACCCCACAAATCTTTAAAATTCTCGCCATTCGAGATTTTAATGGGAAGGCCATTCCCCACACCTTGGGCCAAGAAACCCCTCACTCTACAAGAAGGAGATTTAGAGCAGATTCAGGATCATTATGTCAGGTCACTTATAACAAAACTAGATGAGATAGAACAAAAAGTTGTCTGTAAGTTTCCTTCTCTTCCACAGGAAAACACCCACCCTTTTATACCAGGAGATGTTGTAGTTGTAAAACGATTGACCAAAGATAAAAGAGCCAAAGACTGCGCTTATGGTCCAGAGATGATAGTGGTAGCCGTTACCCGGACCGCAATACTGACGGAAGAGAGCCCAACATGGATCCATGCCACCCGAGTAAAACTGGTGCCTAGAGCCAGACAAAGAGAGGTACTAACGGGGGCAGACAGCCCTGACCTCCGACAAGATGACGTTGCTTATTTCACCACAGACTTCTGGGAAAGCCTCGTGCCTCCTACTTTGGACTGTCCTGATCGTATTCCTGCCAGTTTGGCTGATAACGAACTGTATCTATCACCCTGAAGATTTGGGACATATAAAGAGCATTTGTGGAAATTCCAACACTCCACAACAGGACAATATGAATAATACACATAATAGACACAAGAGAAATGAGAACTCAGAGGGTTTTACAGATAAAATGTTATTATTGAAGTTTAAATATGCCTATGCCCAGAAGTCTGGATATGAAAAATGTTGGATATGGCTGTACTTTTAAATATCACAAATGTTCTATTATTGTTAAAATACAATTATTATTACAGTGACAATTAGAACTGAGGAAGATCACCCCAGGGAAGAGATAGAGTGTTATCAGATTGTCAGATTAGTAGATTCGTATGATGCCAAGATGGGTGATATGAATGAGTAAAGATATGTATCCACATACACCTTAAGAAGATCTTTGCTCCACATAGATGTGAAGTAGTACTGTGGACCCTTTGGTGTCATACTAAGTAGAGAAGATATGGAAGTGACCCCACAATAGGGTACTGATAATGTTGAAATATATATATCTATAAAGAAGTTATTTCCCAGACTGGTGTTTTGGGTTGGGGAACTCCACAAAGGGAGCTGAAGTTTGCCAACAAGATAAAATTAATTTTTCAATGACTTCAATTGAGAGCCCTTATTTTCACACTTCAGAACCTGCCCTAAACACCACTCTAATGAACTTTCTTAACCGTGACCTCCCCAGTGGGACAGTTATTGATGAGTTTAACCCTTTCCATTTTTTTTGGTTTTACTCTTATATGCTTGCTATAGGCTTATATTGTGCATAGTTGTTAAAATGTCCCGAACACCCGACCCAGCAGCTGCGAATAGAATCTATCTGAACATGTATCATGATAAAAGAAGGATGGAGAAGGAGAACCACATAATTTAGAATTATTTGGATTCTAAGAGGGGATTGTGGGGATGTTAAGGGTTAACATAAGTTGTCCATATATTGCATATATGCTGTCTGTATATCAGAATGACATGAGCAATTCTTGTGCTGACCATATATAGTAGTAGTCAGTTTGAATGTCTTGTGACCTAAGTTTTGTGGTTTCTATAACCAGTTTGTGGCGGTTGACATATATACAAGCCTTAATCATGAGACGAGTTCTAACTTAAGCAATAAATAACGGTAACTTTTAACCAATGATATTTTAACAGCATCACCCAAAAGGGGGGCGTCCGCCCAGTAACAGTGTATTAACCAATGATGTTAAGACATGTATTTGTGTATTTCCTTTGAATCTCTGTATGTTTTTATAAAAGAAACTGTTCGCGCCATATTAAACCAGAGTGACTTTAACCTAATACCGTGTGTCTTGTTACTGCAAGGTTAAACTCATTCTCCCGGTACCGAAGGGGTCATAATACCAAGGTGGGCATATTTTATCTTACCCTACAGAGATGAAGAAGAAGGAGGAGGTTGTGAGCGAGCTGTTCTTCGCAGATGGCGATGCGAACAGAGCACTGTCTCCTCAGTGAGAAGACCCCTCACCGCCTTATTGGCTAAGATGACGAGGAGTCCATCAAAGAGGAGACGCTGGTCCTCACTCATGCGGTCCATTTTGGCCATAATTATGGTCAAAAAGCCCTCCTTAGAGGTGGCAGGCTGCTGGAGGCTGGCCTGTGCCTCGCGAATGAGGGCCAGTGAGGCCTCACGAACCCTTGTATCCCTTGCGGCCCTTCTGGGTTGAAGGCGTATTGGAGGCACCTGACACCTAGTACTGCTACTAGGCCCAGCCACCTCCTCCGAGCAACTTGGGCCTGCCACCTCTTCCAAGCCACTTGGGCCTGCAACCTCCTCCGGTAAACTTGCCCCTGCCACCTCTTCTGTGCCACTCACCCTGCCCTCCTCCTGCCTAGCACTTTCCTGTACCTCCTGCTGGCTGATGTCCTCCTGTGTATTAAAAAAAGGGACAGTTTTACTTTTGGTTTCCAAAATCACACACAATTTTCAGCTCATGACTGTTGCAAACTGTTTGTCAAGAAATTGATAAGCCAATAATTCTGACCCCTGCAGTTTGTATATTTGTAACCTCTTCTCTTCTTAATGCACCAATACAATAAATTATTTATATATTTAGATATAATATAAATTGAAAATAAATACTCTAAACTTACTTCATTAATTTTGAAATGTACACCTATATGCACTTACTTTTTCCCCTCCCTCTATTTTTTGGTTTTCCCTCTCTCACTAAATAATGGTGGGTGGGCTTATTAGTCCCTCCAACACATTAAATGATATACAACTATTTATTTAAGCAGAATCTAAACTTAAAATATACACTTTAATTCACTTAGTATTAGGATTTTTTTCACCCTTTTTTATTTTATTTTTCTCTTTCCTTTTCTTTCTCCTTGCTTTCTCATCCCTCTCTCCCCTCTCCTCTACTTGTGTTTTATCTCCCGCACACTCCCACCCCCCTCCCCTTCTCCACATACTTCTTCCATCTACCCCCAGGGACTGTCCTCCTGAGGTTCTAGAGGTACAATAGGGGAAAATATAGTTTTGGAGCCCACCCGATAGAAGATGAGTTTAGGATCTTGAAATATCCATATTATCCATACTATAACCAACATAGATTAACTTAATACACTGAGACCATTTTTGTAAATTGTTTGTATGTTAATGTATATATGTATTCTGTGTCCTCTGTTTGTTTTTGTATGTTTCCTAAAAAATGTTTATAGAAATATTTCGGAAAAAAAATATTTACCTCAACATTAGTTGCCACTACTGACTAATGATATGTAAAACACATTTAGCTAGTCCTTTTTTTCCCTTTAAACATCCTAAACATCCATTTAGCAAAATTTAAACCACACACACATTTGCACATTGAAAGTACTATACCTGGCTCCAGACAGCCAAATTCGGCTCTTCCTCCAGGATGGAAGGCTGCTGAGACTGCTCATCTACTGGAGGAGCATCAGGTTGGCTGGAGGGAAGGCTGGACCTTCCTCTTGCACTCTGTCTTCTGGGGGAAAGGCTGGAAATTGACTCCCTTACTTCCAGGTGGTCATCCAGAAAGGACAGTCTGTTGTAGTACCACAACTTTGGTACATATACCTGCCCTGCTCCAGCTCCAGACGTCATCGAATTCAAGACCTTGAAGCTTTTCTTCCTGTAGGAGCCTCTCAATGTCCCAATTCTGACATCCAACTGCTCAGCAGTCACATCAGGCCCCACCTGATTGCGCACAAGTGGGAGCAGGCTCTCCAATGCTGCTCTTCCGGGACCTAGGGTCTTTGGTGGCCCACAGCACTGCTGCTCCCTCCACTTGTCTATAAAGACTTCCAAGAAATCCTTTTTATTGAATTTGTTCATTTCTGCCAGACAAAAACAAATAAAAATACAATAATGTCAATCCACAATCTTGAAACTCGAGTACTATTTATCAACATCTAGCCCTTAAATGTCTGTCTTTCCTGAATAGGCCTCTGCTGTCCCAAGTTCAAAGCCTACCTACACGCCTGTCGTTAAATCGTCTTCCTTCCGCACCCTGGTCGGAAATACGACACGTGTGTTCGAGCATTACATACACTCCGCACACGTCTTCCGCCCATGATTAGGAATTCGATGTTTCCCCGCCCCTTCTCTTTCGTCGTGCAAATGACAAGTAGGAATTAGCATATCGTGTGTTGGTCAGTTCATAGGGAAAAGATGACCAGTTGTGTGTAATGAGGCCTAGATCCCTCACTCATTTGTGGATGAAACGTTAGAAACGATCTAGTTTGGGCAAGACTTAAAAGCGACCATTTTCAACATGTATTAAACCACGTGTTTTACAAATACATCTCTGAAAAACGACCTTGCCCACACACCATACTTTGAGCAAAATGCTGTATCTAAACGCGGTTACGTACGACAGCACTATAGATGGCCATTTCCTAAAATGTTTATTGTAACTTTCTCCTAGGTTATCATCATATTTAAGTAGCCCACCAACTCATCCCATCACTAATAAACTTTGAAATGTAGTTACATACCGTTGTCGTATCAGATCGTTGTCTCCGCCGTCTTCCGCCAACTGGGAACGCCACTTTCACTTCACGTGGTATCCCTTTATAGACGCGCATGTGCGACGTGATGCTACGCATGTCTCCCCACCACTGACGTTCGGTGTAGTCCTTTCCCTGCCCCTTTCATTATTTCTCCTAGGTTATCATATAAGTAGCCCACCAACTCATCCCATCACTAATAAACTTTTAAATGTAGTTACATACCGTCGTCGTATCAGATCGTTATCTCCGCCGTCTTCCGCCAACTGGGAACGCCCCTTTCACTTCACGTGGTATCCCTTTATAGACGCGCATGTGCGATGCTACGCACGTCTCCCCACCCCTAACGTTTGGTGTAGTCCTTTCCCCGCCCCTTTCATTTTTTTTTATCGGGGAGCACATGCTAACAAATATGGACGCACACCAAGAGCCAGGCCGGGCGGAAGGAGAGATCTCCAGGAGAAGGAGATATAAAGCCACCAACATGACCTTTCCAGAAATGGTGGAGATGGTCCTCATATTTAAAGCAGAGGACTATGATGGGAGGCGTGGACCTTATAGGTACCCCAATAAGGTCAAGGCAGAGATAATGGAAAAGGTGAGGAGGAGTCTCTATTGGAAATTTGGTGTCAAAAGAACCAAAGAACAACTAAGGAAAAGGTCGTCGGACCTGAAGCTGCGAGAGCCAGACACAATGAGCAGGATCAGGAGAGTTCTTAGAAGAAGTAAGTAATTTTAATTTTTTTGTCTTTTATTTTGGCGCCATGTGCTTTTTCTTGCAGGTTGTACTGTATGGATTTCATTTTTTTGGGCCCAAGAATTGGTCGTAAAAGTCGTCGTTCTTTCGGAACGACGACTCCTACGACCAAATATTGTGCCCACAACCATGAAACTTGTGACATTTTTTATTTTACAATGAGATCAGTTGTGGAATTAATGTTAAAGTGTTCTTAAATTCTATTCTTGTTTAAAAAAAAATATACAGTAAAAGTAGAGTCTGCTCAGCAGTTGTTGCCACATGTGGACTTATTTTTCGAATTGTTGGCCACAAGAATTACCCATTTATGGGTTCACACAGAGGTGAGGTGATCCAGTGTATACTTGGTTTGCCTACATGTTGAAATCTATAGCAAAGGTACAAGAAATGTAATGATCTTTGGGAAGGCCTACAATCCTGTGTTCTGCCCAGAGGGGTTGTTCAAAACATCAATAGTCCCCCAAATTGTCTAAACTGAATCAGATTCCTCTTTCAGGCCTGTATAAGCTTCTAAAATCAGGTTTCCATTTTCGTCTTTCTCGTAGGGCATCATGAAGCTTCAACAGCAGCAAGCAGCACCCAAGCCCCACCCCCGAGGGATGATGATGATGACCAGCCTGCCACCACATCCGGTAAAGTAACATATTAACACAGCTTCAGCTAATCTAGATGTAGGCCTGCAAAATTTTAATACATGTTTTGGTCACACATTTCAGGAGCTGGTGGCGGCTTTGATTCCTTCAGTGCTCATCTTCTGATTAATGATGTCCAGGCCTGCAGGGAGGAGATTGAGGAGATACATCGGGCGAACAGGGAGATACATCAGAGGACCAAACAAGTTGAAATCAAATTTAAAAATATAATCGATGTTCTGGGGAGGGTTTGATTTTGATCAAAAATACCAAAAAAAATCAGAAAACTAAATTGTATGGCCTAGATTCACAAAGCGATTACGCCTGTGTAAATGTTGTTAGACTGGAGTAATTTCGACTTACGGGCGTTTTTACGCTAGTCGAAATCCTCAAACCATGAAAAGACACCTGCGGGCTTCATTTCGACTGTATTACGTGTTAGTACGCCTTCAGATCTACGCTGCCAGAAAATTGCGGCCACTGGGCGGACTTCCTGTTGTTTTTCACCGTCAGGGTATGCTAATGAGCTTTTGCCTGCAATCCACAAAATTTCGCACTTTCAACGCAATCTCTTACGGCACCTTTAGTCATCTTTTTTTTCCGTTTCACTATACCTGCTTTTTGCTGGTCTAATATTAGACAGCCCATGTTAAGTATGGCCGTCGTTCCCGCGTCGAATTTCAACGTTTTCCGATGTCTTTTATTATTTTTAACGTAAGTCGTCCGGGAATAGGAATGTTCGTAAACGCCGCTACTCAAACAACGAATGACGTCACGACGTGATTTCGCGCAATGCACGGCGGGAAATTCCTGAACAGAGCATGCGCAGTTCGATCGTCGCGGGGACGCGCTTAATTTAAATGCTTCACGCCCCCTAATCACGTATTTCGATTGCGCGGCGGAAAAAAAATACGACACAATAGCGTACGCGCAAAAAAACTACCTGAATTCGGTGTAGAGTCTGGTGAAATACAGCAGCGTACCGTATTTCGATTACGCAGCGGAATATTACGTCTTTGTGAATCTGCCCCTATGTTTTTAATCAAAAATACAAAAAAAAAATATATGTTTTGAATCAAAAATACCAAAAAAAAATAAAAAATTATATGTTTTGAATCAAAAATTCCCCCCAAAAAATGCAAATTAGGTCATTTTGTTTGTAAAAAACCTGATTGTGAAAAAATAAAGAGATTTGAATATAGAAAAAAGTGTGTGTGGTTTTGCTTAACCACTTAAGGACCGCCTACTGCACATTTACGTCGGCAGAATGGCACGGCTGGGCACATTAACGTATATATACGTTGGTTTCTAGTACCCAGCCGTGGGTCACAGGCGCACGCCCGTGGCGCGCTCCCGTGACCCGGTCCTAAGCTTCCGGGACCAGGTCCGCGGGACTCGCAGACCCGATCGCCGCTGGAGTGCGGCGATCGGTCCCCGGAGCTGAAGAACGGGGAGAGCCGTGTGTAAACACGGCTTCCCCGTGCTTCACTGTGGCCGCAGCATCGATCGCGTCATCCCTGTTATAGGGGGACATGATCGATGACGTCACACCTACAGCCACACCCCCCTACAGTTGTAAACACACACAGGGAACACTCAAATCCTACAGCGCCCCCTTCTGGTTAACTCCCAAACTGCAACTGTCATTTTCACAGTAAACAATGCAATTTAAATGCATTTTTTGCTGTGAAAATGACAATTGTCCCAAAAATGTGTCAAAACTGTCCAAAGTGTCCGCCATAATGTCGCAGTCATGGAAAAAATCGATGATCGCCGCTATTAGTAGTAAAAAAAAATTATTAATAAAAATGGAATAAAACTATCCCTTATTTTGTAAACGCTATAAATTTTGCGAAAACCAACCGATAAACGCTTATTGCGATTTTTTTTTACCAAAAATAGGTAGAAGAATACGTATCGGCCTAAACTGAGGGAAAAAAATGTTGATATATATTTTTGGGGATATTTATTATAGCAAAAAGTAAAAAATTGTCAGTTAAAACGACGCAGTGCCGAATCGCAAAAAGGGGCAAGGTCCTTTAGTAGCATTTTGGTCCGGGTCTTAAGTGGTTAAAATACCAATAACTTTACATGTGATTTGTTTTGATGTCACCTGGGAAATGTTTGAGTGTTGATAAGGAAAATACACTTGACACTACATGTAGAACAATATAAAAAAATAGTAAACAGCGAAAATCAACACAAGCGAGACATAAAAAGTTTTTAGCAAAGATTTTTACTTTTTTTAAACAGAAATTAAACCAAATTGGATTGTGATGGTATGGCCCCCCTACCCATAAAGTATTGAAGGTATTTGTCCCTCACTTCACGGGCACTCTGGGGGGGCAGTCCTGGATGGCCAGCTTCAAGGCCTGGCAATGGTTGATCAGTTTGAAAAAGGACAGCCTCGGGCCCAACCGGGGCAAGATAGGTTGGAGATTGTCTCCTCAAAAAATTGTGTAGTATGCAACATGCAAAAATAATATAATTCCACTTATACTCCGCCATGTGGAGAGATGTGAGAAAAAGGCGGAACCGGCTGGCCATTATACCGAAGGTGTTCTCCACCACTCTCCGGGCTCTGGCCTGCCGGTAGTTAAAGACCCTCCTGTCTGGGTCCACTGAGGGAATGGCCTCATAAGATGGGGTCCCAAGGCAAACGCCTCATCAGCCAAGAAAACAAACGGCAGCCCTTCAAGATTCTGGTCATCCGGTGGCAATGACAGATCCTCCTCTTGAAGGCGAAGCGCAAACTCGGTCTGCTTGAAGGCTCCCCCATCCGAAATCAGACCATTCATCCCGACATCCACAAAAAGGAATTTGTACTGCGCTGACACCTCCGCCATCAGCACAATACTGTTGAACCCCTTATAATTGAAGAATTGGGATCCTGAACGGGGTGGAGGCACGATGCGGACGTGCTTCCAGTCGATGGCTCCCCCGCAGTTGGGGGAAGTTCCACCGGCTCTGAAAGTCCATGGCCACAGACTGCCACTCCTGTGGCGTGGACGGGAGCTGTGGAAGAAAAAATTTAAATAAATTAATTATCCCCGAAACATTGCAAGCAGATTATACAAAGACATTATAAGCATTAAAACATTTCTTTGAACTAACATATTATACCTAAATAGATTTAGTCAATTCTCACAGTAAACACCCCCTCTGATGTGCCAGTGCCCAAGTTTTGTGTGGGCCTAGATGAGTTTGGGAGTACCCAAAAAAAAAATGGTGTACAGTGGGGCTGATTTACTATTGGCACTGTGCTGCGCCGGTACATGCCTTAATTAGTGCACTGGATGAAGCCTTAATTAGGCGCATTAGCCGGCGTAGCACAGCAGCGCAATGCAATTGATAAGTAAAGCCGCCGCCGAACTCCCTGTTAAAGTCTATGGGGGAAATCTTAAGTGTTAATTTTAAAGGCTAATCTGCAAGTTTTGTCCTAAAAAGTGTTTGGGGACCTCAGTCCTGCCCCAGGGGACATGTATTAATGCTTTTTTTATTTTTTAAAACGCCCGTTTTTTCAGGAGCAGTGATTTTAATAATGCTAAAAGTGCAACAATAAAAGTGTAATATTTAAATTTCGTACCATGGGGGGCTGTAATGTCAGCATATGAAAAAGCGCACTTTTCCCGTGGTTAGAAATGTCCCTGCACAAAATGACATTCTTCAAAGAAAAAAAGCCGAAAAAAAGACTTGCGGCAATAATGAATTGTCGGCTCCCGGCAATTGCAGGAGAATTCATTCATAAAAAACACCAAAAAAAAAGCGTGGGGGTCCCCCCAAATTCAATAACCAGACCCTTTAGGTCTAGTATGGAAATTAAGGGGAACCCCGCCGTCAATTTAAAAAAAAAAATGACGTGGGGTTCCCCCAAAATATCCATAACCAGACCCTTCAGGTCTGGTGTGGAATTTAAGGGGAACTCCACCCCAAATAAAAAAAAAATGGCGTGGAGTTCCCCCTAAAATCCACACCAGACCCCTTATCCGAGCACGTTAACCTGGCCGGCCGCAGAAAAGAGGGGGGGGACAGAGCGCGCCCCCCCTCTCCTGAACCGCACCAGGCCACATGCCCTCAACATTGGGAGGGTGCTTTGGGGTGCCCCCCAAAGCACCTTGTCCCCATGTTGATGAGGACAAGGGTCTCTTCCCCACAACCCTTGCCCGGTGGTTGTGGGGGTCTGCGGGCAGGAGGCTTATCGACAAGCCGGTTTTTGACAAGTTCTTTATTATCTTCTTTCTTCTTCTTTTTTTCTTTTCTTCGGGTTTCTTCTTCCTTCTTCTTCTTCCTCTGCTTCTTTCTTGGGTCTTCTAGTCCCGCATCTTGACCGGCGTGTTCTTTCATCTTCTTCTCCTTCCGCTGTCCTTCTCGTCCGCATCTTCTTCTGGTTCTTCTTCGCCGGAGGCGCCGCTTCCAATTGAAATCCCCGCTGTATGCCGGACCACGCCCCCCTCTGACGCCACGGGCAAGCTCTTAGGAAAGTCCCTGTGTGGTGTCTGTGCATCAGAGGGGGGCGTGGTCACATGTCAGACGGCAGGCAATTCAATTGGAAGCGGCGACTCCGGCAAAGAAGAAGCCGCGCACAAGCTTCCAATTGAATTGCCCGCCATCTGACATGTGACCACGCCCCCCTCTTACGCACAGGCACCACACGGGGACTTTCCTAAGAGCTTGCCCGTGGCGTCAGAGGGGGGCGTGGTCCAGCATACAGCGGGGAATTCAATTGGAAGCGGCGCCTCCGGCGAAGAAGAACCAGAAGAAGATGCGGACGAGAAGGACAGCGGAAGGAGAAGAAGATGGAAGAACACGCCGGTCAAGATGCGGGACTACAAAACCCAAGAAAGAAGCAGAGGAAGAAGAAGAAGGAAGAAGAAACCCGAAGAAAAGAAGAAGAAAGAAGATAATAAAGGACTTGTCAAAAACCGGCTCTTGTCTTTTTTAACCCTTGACACTTTTTTTTCGTGAAATGGTAGAAGTACAATGTACCCCATTACCATTTCACACAGGGGGGACGGGATCTGGGGGGCCCCTTTGTTAAAGGGGTCTTCCAGATTTCGATAAGCCTCCTGCCCGCAGACCCCCACAACCACCGGGCAAGGGTTGTGGGGAAGAGACCCTTGTCCTCATCAACATGGGGACAAGGTGCTTTGGGGGGCACCCCAAAGCACCCTCCCAATGTTGAGGGCATGTGGCCTGGTGCGGTTCAGGAGAGGGGGGGGCCACGCTCTGTCCCCCCTCTTTTCTGCGGCCGGCCAGGTCAACGTGCTCGGATAAGGGGTCTGGTGTGGATTTTAGGGGGGACTCCACGCCATTTTTTTTTTTAAATTTGGGGTGGAGTTCCCCTTAATTTCCACAACAGGCCTGAAGGGTCTGGTTATGGATATTTGGGGGGAACCCCACGTCATTTTTTTTTAAATTGACGGCGGGGTTCCCCTTAATATCCATACCAGACCATACCAGACCTGGTTATTGAATTTGGGGGGACCCCCACGCTTTTTTTTTTGTGTTTTTTTATGAATGAATTCTCCTGCAATTGCCGGGAGTCGACAATTCATTATTGCCGCGAGTCTGTTTTAAACTGATTTTTTCCTTCAGAATGTCACTTTTCACATGTAGACATTACACCCAGGGCCGCCATCAGGAGGGTACAGGCAGTACACCTGTAGGGGGCCCGGGGGTCCGGAGGTGCCCAGGTGCCTGGAGGCACCCAGGGCCCCAGATGGTATCCCCCCTCTTTATTTTATTTTTTTATATATATTTTTAAATATTTTATTTATTTTATTTTTTACTAAAGGGCCAATTTTTTGTATTTATTTTTTTAGCAGTCCGGAGGTCCCCAGGGCCCCAGAGGCCCCCAGGGCCCCGGGTGGCAACCCCCCATTTTTTCATTTATTTTTTTGAAAGATATTTTTTATTTATTAAAGGGCCAATGTTTTTTTTTAGGGGTCTGGAGGTCCCCAGGGGCCCGGAGATCCCCAGGGCTCCAGATGACAACCCCCCTTTTTTTAAAAAATAAATAAAAAAAATTATATATATATATTTTTTTATATAGATATATTTTTAGTAAAAGGCTCAGAGGTCCCCAGGGCCCCATGTTATTTTTGTTTAGATATTTTTTTAGTTATTTTTTATTAAAGAGCCCAGAGGTCCCCAGGCAACCCCCTTGTTTTTTATTTTTATTTTTTTTATATATATATATATATTTTTTATTTCTTTTTCATTAAAGGGCCCAAAGGTTTATTTTTATTAAAGGGCTCAGAGGTCCCCAGGGCCCCCGGATGGCTACCACCCTTTTTTTAATATATATTTTTCTTTATTTCTTTTTTTGTAAAGGAACCCCCCGCTTATCAAATCGCGGCAGCCCCCCCGCTTATCAAATCGCGGCAGCACCCCCCCCTGGTTCTCTGCTCCAGGGGGCAATCCCTGAAGCTGTGTAAGGGGCCCCATAATTCCTGATGGCGGCCCTGATTACACCCCCCATGGTACGAAATTTAAAGGAATATTTCACTTTTATTCCATACCGCGCCTATTCTGGCACTTCTCTCCTTCATGTAACAATTATATTTTCTTCCTTGAAAATTACTCAGGACCCCCAAACATTATATATATTTTATTAGCAGACACCCTAGGGAATAAAGTGGCAGACATTTTTTATTCAAAATTTCAAACGGTATTTGCGCCAAAATTTTTCTAACGCCTTTTTTTTTTGCTTAAAAAAAAACCTGTTTCATGAATTAAAAAATAACAAAGCAGTAAAGCTAGCCCAATTTTTAGGGATAATGTGAAAGATGACGTTACACCGAGTAAATAGATATCTAACTTGTCACGCTTTCATATTGCGCACACTCATGGAATGGCGCTAAACTTCGTAATTAAAAATCTCCATAGGCAACGCTTGACTTTTTTTTCAGGTTACCAGTTTTGAGTTACAGAGGAGGTCTAGTGCTAAAATTATTGCTCTCACTCTAACGCACACTATGATACCTCACATGTGGGGTTTGAACGGTGTTTACATATGTGGGTGGGACTTGCATGCGTGTTCGCTTCTGAGTGCGAGCTACTAGGCACAGGGGCATTTAAATTTCGATTTTTATTTGTTTTTTGTTTTTTTAACATCATATTTTTATTTTTCCACTTTTTTGACCCTTTTTTTGTATTATTTTTCACTTTTCTTCCTATTACAAGGAATGTAAACATCCCTTGTAATAGGACTAGTGTGTGACAGGTCCTCTTTATGGAGAGAGGCGTGGGCCAATAAGACCCCACATCTGTCCTCCAGGATGGAAAGCATGGAATTTGAGAAAAAAAACATCTCATGCTTTCAGCTGCGATCATGTTCGTTCAGCACAGTGGTGTAGTGTATAGCATGTTCACCTAGCAGCAAAAGGGTCGCTGGTTCGAATCCCGCCCGTGACACCATCTGCCTGGAGTTTTTCATGTTCTCCCTGTGCCTGCATGGGCTTCCTCCCACAATCTAAAAACATGCTGTAAATCGGATCCTGTCTAAATAAGCCCTAATATGCAGTAGGATATTTAGGTTTTGTGCTGCCCTAGGCCTGACCAAATTTCTACACCCCCTAATATAGGGTGACCAGACATCCCCAGTTTCAGGGGACAGTCCCCTGATTGAGGACACTGTCCCTGGACCAAGTCTGTCCCTGGTTTTGTCCCCAGATTGGATTTAATAGGGGGCAGGGGCAATTTCAAAAACAGTCAGTGCAGAATTAAATAAAAAAAAAATAGAATTACAACCCCCCGCTCCGCCATGCCTACTAGCATAGGGGGGTTGTATTTTTCCCATTATCTGTGCCCCTTTCTGATGATCATGTGCTGGTCGGAGTGGAGGGAATATTTCTTCAGTTTCGGGCGCATGCTTATTTAGCTTCGCTCACATGTTCTTCTGCCTTGGCACAAATCTTGGCCAGCCACCTGCTTATCTCCTTGCCTTCCCTGGGGGAGTGATCTTCCTCCGCTCCCCACCCAGTAGTAGCCGGGGCATGAAGAGTAAGACTTGAGAGGCTGTGAGGCGGGGAGGCAATGGGCAGAGAGTCGCTGATTGTTGCCATTACTAGTAAACAAAAAATATGTCCCCGGATTTCATTTTAAAAATCTGATCACCTTACCCTAATAGAAAAATGACCCACCCTTCCTGTCAAGGCCACACCCTGTTTTTTTATGACCCACCTAGGAATTTTCAGGACACACACACAAGTTCTGTGGGGGGGGGGGGGCACAGGAGTCCCTTAATTTGCCTAGTTTTTCTATCACTTCCTGTTTGGCTATGGGGCAGGAAGTGAAGGCCAATCTCCCCAAACGGACAGGGATAATACAAAATAAACTGACAGGGCTTATAACTAGGGTTGTCCCGATACCACTTTTTTAGGACCGAGTACAAGTACCGATACTTTTTTTCAAGTAGTCGCCGATACCGAATACCGATACTTTTTTAAATGTGTCCCCAAATGCAGCCATGTCCCCCACATATGCAGCCATGTCCCCCACATATGCAGTCATGTCCCTCCAGCCATGTCCCTCACATATGCGTCCCAATATGATAGATAGGAGGATGGGTCACAGGTAGAGTATGGGGGAGACAAGGAAGGCGGTTTAAAGCACACATGGAAGGTACAGTCCCTGGAACCTTGTGGGCGCACACACACACACACCCCCCTGGAACCTTGTGGGCGCGCGCACACACACACACACACACACCCCTGGAACCTTGCGGGCGCACGCACGCACACACACACACACCTGAAACCTTGTGGACACACACATCCCTGGAACCTTGTGGACACACACACCTGGAACCTTGAGGGCGCACACACCCCCCCTGGAACCTTGTGGGCACGCACACACATCCCTGGAACCTTGTGGACACGCACACACATCCCTGGAACCTTGTGGGCACACACACACATCCCTGGAACCTTGTGGGCACGCACACAGTGGACAACATTCAGCATCATTTCTCCATGCTCACTTTTTGGTGGTGTGCCTTGTAGGTGGCAGTGTGCATCAGTCCCAAGACAAGTTATAAATTTAAGGGGGGCTATGGTGGGCGTGGAAAGCTGCTGATAAACTTGGTTATATTTCATTTCCCTGATAGTCATTGGGGAACCAATAAGGACCCACCCCATAACATTAACTAACCCATTAGCCCACCTCACAGACCAGTGACTGGCTGCCATAGGTTACATGGCCTTCTTCCATAAAAACACACACTGGGCAAGTAACAGAAGGAAAACAATCATTGCAATGGAGACACATGACGATGAAACCCTCTAAGCGTGTATTTTGCACCCTGCACCCCATACAAGCACTCAGCTCACACAACGCCACACGCTGCTTACGTACACTATCTTATCCACCAGCACTGCGCTCATCTCCAGACTGACCGTCCGCACGTTTGGTATCCCGCGAACTGCCCTTTACCAAGCTTCTTCCTGCTGTCAATCAACCGGATACTCCGCCGCCTCGGGCTGTCTATCAGTGAGGCCCCGCCTCTCGACTATTTTCAGCAAGCCAATAAAATTGCACGGTAGCTCTGAACAATGGTGACCGTCCAATGAGCACACTTGCCTGCCTGGGTGTAACCTAAAGATCTTGTCAGGAAGTAAAAGATGCCACGCCCCCAGCATGTACAGTCGTCCAATAGACGGTCGGATGTTGGCTTCTAAATTATTAATCAGGTGGTGCTTGTTTGGCAGTGCACGTGGTTAGGACTTGTGTTTGTTGCAGCTGGAGAGCTATGGGGAATAGCGGCGGCTTTCGATGGCGGCACGATGCGGCGGTTTTTCGATTCGGCGGCGCGATGCGGCGTTAGCGGCGGGGGGGGGGAGTATTCTCTTTTGGCATCGGGAGTATTTGCGCGAGTACAAGTACTCGCGCAAATACTCGGCATCGGTCCCGATACCGATACTAGTATCGGTTTTGGGACAACCCTACTTATAACCCTTCACCCCCAACTCTATCCAAAATGAAAGAAAACAAAAAAAAGAAGTGTTGATTATAGTTCCAGTTTAACCCCAAATTTCAGATAATTTTATTTAGAGGCCTAAGAAAATATAACCATGCCAATAGGCCAGGATCCAGCGTTGCTAATATGTATTTTCTTGTTTGTTTTGGGGATGCCTGCACCCCTGATAGGGTAAAGACACCTCACAAATGTTGTCACTTTCTACTTCATTCACTTCCTGCCACATAGCCAAACAGGAAGTGAGGGAAAAACCCGATTAATGTCTTGTTGGGCACACACAGATCAATCTAAATAGTTTCCCATTATGGAAATTGCATGTTGCTGTGTACACCCCAAATTAGTAGGGATCTTGGACTTTGGGGTCCATTTACTAAAGGCAAATCCACTTAGCACTACAAGTGGACAAGCAAGGAAGAAAAAAAAAATTGGCGGGATTGGATGTTAAAAACATCAGTGCTTCCCTTCTGATTTTCATTGACTACGCTTCTACTGCAGAGCGGCTTTGCCTTTACTAAACCCCAAAGTAACTAATCATTTGGGGTGTACACAGCAGTGCAATTTGCTTAATGGGGACACTTGTTAGATTGACCTGTGTCCCGAAGAAAAGACTATTGGTAGGATTTTAACCTCACTTCCTGTTCAGCTGTGTGACAGGAAGTGAAGCCAATTTTAAGAAAGGGACACAAAGCCCAACCTAAAAACACAAGCAGGGGTTCTAACACTCACTTGGCTTCCCTCAAACACCCACAATTAGAATAGGATTGTTTTGTGCTAGATTCAAGCACAGTGCTGTAAATCAGCATTTCAAGCCCGCCCACCAATACAACCCCACCCCCCCCCCCCAACAGGCCTTGTTTGCAGGTTTTCCTTTATCTTGCATATGTGCTTTCAAAATTGGTCATCAATTCTAGGAAACAATACTTACCGCTTTGTCTTTCCTTTTCTGGTGACTAAACATGGCAAACATTTCATGCATACACATCAGCAAAGACGTTTAGAGACAAATCACACTTGATGGTTTAGGCCCAAAGTATTTCAGCTGCAGCTGTTAAAATCCGTAGCATGAAAAAATATCACAAAACAAACTTCAAAATTTGAAAGTAATTTTATTGGTCCACAAAACAAGGAAAGCAAATAAAATAAACACACAAACAAAAAAAACATAAACAAAAATAGACCTAGATTTATTTCAGACAGTAATTAGAATATGCTTTTGAAATAACAGGATATACCCACAGGATTAAAACATTAGTCATTAACGTCTTGAGAAACATTTTGCTAAATTATGCAGCAGACCAAAACATCAAAGTGAACATCATAAAATCAAACAAACGCCCCCCCCCCCCAAAAAAAAATAACTTGCTCAAAAACATCTCTGTTTCCCCCCCGCCATGCCAGCCAGCCAGCAAGTCTGCCCCCTCTCAGGGCAGCAGACATGTGCTCTATCCACGCTTTTTAGAACATGTGTGCTAATGAACCAATTGGAAACACATGAAAAAAAGTCAGCCTCTAGTTTGTGTGCACTTGTAACTGCTTACACCTGTTAAAGATGTCCTTAAATTACTAAGCCAAAAAACAAGCTTTCTGAGCATGCTCAGAAACATGCAAGTAATTTTGTGGCATCAAAACCCAGCCTAATTTTTGTCTGAGCATGCCCAGTTCACTCGAGATGCATTAAGAGAATCAAAGCTGCAATGGCAGATGAAAGCATGAGAGCTTTTTTTTTTTTCCCTGAACTGATGAACTGATGCTTCCCAACCTGAAGTTGAGGTCTTAGTGAATTTTTACGTAACAAACATAGTAGCTCGCAGTCAGAAGCGAACACGCACATTTTTTTTTTCAAGTTACCAGTTTAGATTTACAGAGGAGGTCTAGTGCTAAAAGTATTGCTCTCACTCTTACGCATGCTATGATACCTCACATGTGTGGTTTGAATGGTGTTTACATATGTGGGCGGGCCTTAAATGTGTAAGTCCCACCCACATATGTAAACACCGTTCAAACCCCACATGTGAGGTATCATAGCGTGCGTTAGAGCGAGAGCAATACTTTTAGCACTAGACATCCTCTGTAACTCGAAACTGGTAACCTGCAAAATAAAAAAAAGTGCTGCCTATGGAGATTTTCAAGTACTGAAGTTTGGCGCCATTCCATGAGTGTGTGCAATATTAAAGCGTGACATGTTGGGTATCTATTTACTCGGTGTAACATCATCTTTCACATTATGGCCATAAATTGGGCTAACTTCAGTGTTTTCTTAATTTTTAACCACTTGAGCCCCAGACCATATTACTGGTCACTGACCGGGCCAGTTTTTGCGTTTCGGCACTGCGTCATTTTAACTGACAATTGCGCGGTTGTGCGACGTGGCTCCCAAACAAAATTGGCGTCCTCTTTTTTCCCCCACAAAATTTTATTTTTTGTTTTGGTGGTATTTGATCACCTCTGCGTTTTTTCTTATTTTTGCTCGAACCAAAATTATAGCGACAATTTTGTAACTAAAAAGACAACTTTTTATTGTTTGCTATAATAAATCTCCCCAAAAATATATATAAATAAACTTTTTTGCCCTCAGTTTAGGCCGATACGTATTCTTCGACATATTTTTGCTTCCAAAAAATCGCAATAAGCGTTTGATTGGTTTGGGCAAAAGTTATAAATAGGGGTTTGTGACGGTAGTCGAACATATCCCCGTCAAGCATTCCCTTCTTCTCCCATAAAAGAAATCACCCAATATTCCATGAGTAGGAATATCCCTGGAATCGCCAAATAATCCATACATGAGCCAAGGCTTGATGCTTAATGTAAACAGGACACACTTTATTGAAAGTACACAGCACACTTTTATACAGGATTTGGAACATCCCGCCCCCAACAACCGCTTTCCTATTGGTCCATTGTAAAGTATTCAGTCTACACTCAGGTCCTCCTAAACCATGCAAATGAGGACTTGAAAATGACACAGCAGAGATTGGTCAGAAACCGTTTGAATAGAAGCCTGTGATGTGTATTCAGACAAAAGCCCCAGGGGGGCAATCAATGTACACAATAGCCAGCCACAGAACAATGGAACCGTCTGGAGAATTGAGACAGGGCAGAAGTCATTTACACCTGATAATAGAAAGGCTTTAGATAGGGTTATCACACAATGGGCAATGAGTATCCCTTCTGAGTCTGTTGATCTGGCTGGGGTTCAGAATAAAGTCCCTGTAATACATGAATTAGGATTTCACGTAGAAACCCTTCAGTATTTCATGGTCCATGACACTACTCCCCCTGAGAAATAGTTCAACATCCACAGTGGGACCCAAACGGGTCACTCGAAGATGTTGGGCAAGTAGTCTTAAGGTTCCAGGACTGTCTGCCAGGATAACCCATCCGCCTTCCTGCTTTGAGGCCCTGGCCCATAATCGGACGGCAAGAGGCTCGCATTCAGTCCTCTCCAAAAGCCCCTGTCCCGGCTAGGCCTGTCACACATCCCCCCTTTTGGCAGGGGACTAACCCAGTAGGAGACACCAGATGGGTTGTCTCTGAATTTAGTCAGTAGTTCCAGTCCCCCAATGCCGGTATCCATACAGTACCCCAAATCACTTGCTCCAAACCGAGCATTACTCACCCCGCCATCCTCTGCCTCTCTCAGGGAACACGTCTGCCGCTGGGAAGAGGCCTGGACTAGCCCTTCTCCCTGGAGTCCTTTCAGCCGCTGGAGAGATGACAGGGTGGCTGGGCTCAGTCCATCATGCTGTTGGGGATCTGGGCCAACTGGCCACCATTTATGGGGTATACCAGTGGAGACTGAAGTCCCATCCACTGGTGTGAGGTGAAAATCCCCCAGTGCTTGCAAAGCAAAGCCGACATCCTCCTGTTTCAGTCCTGTACCATTTTCTGGGGTTGTGCCAGTGGAGACTGAAGTCCCATCCACTACCCCAGGAACCCCTTCTTCTGTTGGGTGAAAGCAGAGGCCCGGGGCACTCTGCTCTGTTGCCAGCTCCTCCGCTGGGTTGCTGTGAGTGGAGACCACAGTCCCATCCACCGATATCCGCTCAAGCTGTTGTGGGGTGCAGCCGCCAGTAGCATCCTGTCCTGCTGCCAGTGATTCCGCTGGGAGTAAGAGCTTTACCACCTCAGCTGGTTGCTGGGGAGGGGGGCCAACCGCCCCGGCTCCCTGGAACTCCACAGTTGGTCCCGGTGATGGGCAGAGATGGCTGGCACTCTGCCCTGTTGCCAGCACTTCTGCTGGGGTTGCATAATCCATAACATCCTCTGAACAGTCCATACATTCTGTAATCTGTGGCTGGGGAGTGATCGCCATCTTCTCACCCTGAGCCTCCGAAACTGCCACAGGGGTGGGGCAGAGGTCTTGAACCCTCTGTCCGGTGACCAGCGCTTCAGCTGGGGAAGTTCCTTGCAACTCCACAAATACTGCTCTTGGTGCTGGGCAGAGCACAGTGAAGTTTGGCCCTGATACCAGCTCTTCTGCTGGAGGCCCATCAGGTTGTTTTTCCTCAGCAGAAAAATCTATTAAATCCCCTGTCTCTGGTGTCTGGGGATAGGGGTTCACCATCTCCTGTCCATGGAACCCAGAAGATGCTATAGGCACTGAGCAGAGGTTAGCAAAGCTCGGCCCTTCGGTCAGAACTTCAGCTTTGGGAATGGCAATCTCCAGGTTTTCCACTGCCGATTCACTGGCATACTGCTGGACAGGCACATTCCTCCATTTAAGATCGTCCCATGCAGAAATGGGATCATCAAGGTCAGTCGGCACTTGCTGCATCCGCCATATAACCTCCTGGTCCATAGCTGCAGGGGCAGGTTGGAAAAGCACACTGTTACCCTGCCACATGGACGATTCTTCAGCCAGGACTTCAGCATTGTCCACTGGTATTTCCTGATAGTCCCAGGCAAAGGGAGCCCGGCCCTGGCGCTGAGTAGAGTCTAGCAGCTGTTTGTAGGCGATCTCCAGGTCCCATTCCCGAAAGGCCAGAAATTCCAAATCTTCCTGTAGCCAGTGCGCTTCCGAGATATTCAATTTTTTCTCTCTGTGCTCCATTATGTCCTCCAAGCGCCACTCCCGATCATCCCCAAAGTTGGGATCACTGGACATCCTCCAATACAACAATCCCAGGCCATCATAGTCATAGCCTTCTGTGGGGCTGTCATGCGCTGACCACGGGCACTCTTGGGCTACATACCACCGGAGGGCTCTGTAGCTCTCATCCAGCTGCATCTCTGCCCGGATCAGCCTGTTTAATTCCGCTATCCACTCCTGCTTCGGTTGTTCCCCCAATAACGGCATTCGTACGTCATACTGCGGCCAGTACCTTGCATAGATGTAGGGCAGGACCTCTCCTTGGTGTTGCTGCTCGAGAGCTAGCGCTTCCTTCCAGAGTTGGCACCGAATCACATCCGCCCATCCCAGCAGGACCTCCTCTGATTCTGGTCCTGTGTGCTGTATCCGCATCTCTTGTAACCTCCTTCTGAATTCCTCTTCCATGATTACTGGTATCTGTACCTCTCCTCGTCTTTCATTTGGTGGTGCTTCTTTAGGCGTTGTCACCGATCGTCGTATTTCTGCAATTCTCAGCTCATGTTGCCGCTCTCGTTCTTTCTCATCAAAAGCTTTAAAAGTGCTAAACGGAATCTTCCTTGTGTCTGCTGTGCTGTACTCACTGTTTGGAGAATATGCGGCTGCTTGTTGGACTGCTGCCAGTTTTAACTGTAGCTCTGCGTCTCTTATTTGTTTAGCCTCCTCCGCTAACAAGGTCATCACTTTCAGCACCACATCCGCCGTTGGGTTCGGACCGAACCATGCTAGTTTCTCTCTTATTGCCTTGTTGGCTGGTGATTCCTCCTCCTGAATCACTGGTGTCTCCATCTCTTGTACTGCTGGCCTTGCTGCAACCGAGTTCTCCTGGTCTAGCTCCTTTAATTCTGCTATGATGACACGCTCGGTTTTGTTGCTAGCAATCCTTCCACGAACTTTCAGTAGTTCTTTAAGTGTATTTCTTTTAAGCCGGGTGTACCGGTCTTCCATTCACTGTTCCCAATGTCTGCTTGGAATCCTGGTGTAAAGGAAAGTAGAAGGGAAAATCCCGCTGCTGCCAACCAGTTGTGACGGTAGTCGAACATATCCCCGTCAAGCATTCCCTTCTTCTCCCATAAAAGAAATCACCCAATATTCCATGAGTAGGAATATCCCTGGAATCGCCGAATAATCCATACATGAGCCAAGGCTTAATGCTGAATGTAAACAGGACACACTTTATTGAAAGTACACAGCACACTTTTATACAGGATTTGGAACATCCCGCCCCCAACAACCGCTTTCCTATTGGTCCATTGTAAAGTATTCAGTATACACTCAGGTCCTCCTAAACCATGCAAATGAGGACTTGAAAATGACACAGCAGAGATTGGTCAGAAACGGTTTGAATAGAAGCCTGTGATGTGTATTCAGACAAAAGCCCCAGGGGGGCAATCAATGTACACAATAGCCAACCACAGAACAATGGAACCGTCTGGAGAATTGAGACAGGGCAGAAGTCATTTACACCTGATAATAGAAAGGCTTTAGTTAGGGTTATCACACAATGGACAATGAGTATCCCTTCTGAGTCTGTTGATCTGGCTGGGGTTCAGAATAAAGTCCCTGTAATACATGAATTAGGATTTCACGTAGAAACCCTTCAGTATTTCATGGTCCATGACAGGGTTCGTTTTATGTTTTTTTTAGGAATATATTTTTGTTTTACTAGTAATGGTGGCGATCAGTGATTTTTATGGCTACTGCGACATTATGGCGGACACATTTTTGGGACCTTTGGCATTTTTCTAGCGACCAATGGTATACAAATGCATTGCTTACTATAAAAATGTCACTGGCAGGGAAGGGGTTAACACTAGGGGCGAGGAAGGGGTTGATTATGTTACCTGGGTGTGTTCTAACTGTAAAGGGGGTGGGACTGACTAGGGGAAATGACAGATCGCTGTTCATACATTGTATGAACAGACGAGCAGGCATTCCCCCCCTGACAGGACCGGGATAAAGGGGAACTCCACACCAAATTTGTAAAAAAAACCGATGTGGGGGTCCCCCTCCAGGTGCACAACAGGCTCTTAGATTTGGTCTGGAACGTAAGGGGTTAAACCCACGCCAAAGAAACGGCGTGGGGTTCCCTCCCAAGATCCAGACCAAACCCTTATCCCAGGCACGCAGTCTGGCCGGACAGGAATGGGGGTGGGGACGAGCGAGCGCCCCCCCCCCCCTCCTGAGCCGTACCAGACCGCATGCCCTCGACATTGGGGAGCGTGTTCTTTGGGGGGCGACACCCACCGCTGCTCTCCGCCATGTTCGGCGGAGAACAACGGGGGGCGTCGCAACTCCTCGGCCTTCTTTTTTTTTCCACATCAGCTTACTGTAGACGTTTGAGCCCAACTCAAATGTTGATGCTACCCACGTCGCGTTTAGACGTTGCATCATCTGTGGACAATAATTTTTTTTATTTTTTTAAAACATTTTATTTCTATTTCTTTATGCGTTTATTGTGTTTTTTTTTTTTATTGTTCTCTCTTTTTTCTTGAGACTCAACGGTTCTCCTCTGGAGATTGGAAATCAAAATTTCCCCACCCCGATCCCCCCCCCCCAGGCTCCCGGGACTCGGCTTGCTTAAACAGCAAGACTAAAAGGTTAAAGTATCAACACCCTACTTGTATGGTTGTGCGACGAGATGTCTTACCTAGGAGGCTTCAGCCCCTCCACATAACTCAATGTTTTTTTATACTCTCTCCACTTTATCAATTTTTCCTGAAAGTCCATGTTTGTTTCTAGGACACTACCTTTCAGCTCTTCTAAGCTGAAAGTTTCCTCCACTGCGTCAATCCACTCCCAGATCTGTGGGGTTTCGGTTTCTTGCCATTTTTTTGGTATAAGTCTTTTGGCGGCATTTAGGAGGTGAGGCAGTAGGGATTGCTTATACCTTTTGATACCCAAATGGGAGCAATGGAAAAGCATGACCCAAGGATCTTTCTTCAACTCCTCTCCCGTGATCTCTTTTATTTGTCTACGTATATTGTCCCAGTAATTTTGTATTTTCGGGCAGGACCACCACAGGTGTGCCATGGTTCCATGTTCAGGGCACCCTCTCCAGCACTCGGCGGTTTGGCCCGCTTTGAACTTACTGGATTTATCAGGTGTGATGTACCAACCCGAAAAACATTTGTAATTAGTTTCGGCTGTGCGTGTGTCTATAGCTGATGCGTGCGTCATTTGGATTATCCTTTGAATTGTGTTTTCCCCTCTAGGAGTGCCCAATTCCCTTTCCCAGTTCTCTAAAAAAGGTGCTTCTTCACGTACTTCTATCTTATTGAGAATCCCATATAATTTTGAAACTGTGCCCTTAGAATTTTCTGATTTACATAGCTTCTCCAGTGGTGTCAGCTCCGACTCCGTCCGTAAGGGGCGGGGTAGGTGCTGCACAAAATGGCGGAGCTGAGAGTAGTGCCAAATATCTAAATTCCAGCAGATGCTCTCCGCCATGTTCGGCCGGACCCCCACCCCAAATTAACCTATTTTACATCCGGGGGGGCCGGCCGAAAACGGCAGAGAACAACGGGGGGAGACGCCCCTCCTCGGCCTTCTAGTCGTCTTCTGCCGGGGAGGCTCCAGCCCCGCACCGGGCTTCGTCGTTTTCTGCCGGGGAGGGGCGACAACCCAGCCCAGTCTTCGCTGCCGCCTTCGTCGGCTTCTGCCTGGCTCCTCCGCTGGGGCCAGGGCTTCTCTGCGCTGTCTTCCACTGCGGGGTGACACTCGCGGGCTTCTCCAGTGCCCTCCGCTTCTGCCTGGCTCGTCCGTTGGGGCCAGGGCTTCTCTCCACTGTATTCTTCTATTCGATGTTGACACGACGAGGTCCAGCGCTGAAATGCAGACAGAGCGGTGGGCAACGACTTATATTGGCATAGGGCGTGGGCGTGGTGATGCACCATGTGACCTCAACCCATGTGACATCACTGGGCATGATGGGAATGTGATGTCACATGGGTTAAGGTCACATGATGGCATCACCACGCCCACGCCCTATGCCAATATAAGACGGTGCCCACCGCTCTGTCGGCATTTCAGCGCCGGACCTCGTCGTGTCAACATCGAATGGAAGAAGAAGCCCTGGCCCCAGCGGCGGAGCCAGGCAGAAGCGGAGGGCACCGGAGAAGCCCGCGAGAGTCACCCCGCGGCGGAAGACAGGGGAGCGAAGCCCTGGCCCCAGCGGAGGCGCCAGGCAGAAGAGGCCATCGAGAGCCCCCCCCCGACAGAAAACTACGAAGCCCGCGGCCCTCCCCCATAATCAGGAAGCTTCGTGGTGAAGGGGGTCGTGTCAGAAGACGGCTAGAAGACCGGAGTGGGATGTTCGACCCCCACCCCGGCAGAAAACTACGAAGCCTGCGGCCCTCCCCCATAAGCTTGGAGCTTCGTGGTGAAGGGGGTCGCGGCGGAAGACAGCGGCGGCGAAGACCGGGGTGGGTTGGCGGAAGACCCCCGGAGCTGACTAATAAATTACTTTATTCTGTGTGGTGTCTTATTTTTACACTTTACCACCAGGTGAATGGGTAGGGGTACGATGTACCCCATACTCATTCACATAGGGTGGGGTGCCGGAATCTCCGGGCCGCCTTATTAAAGGGAGCTCCCAGATTCTGATTGGCTCCCGCCCGCATACCCCGACAACCAATGGCAAGGGTTGTCGGGAAGAGGCTCTTGTCCCCATTGACATGGGGACAAGAATACTTTGGGGTGGGGGGGCAGTGCCCCCCTCCCTCAAAGCACACACTCCCCCATGTCGAGGGCATGCGGTCTGGTACGGCTCAAGAGGGGGGGGCGCTCGCTCGTCCCCACCCCCATTCCTGTCTGGCCAGACTGAGTGCCTGGGATGAGGGCTTGGTCTGGATCTGGGGGGGAACCCCACGCCATTTTTGGCGTGGGTTTAACCCCTCACGTTCCAGACCATGCCGAAGAGCCTACTGTACCCCTGGAGGGGGACCCGCGCCGGTTTCAAGTTTGAAATTTGGCGCGGAGTTCCCCTTCATGGTCAGCGCAGGCTGAAAACCGTTCGGAGATTCCCGTGCGCCGCGTCACGCACAGAAATCTCAGCTACGCCGCAGAGAATTTACTAAAAAGTTCTCGGCATACTGACGTGGCGCACGGGAAGCCCTGAAATTTCCCTCTGCGCATGCCCAGTATGCAAATGAACCTCGCGAGGTTGAGGCGCACTTTGCAAGTGCACGGGGATCGGTTTTTAAAAGTCACTTTCAATTCGGCCCGCCACACACATTCAAACACATGTCACTACACTTCCCCTGCATCACCCCCCTCCCTCCCCTAATTAACTCCCGCCCGAATCCCCGATATTAACATGCACTGGCAGCGTATCTCTTTTGTAAATGTCAAAAACACTTTTACTCCTGCTTGTGCACCATGAGTCATGGCGCACAGGCTTGGTAAATAACCCCTATAGACTTTAAACCACATTTTGGAGGGGAGGGCTAGATGAGTTTGGGAGTACACAAAAAAATAAAATGGTGTACATAGACTTTTAAACCACATTTTGGAGGGGAGGGCTAGATGAGTTTGGGAGTACACAAAAAAAATGGTGTACATAGACTTCTAAACCACATTTTGGAGGGGAGGGCTAGATGAGTTTGGGAGTACACACAAAAAAAATGTGCATAGACTTTTAAACCACATTTTGGAGGGGAGGGCTAGATGAGTTTGAGAGTACACAAAAAAAAAAAAAAAATTGTACATAGACTTTTAAACCACATTTTGGAGGGGAGGGGGGCAAACATTACAATGGATATAGCACAATACATTGGGAAGTGACTAGGCTAGGTGTGTTTGGGCCCAGGATAGCATGCTGGGGAGATAAGTGAAGGGAAATAGGCATGTAGGCCAAAAAAGGGGCATCATTAAAGTTTACAGCATGCATGGGGGCAAAGGAGACATTCACAGCATATTCCAAACATGGTAATTAGGGAAGGAGGAGATAACTACAATACATTAGCATACATTTTATACATAAAATGGGATATTAAAGGAGAAAACTTACCCTCATATATTCCTCCTGCAGAACCTGGATGATAGCAGAGCAGGTATCAGGAATAATAAGGCCCAGAGCCTGGGGGGAGATGCCCGTAGAGAATTTTAAGTCCTGAAGGCTTCTCCCAGTTGCCAGATAACGTAACGTGGCAACTAGCCTCTGCTCAGCACCAATAGCCTCCCGCATAACGGTGTCCTGCCTGGTAATATAGGGAGACACCAAGGCCAACAGGTGCTGGAAAACGGTGTCCGACATCCTCAGGAAATTCCTGTAATCTTCAGGATTATTTTCCTGCAGCTCCCGCAGCAAAGGCATATGCGAGAATTGGTTCCTACAGAGCAACCAATTCTTGGTCCATGAACGCCTCCTCACCCTGTTCATGGACTCGTCATCTAGGTCTAAAAGCAATAGACCTATAGACAACAAGACCTATGAAGAACGACCTGAAAATCAAAAACGGGCGGACAGAACCGCAATGTAAAACAATACGACCTGACCGCACGCCCCGATAGCCAAGATACGAACCCACAAGTACAAACTGAACGGCAGAGATCGATCTGAAAAGCACGAAAACTGAGAAGCACGAATCGTCACTCACCAAACTTTTACTAACACGCGTAAACACGAGATTAGCAAAAGGAGCCCCAAGGGTGGCGCCAAACCAAACGTACGTCCCCTTTATAGTGCCGTCACACGTGGTGAACGTGAGATCAACGAGATTTGGACTTTGAACGTGTGCACGCAAAGCAAGCTCGTCGAGCTGCTCGACAAGCAGAACGGGAAACTCGACGGGCGGAACGATGGGTTTAGCCCGACGAGTTCATGTGTACGCGGCCTCAGAGGCCGTTAATTAACGGCCTCCCAGAATCGCGCTCCCACGCGCCCCCTGAGGCGCGCACATGGTAGCGTCCGTGACTGCCGGGTCCAGAGGACACGGCGCATCACGGTAAATCGCCGCTGATAGCGCCGGTTTACCAAGTGATCGCTCCGTCCAATGATGGAGCGATCACTTGTAAACAAACCAGCGTCATTTGATGACGCCGGTTCCTCCCTCCTCTCTCTGTACCGATCGGTACAGTGTGAGAGGAGAGGGGAGGGAGCGGATGTCAGCGGTAGTGCTGAGGGCTCCATCCATCCCTCCCTGCTCAGCCATCCCTGCTGCAATACTGGGCAATACTCTGCAATACTCTGATGGGCAATACTCTGCAATACTGAGCAATAATCTGCAAAACTCTGTTGGGCAATACTCTACAATACTGGGCAATACTCTGCAATACTCTGCAATACTGGGCAATACTCTGCAATACTGGGCAATACTCTGCAATACTGGGAAATACTGGGCAATACTCTGCAATACTGGGCAATACTCTGCAATACTCTGCAATACTGGGCAATACTCTGCAATACTCTGCAATACTGGGCAATACTCTGCAATACTGGGCAATACTCTGCTGGCCAATACTCTGGGCATACTCTGCAATACTCTGGGCATACTATTGGCATACAGCGCCCCTGTCCCCGTGAGCTCGCATTCAGAAGCGAACGCATACGCAAGTCCCGCCCACATATGAAAACGGTGTTCAAACCACACATGTGAGGTATCTCTGCGAACGTTAGAGCGAGAGCAATAATTTTGGCCCTAGACCTTCTCTGTAACTAAAAACATGTAACCAGTAAAAATATTTAAAGCGTCGCCTATGGGAATTTTTAAGTACCGAAGTTTGGCGCCATTTCACAAGCGTGAGCAATTTTGAAGGGTGACATGTTAGGTATCTATTTACTCGGCGGAACTTTATTTTTCATATTATGCAAAAACATTGGGCTAACTTTAATGGTTTTTTTTTAAAAGAACAAAACTGTTTTATTTCCAAAAAAACACGTTTGAAAAATTGCTGTGCAAATACCATGCACGATGAAAAGTTGCAATGACCGCCATTGTATTCTCTAGGGTCTTTGCTAAAAAGCATATATAATGTTTTGGGGTTCTATGTAATTTTGTTGCAAATAAATTATGATTTTTACATGTAGGAGAGAAATGTCAGAATTGGCCTGGGTGCTCCCTACATGTTGGGCCTCTGTATGTGGCCACACTGTGTAAAAGTCTCACACATGGGGTATTGCCATACTCGGGAGGAATAGCAGAATGTGTTTTGGGGTGTAATTTGTGGTATGCATTTGCTATCTGTGAGAAATAACCTGCTTATATGAAAATTTGGTGAAAAAAAATAAAAATAAAAAAAATCTTGATTTTGCAAATAATTGTGGGGAAAAATAACAACTTTAAAAAACTCACCAGGCCTCTTTCTAAATACCTTGGAATGTCTTATTTCCAAAAAGGGGTCATATGGGGGCTATTTGTACTTTTCTGGCATGTTAGGGTCTCAAGAAATGAGAGATGCCGTCAGTACATCAGGTGTGATGAAATTGATCAATTTTCAGTAATTGGTACCATAGCTTGTAGACCCTATAACTTTCACCCAGACTAAATAATATCCAAAGATATGTTTTTTTTTACATAATTTTTGTTCTTTTTTCATTTATAGAAAAAAAAAATTAAAACCGCAAAGGTGATTAAATACCACCAAAAGAAAGCTCTATTTGTGGGGAAAAAAAGACAAAAATGTCATTTGGTTACAGTGTTGTATGACTGAGTAATTGTCTTTCAAAATGTGAGAGCACCGAAAGCTAAAAATTGGTCTGGCTATTAAGGGTGTTTAAGTGCCCAGTGGTCAAGTGGTTAATAATGTTGTCCAGCAAGGGAATATACAATGATTTCCTGTAGTATCTGTTCACTTGCCTGCCTACAAGACGTGGCAATTTTAGTTCTACTCCAAGTTCTGATGCCAATTCTGTAGCCTCCATATGCAAGGTGAAAAAAAGTGCCGTCAGCATTACATTGCATATTCTCCATGGTTGCCATGGTATCAGTCAAACAGTCAGATGCGCTTGGTAAATCAATTGTTGGGGATTGAAGGAAGCGACTCAGAGGAAGGGTTACTTTCAGAACACTGAACATGAAAAAATGAATTCTGCACTGCACAGAGAATGGATAAGAGTAGATGCTGTTGAGCTAGTGCTTGAGCATTTTCATTGAGATATTGCAGATAGTGCACTCACCACTTTTACAAGTGCATTTAGAAATCTAATAAGAGAATCATGGCGCTCTACCCATCTAGTTTCACAAAGACTGGTAAGCTGAGAGCCGAACTCCTGCTTTAAAATAAAATGACGCTTGGCTTTGAAATTGAATTGTTCAGACAATGATTGTAGCAAGGACATCTGCAACTGTTGGGTGCTACACGGAGAATCTCTGATACAGCACCAGCCACCTCTGAAGACAAAACACTGCAACTGTCTGTTCCAATGCCAACACAATGAGTGATGTCCAGGGAGAGGTCTTTAATTAGTTGGACAACTACCTGGCCTAAAACCTTTCCTGTAAGCCTTGGTTCTGAACCTGAACTATCAATTCCTTCTGGGTTGCAAATTGATAAGCATCTACAAATTTCATGAAATCCTCACGAATCGATCCATTGTAGACATATCTAAAATTTAGTGTAAGTTGTTCGGTATGTGAAATATCTGTAGTTTCATCAAATATTATGCTAAAATAGTAAGCCTCTTTAATTCTGGCTACAATGACATTGGTGATTTTATCACCACACAATCAAATCATTTTGTGTGGATTTTGAAATATATGTAGCGCGAGACGATGCAGTAAGGAGGTGCTTCTCTATTTTGTCTCCAGATGCAACACGGTACCTCAGCAATTCCCGAAAGTTTCCTTCATTCACCTCTGGGGTGGAGTCATCCATTAAAGCATCATCATCTCGGTGGCCACGCAGAGGTATATTTTGTAGATATGTGCATTCCCGTTCGTACGAATGTTATTTTCATACGAAAATGTTCATTTTCGTACCCGCGGGATAATGTGTACATACGAAAATGGTAAAGCACCAAAATACGAAAACGACGGGATAACGGATGAGCCGCATAACGAACGACCGCAAATACGAACTAACGATCCGACGGGAAAAAAAGACAAAACGAAAACGGCAAAATAACGAAAATGAAATCTGGATCAATAGATTTGCATTGTGTATTTTGTTTGAATCCGTTTTGTGTTTGTTTTCAGTTGTATGTTCATTGTTCAATGACATCTATAACAAAAGAATTTCATTATGTATATTGAATGAATTCCCTTTTCTGTTTGTATTGTGTATTCAAAATACTGAAGGCAAATCTTTTGTTATAGGTGTCATACAACATACGAAAATAACAAAAGAAACTGGTTCAAATGCAAATCTTTTGTTTATGTTTTTTTTTGCATGGCCAGAGAGTTAGGCTGGCCATACATGATACAATTTTCTGTGCAATTTTCTTTAGATTTACCCTAAACTATGTAGTGCAAGGGCCTGCCTGATTGCATACAATTGAAAGTGTTGTTTAGTTTGACCTCATATTATATGGTTTTTGGTAAATCTAAAAGAAAATTGTACAAGAAAAATTGAACATGTATGGCCAGCCTCAGTGACTGAAAGCAGCTTCTCTTTTGTGCTGAGTAGTGAGTACACTTGTACAGTAAAGCCAAATAAACTTTTCTGTGAATTTTCATCTGAAGGGAGTTCATACATGTTCAATTTTTCTTGTACAATTTTCTTTTAGATTTACCAAAAACCATATAATATGAGGTCAAACTAAACAACACTTTCAATTGTATGCAATCAGGCAGGCCCTTGCACTACATAGTTGAAGGTAAATCTAATGAAAATTGCACAGAAAATTGTATCATGTATGGCCAGCCTAACTCTCTGGCCATGCAAAAAAAACATAAACAAAAGATTTGCATTTGAACCCGTTTCTTTTGTTATTTTCGTATGTTGATATGACACCTATAACAAAAGATTTGCCTTCAGTATTTTGAATGGGGGTGTGGCTAAGCATGGCGGAGTGAGACGCTGTGAGTGGAGCTAGGCGTCCCAGCAAGGCTCTCGCAAGTAGCACGACACGGCACGGCAATTGATCTGAAACCGCGCGGCGTGTGAAGCTCTGGGAGCGTGGAACATGGAATGCATGGAATGCGGAACGCGGTACTAGCGGTACTAGCTCTCTGTATCAGGGCTCCGTAAGGAACCTGCTATTACGGACTGCAGCGACACGGAGCAGCGCGGCTAGCTATTGGTGATCCGACCGGACCGGATCAGGCTCTGTAAGGGACGCTACACGCCATACGCTGACCGGACTTGGTGCTACGGACTGCAGAGTAAGGAACGCTGAAGGCTGAAAACTGAACACAGTGCTAGCTCTCTGTGATTGGGCTTTGCAAGGAACGCTGTATGCTGTATGCTGTATGCTGTATGCTGATCTGGCCAGATACTACGGTCTGCAACTGCACGGAGCAGCTCGGAGCAGGGGGGTTATGCAGGGATCTGCATGGATCCATTCGATTAAGTGACTGCCACTGATTGCCTGCCCTGCAATTAAGGCTACCTGGCTACCTGGTCTTACTTGCCTTACATGCCTATGCCTATATATGTCTATACATATGTCTATCCGTCCCATATACAAATAGGGTCGCAGGGGAACGACCACCGATCCAAGTGCTGATACACAGAAGCCCCGAACGGCCCTGAACAGTGAGTGGAATGGACTAAGCTGTGGGGCGACTCATGCTAGGGCAGAGCAAACAGTCGGGTGGGCTGAGCTTCTCCTCCCATTCCTACAGCACTCGCCTGCAGTCTCAAGCGGGAAGCAGTAGAACGAAGGTACCTTCTGATCCAGACATAGAGGGGTTACCCGAAAGTGAGTCACAGCATTGTTTGATAATAGAGAACCAGCTAAAACCAACAGAACCGATAAAACCGATAAAGCAAAGCCGACAAGCACGGCAAGTAAAAGCACAGTCAATAAAATCGCTGGAATCGCTGGAGTCACTGGAGTCGCCGAGAACACCGCATCATATGCCAGGTGAGAGAAAAACTGTTCAGAGTAAATTATCGTTTCCATTGATATCTCCACCAGATATAAATATTGTCCAGCGTATAATATTAGAGACTGAGACAAATATGGACAAAAGCATGGATAAAGCAGTATATAGAGGCGGTCAAGATTCTAATACTGATAGCCTTAAAGAAAAAGGAGCAGAGGGCTCAAATAAAGGACTCAAAGATAGTAGTACTGACAGTAACAGCGTGACACAAAGGTATGACAAGGAAACCTGTCTGGGGGCACAGGGGAGAGGAGATCAGAGAGAAGAGATGGATATTAGAAAATTGTTAAGTGCTCTACCAACTAGAGAAGATATCCAAGGGATGATGAGCAAGTGGTTGGGCCCCCTGAAACAAGAAATGGATGAGATACGGGTGTGTACAGAAGGGCTAGACAAAAAGATCAATATCTGCTTAGATGCTCAAGGGCAAACCGAGGTACGGTTAGTTCAAATGGAAGAGACAATTAGGCTCCAACACCGGAGATTGATAACTCTACAACTACAAACAGAAGAAAATGATAATAGAAACCGAAGGAACAACATACGGCTGAAAGGTATTTCAGAGGCTACTAACACATCCGATCTAAGAGAAAGAGTGATATCCATTTTTAATGAACTACTTGGCAACCCCCCAGAAAATCAAATAGAGCTTGACAGGGTACACAGGGTCCCTACAGGGCCCAAACGGCCACAAGAACCTCCAAGAGATGTCCTTTGCAGGGTACACTTCTATAGGACCAAAGAGGAGATAATGAGGGCAGCATGGCTGAAAGGACCTATAGAGTTAAATAATGATAAAATCCAGATATTCCCTGACCTATGTCGCCAAACGAGGGAAAGACGACGAAGATTAAAACCTCTATTAGATCACATACGTCTAAAAGGGGGGACATACAGATGGGGGTACCCATTCTCTCTGACAATTAAGAGAGAGGATGAAAACTTTATCTTATTTGACCCTGCACAATTACCGGAGGTATTTCAGTTTTTAGGGTCTGAAGCTTTTGAAGTTCCAAATTGGATGGAATTAGAGAATACCACAGTCAGAGATGTAAGGACTCAGAAAAGATAGTATAAAATCCAGCTCAGAAGGTCTAACGAGGACCCCAGCAGGCTACCGAAGATATTCAAAATAGACTAGCCAATGACTTTATTGTTTTTTTTTTTTTCCTCTCTCTGTTTTTTGTTTTTTTTTGATACACATTGATATACATTTCTGGGCAAATGCTCTTTCCGCCCTAGACCTGGACGTGTTTTTTTTTTTTTTTTTGCCCCCTCTGCGTTTTTTTTTTTTTTTTTGGGGTCTTGGTTGCCTAGCTGTACTATAGGACTAAGTTAACCTAGGGTCAAAATGTTTTAAATGTGTTTAATTTTTTTTTTTTTTTTTTTTTTTTTTTTTTTTGGGAGGAGGTAGGGTGGATTATATGCACTCAATTATGCACATAGGTTTTCTCTTTTTTTTTCTCTCCATTAAGGAGGGATCTCAACACAATTGTATAATAGGTAATAGGTAACTTTTAGGGGACCCTCTCACGGAGATGGGGGGGGGGGGGGGGGGGATTGTCACAAAGGTTTTCACTGACAGATAAATCACGAGTTTATAATCCTTAGAGGGGGGGTTAATATTCAACACAGACAATTAACAAGACTTGTATCAAATCTTGCTGATACACAGGGAGATAAGGGGGAGATAAGGGGGAGGGTACAAGACTCACATAAATATAGAGAAGTTAGGAAAATTAGTAAAGGGTGGGCTAAGGGGTTAAGGTTAGGGGTAAGAAATGGACGATCACGGGAATGTTTGGGAACTTGACAGGGATGGAAGTGGTATGTGGGATAGGAATAACATAAATTTTTTTTTTTTTTTTTTTGACCTAGGGTAGAATAGTGGTAACTAAGATAAAGGGTATTAAGAGGGAACAAAGGTTTAACAAGAAGGGAATCAAAGTATATCTGTGTGTGGGTATATATATATACATGGATACATGGACATAGGTACTGTAGAAATGTCAAATGGAACAGATATATGTTTTCTTGTGTAAATCAATACTGGTATTATCGTAACTCCTTGTTTATTTAAGAAGATTGGGGGGTGGAAATAGCAATGAAGAGAAAGATATGTTAAGCTTAAGCGTTCAAAGAATTTTTTTTTTTTTTTTCTCTTTATAAGGTGGAAAGAGCCTCTGGCGGAAGGGAGGGGTAACAATGTTAAAGGTGTGTAAGAATATAAAGGAGAGAGAAATATAAATCAAACAGAATGAGACAAAGGGGGAGGGCCTTGCATAGGGACGCCTGGCGTCAGCTCCGCTCTGCTTTCTAATACCCCCACATTAAGCGCCTCTCCTCCAGGTGGAGGATAAGGTGGAGGCGTTTCAGGGGGAACAATTTTTTTTTTTTTTTTGTGGCATCTTGGTTTTCGGTCCGATACCAGGACACTACAGACGTGAGGAAGCTATTCCCACGTGGGGAAGTAAGGGGGGGGTAGGGGAGGGGTCTTTTTTTTTTTTTTTTTGCTGTCGGCTGTCCCTCCCCCTTTCCCTCTCTAGCGGTTTTGGTCTTTCCTTTCTTTTTTTTTTTTTTTTTTCCACGGGGCTCCCTGATACCCCCCTGAGTACTGGAAAAGTTGAGTTTTTAGTATAAAATATGACTAACATAATATTTACCTCGTATAATGTTAAGGGATTAAACACCCCGGAAAAACGAATTAGATTACTATCGGAACTTAATAGACGAAAATCACAGATTATCCTTTTACAGGAAACACACTTTAAAGGGGATAAAATCCCGGTCCTTGAGAACCACAGATTTCCTACAGTATACCATAGTACATCACAGAGCTCTAGAACGTGTGGAGTGTCTGTGCTGATATCTAAGCAAGTGGTCTGGGAGGAAACAGCGGTGATTAGAGACGATGTAGGACGTCTTTTAATAGTCAAAGGATTTTTGAACCAACAAAAAATTACAGTGGTGAACATATATCTACCGAATATTGATCAGATAAATTTTTTGGAAATATGTTTACAAAAGGTCCACCAACACAGAGAAGGTATTTTGATAATAGGGGGGGATCTGAATATGGCCCTAGACCCTATAAAAGACACTTCTAAAGGTATCTCTCATCTATCATACATCAAATTAAGAAAAGCTAAAAAACTTCTACAAGAACTGCAGCTGATTGATAGCTGGAGGATGACTCATCCACAGGAAAGGGATTATACGTTCTATACAGCTAGACACAAGACATACACCAGGATTGACTATATTTTCCTCCCTCAGAACTTGGTCTCAGCAATAGTAGAGGTCTCTATCGGAACCTTTACACTCTCAGACCATGCTCCAATTGATTGCATAATAAAATGGGGAGAGGTCAATAAGAAAGATTGGCATTGGAGGATAAATGAGACTTTATTAAAAGACAACGACTACAAAGAGAAGCTAAACGAAGAGCTAGAATTTTTTTTTCAGAACGAATGACGATGGCGAAACAACCCCCTTCTGTTTATGGGAAACGCATAAATGCGTAATGAGAGGTAACTTTATTGCAATGGGAGCACATAGAAAAAAAAAATTAAATGAACAGATAGATCAGATGTTTAAACACATTGGAGAGCTAGAAGCTGTACATAAAAAAACCCAAGCACAATCAGTAGAAAAAGAACTAGAGGAAATAAGAGAAAAATTGAACCTGTTGCTGATCGACAAAGCCAAAGTCAAATTATTAAGGGGAAGGCGAACACTATATGAGTATGGTAATAAACCAGGTAGAATGCTAGCAAATGCCCTAAAAGAAACCCAGGCAGTGAAATACATTACGCAAATAAAGACAGTCAAAGATAAAATAGTAAATACCCCACAGGAGATTGTAGAAGGTTTTAAGGAATACTATGAGAAACTATATCAGCTAGATGAGAAGATCCCGATGGAGAAGGAACAAGAGAAACTAAAAAGAGCTAAAGAATATATTGAAGAAACCCAGATGCCAAAAATATCAGAAGAAGTAGCTAGAAAATTAGATGAACCAATAACAACAGGAGAGTTTATGGAAGCAATACAAACATTAAAACTGGGCAAGGCCCCAGGACCAGATGGGTTTACTTTATCATACTACAGGCTGTTCTCCGAGAAATTGGCCCAAAGATTTATAGCAGCATATAATTCACTACGAGAAGGTAAGAAAATACCAAGTGAATCATTGCTAGCACATATAATAGTCATCCTAAAAGATGGGAAGGACCCTTCACAATGTGCCAGCTACCGCCCTATATCATTACTGAATGTAGACCTAAAAATATTTACCAAAATCTTGGCCTTAAGGCTTGTAGAATATATTTCAGATCTTATACACCCAGATCAAGTGGGATTTACACCAGGGAGAGAGGGAAGAGAAAACACGCAGCGGGTGATAAATGCGATATATCTGTCTCAAAAACAGAAGAAGCCAATGATACTGGTTTCTAGTGACGCAGAGAAGGCCTTTGATCGAGTGGAGTGGACGTTTTTAAAAGCTATGTTACAACATATAGGGCTGGGAGAGAGAATGCTGAGCTGGTTTTCAAATCTATACTCACAACCGAGTGCGAAAGTTAGTATAGCGGGTAAGATATCTGAACCATTTCCTATTCGGAATGGGACAAGGCAAGGCTGCCCACTGTCACCTATTATTTTTATTTTAATAATTGAACCATTCCTAAGGAAGATACGAGCAAATCAAAACATTAGAGGACTAAAAATAGAAAAAGAAGAACAGAAAGTAGCAGCATATGCGGACGACCTAATATTTTTTATAACCTCCCCAGTTATCTCTTTACCAGTATTACTGGCAGAAATTAGAGAATACGGAAAACTTTCAAATTTCAAAGTCAACTATGGGAAATCAGAGGCAATAGGGATAGAAACAAATGCGGCACTACTTGAACAGATAAAAACACAATTTAATTTCAGATGGACAAACTCTCATATAAGTTACTTGGGAACAAAAATAACAAGGAACTTAAATAAATTATATGAAATTAATTATGTAGCACTAGCCAGGCGAATAAAACTAGACCTAAAGAGATGGGATAAGGAAATATTCACCTGGTTTGGGCGGACGAACATACTGAAAATGAATGTGTTACCAAAAGTCTTATACCTAATTCAGGCCCTACCAATCAAGATTCCACAAAGCTTCCTAAGGGAACTAAGATCAAGTTTTCTGAAATTTATCTGGGCAGGAAAACCTGCAAGGATAAGAAGAGCCATCCTATCACTTCCGAAGGGGGAAGGAGGGATTGGATTTCCAGACCTGGTAAAATACCAGGAAGCAGCCCACTTAGTCAGAGTAACAGAATGGTGTGGGCAAAATAGGAAACCATGGATAAAAATAGAAGAAACAACAGTTGAAATACCACTGGATGGTCTAAGCTGGATCCCTGAAGCAGAATTAACAATAGATGTAAAAAGACATCCAATGGTAGGAGCAACTATCCAAATAACCAAAAAGATTTTTGAAAAAACAAATATGTCAAAATATCCCAGCCCAATGACTCCGATCTTGGGTACTAAGACATTTCAACCAGGTGTGGTAGATCTAAGATTTAAAGCCTTGCGATATAGAGGAATGAGTAGAATTATTCATTTTTCAAAAAATAACCGAATAATGACAAGGGAAGAGCTCGAAAAAGAAGTTACACCAGATTTGGACTCTCTAAGATTGCTGCAACTAGAAGCATTTCTACGGAAATTAGGAAAGACCTATATAGTAGTTAGAGACCTCTCTAAATTCGAACAGATATGTCTAGAAGGGAAGCCTAAGAGACATATGCTATCTTACTTCTATGCAATACTTATTAAATTAGAAATACCACCAGACCTCCCGTTCTTGCAAGCATGGGAGAACGAGCTGGGATTAACATTCTCCCAAGAACAAAAAAACAGGATCCTCCGGTTTACTCATAAAGCCTCTGTGGCAAGCAAATATGAGGAGGGGAGTTATAAAATCTTAACAAGGTGGTATAGAACACCAACAGTATTACATCGTATATATCCGAAGACCTCAGATAGGTGTTGGAGATGCCATGCAACAGAAGGGACACTATTGCACATTTTTTGGGAATGTGCAAAAATAAAAGAATTCTGGGAAACAGTGTTAGAAACGATCCAAAAAATCACAGGGGTTAACTTAGAAGACAGACCAGCAGCAGTGCTATTATTAGATATCCCAGTCTCAGTAGAAAAATACAAAAACTCGCTGTTAAGACATCTCATTATAGCTGCGAGAGCATGTATCCCGATCCTGTGGAAGCAAGAGATCTCCCCATCTAAAGCTCAGTGGATTGCGAGAGTGGCGGAGATTCAAATAATGGAAAATCTCACACTGACATTGAGGGATGAAGATGAGAGATACCGGAAGATATGGGCTCCATATCTAAAGTACAGGGAAGAGGAGGGGGACTAGACGAGCAAGAGGGGGAGAGATGGCCGATGGGGGGGTGGATAAGGAAACCCCCTTTAAAAAAGAGAGGGAAAGGGGAAAGGGGAATTTTTTTTTTTTTTTTTTTTTCGTTATGTAGGGAGGGCGGTGAAACAGGGGGGGATTAGACCGGTAAGAAAAAAGAGGGTACACTAACCCATAGAAGTTAGGGAGAGGGAGAGAGGAGCTGAAGGGAAGGGGGTTTATTTGCTTCCTCCTTCTCAGCTAATTATCAATTATTATTATTTACTTATTTTCTCTCTCGATCTCTCTCTATCTTGGTTATAATTGATTCAAATGAACGTTAAGAAATATGTTAATGTGTAACTTGAAACTCTGTAAAAGAAAAAAACTAGAAAATAAAGAATTTATAAAGTATTTTGAATACACAATACAAACAGAAAAGGGAATTCATTCAATATACATAATGAAATTATTTTGTTATAGATGTCATTGAACAATGAACATACAACTGACACTAACAAAAGAAAAGCATTCAAGATACACAGAATGCAAATTGACGAATATTCACGATAATTATTGTCTAACAAGAAACGGACATGAATTAAACAGAATAACAAACCATCCCGCATGTACGAAAATAAAACGGTAACGGAAATACGAAACGATCGGAATACGAAAAAATCGCGTCGTACGACAAACGAACAGGAACAAACGGGAAAACGGGCGTCTTACGAAAAACGAACGGAAACGAACAGACAGGACCATACGAAACGGAAAAACAAAAAAAAAAAACATTTTTTTCGTGCACATGTCTAATATTTTGTCTACCCAAGAATATAATTGACTCAACGATAGGACAAATTCGCTCTCGGGTTCTCTTTCACTTTTTGAAGATGATGCAAGTTTATTTGATTAACAATTTAATTTTACGGTGCATGGTAGGTTTTTAAAAATGCATTTCCTTCAAATACACTCTCCTGGAGATAAACAAGCCTTGCATGGACTTCCAAATCTCCATCCTTGCCCTTAAGCTTTTTAAAATTAGTAAGGGGCTCCATTACCAATTTTTCAAGGGCCATGCCTTTGTTATGACCACCTTTCCGATGTTGCACAAACAATGCACAGTACTTGCAGAACAATCCCTTTTTGGCAGGTAAATACACAAGGCAAGGAAAACTGTCAATATGTTGTTTTGACAAGTATCTCTATATTTCCCAAATTTCTCCATTCTTGGAAGTCATGTTCTGAACAGAGAATGGTAATTCATATCCAGGAGGAGGTTGCCATGGACATTCCAATAGCAAGCATTTGGTATAGTCATTGATTTTTTCCCCAAGATGTGTGCCAATGTCATTAATTAAGATACTGCTGGTTTAAGACGGGGTATCAACAGGCAGTGGGGACACATTAGGATCTGTTTCACCAGATATTGGCTCTACAAATATACCTGTAGCGGGGTCAGCCTGTCAGGCCGCGTACACACGGAGGGACATGTCCGATGGAAACGGTCCGCGGACGGTTTTCATCTGACATGTCTCCTCGGGATTTTCGTCCAGCGGTGTGTACACACCATCGGATCAAAATCTCCTCTGGCAGACAGCGTGGTGACATGGCGGTGATGTTGACGCCACCACGTCACCGCACCAGGAAGTAAAAAACTTCCACGCATGCGTCGCATCCATTCGACGCTTGTGCGGGCAGATATGTCCGCTGGTTAGTGTACTAACCAGCGGACATATCCGACGGACATGTCTCCGGCGGACAAATTTTAAAGCATGCTTTAAAATTTGTCCGCCGGTCAGACATGTCCGCTAGCCCATACACACGATCGGATTTGTCCTCTGAACTGGTCCGTCGGACCAGTTTCAGCGGACAAATTCGATCGTGTGTACGCGGCCTCAGAGGCTAATGACAGGCCATCCCCGCTGGAACTTTATTCTTGCTTGTAAATATGTAAGATATTCTTTATTAAAGTTATGCATTGTGGGATAACAAGTAGCAGGAGATATGGACTCCATAGACTCTTAGGAGAAACAGACTATGCCCCTTGCAATGCCTCATCCCCCTGGAGTATGTGACAGCTCTGCTCAGCCACTCAGAATGAACATGAAAGGTATTTAAGGAAAGGGAGGGGCTAACTTCAGTCTCTTGGGATCTGCATTTTCTCCTGGGCAGAGCTGCTAACAGCACAGCCAGAAGCCTGGGCCTAATTTCACGGAGAGATCAGCCATCCAGAAGGAAGCAAGACTCCAGCATCCAGCCCGTGTTCCTGGAGATCGGAGAGGCAGCCCAGCTGACAACAGAAACAGTGGAGGACCCTCATCCAGGATCCCTGTGCTGTGGAGCAGTTATTTATCATCACACCTTCTGAGAAGAACTCAGGCAGATCGGCCTGTTGGGTGAGAGAGCACATGCTCAGCTTCTGACTCTCTGTTTAGTACAAACACCTAGTAGTGCCATCTCACAGGCCACAGACATGTGCTTGGCCTCTAGCCGAAGCCTAGAGACCTAGTTAACTGTTTAAGTGTTTACAGAAGTGACTAATGCTGACAAGCGATCAGTTCACCAACGTTGTTGCTTCAGATACTTTGTTTGTGTAGTTACCCTTCACAGATTTCCGCTTGTGGATTACAAAGTTAATGTGCACCTACCTGCAGCGACGTGACTTTTACTGTTCCGCAGAACTGCCCGCTAGGGGCGCTCGCGAGCATAGACTGCCTGCTTAGTTTAAATGAATAGTACCATTCCTAGGCTTAAATATCACTTATTTACAATATTGCTGATTCTTGCAAGAGCCCTTGCGAATCAGACTGAGTCATTACTTGCCTGTTGTGTTTATGTCTAAAACCCATGTTTGTCTTCCTTAAGTTTCTATACAGTAAACTTACTCCCTTATATTTAAATATATTGACTGTGTGGAGTGTATTTTCTTGTCTGGAGGGACCGTCCATAACAGCAGGTATTTCATTGTTATATTGTCACTGCATATTGTATTGCTTGTTATTGTGACCCCAGCCCAGCAAAGGTCACAATATCCCACTTACCAGACTTCTGATGTGTCAAGGGAGGGTTTGAGCTAGTTAATAGGGGTGAGCTGAGCCAAAAGTAGATCCCAAAGCAACCAGTGGCTCCTTTGGAGGTAGCGCTACACATGGGGGCTCGTCCGGAATTCTACTTCTCAAACCATCAACTATCCCCTGATACTGAACCACGCCTTTGCCAAGATCAGCCATGGATGCAGCCGCTGCAGCCAAGTGGTGTACAGACGAAGCTGTTCCCTCTTCTTCTAGTGCAGTTCCCCTTACTTCTCCTAGTACTCCAAAACCCATGGGGGTCCCAGGGAAAACAGTGAAGGGGTCTGCCAAAACACCGCTTAAGGACATTAACCCAGAGTTATGTGCTGTCCTGGAAGAGATCGTAGCTCAGTGCAAAAAGGATTCTACAGACTGCTTGATTACAGGATATAGAAAGCTCAGAGCCTTCTCAAGAAGACACCCTGTGCCAGCTTCAAAGAATGGATGGACCAGGCCACCCAAGCTCTGGAAGAGTGGGGAATCCCAGAAAAGAATAAGAAGCAGAGGATCATGGAAAGCCTCAGAGGGCCAGCATTAGAGGCCATACGTAATCTCAAGCTTAGTAAACCTAATTGCACTGCTCAAGATTACCTGGACGTCCTACAGAATGTGTTCGGAGGATCGAAGACATCAGTGAAGTCCGCTGCCAACTGGAGCACTGCTTCCAAAAGAAGGGAGAAAAGCTATCTGAATTTGTCAGCCGCCTGGATAAGATCCTGCACCAGATGCTGTTGAAGAAAGGGATACAGCCAAAAGATGTGTATGAAGCACGCTTCCAACACGCTTCCAACAGGTAGTAAGGGGAACCCAGCCCATGGATCCCATTGTTTTTCAATTGAGGACTCAAAAGGGAAGCGGAGTGTTAAAGTATCCTGATCTGATCCGGGTCATTCGACAGGAGGAGGACCTCTTAGATCAAAAGAGCAAATACCAAGCCACGAAAACTTCTGCACGGGTGCGTGTAGTGGCCACTGAAGATAGTGAGTTGAACGCTTGATGGCGCAAGTGTCTCAGTTCATGGAAATAATAACTGTCTTATCTGGTCAAGCAGGGTTTTCCCCATACCAACCTAGAAGAGATAAGGCCGAGAAGCCCACCTATGGGCCTTACAATCCACAAAACAAACCAAGAAGGTCTAATGCCTGCCCCAACTGTGGAGGGATAGGGCACGTCAAAGAAGTTTGCCCCAGTCCCGTCAATGCTCACCAACCAGCATTCCAGCCGGCGGAAAAACTTCAGAGGGCCCCGGTGAAGGAATCAACCATCGTAGCTGGCTCCAATGAGAGATGAGAGGCGGAAAGATCGAAGGAGAAAACCCCTCCCAGGGCACCCCCCAATTTCCACCAAAGTGATTGGCTAGGGCTCAAAAGAAGGACTCACAGAAAGAGGTGAGAGTCCGAGCTACAAGGGAGAAAGGGAGAGCCACGTTTCGGAAGTTCCCTGAGAATTTAGTGGGGCATTCCCCATTAGTGCCCATTCAAGTAGAGGGAATCTATACCAGGGCCCTCCTGGATACTGGAGCGCAAGTAACTCTCCTGTACAGAGACTTCTATGACGAGTATCTTTTTCACCTAGCTTTGCAGAAGTTAGAAGAGCTGGAAATATGGGGCATTGGGACTCAGAGTTTCCCTTATGATGGGTATCTACCGATCCGCCTGACTTTTGACCTCTCAATTGCCGGGGCCGCTGAGAATTTCTATACCCTGGCCATAGTCTGCCCTCGGCCCACAGGGGCCCATAAGAGCTCCCTCACTATAGGGACGAACACGGCTCTGGTCCGAAGACTCCTGGCTCCTCTGACCAGAAGGGCAGAGGCCTCAATTGAAAGGGTCCACCCAATGCTAAGGAAGGTGTTCCACCAGCTGGTGATGGAGGGAAATGCACCTGAAAAAGGAGTGGGAAGGATCTGGCGGCTAGGGAAAACCATAAAAACCCTACAGCCTGGAGAAGTGACCTGCCTCAGGGCCTCAGTAAAAAACTTACCTGGTCCCAGCCAGGCCCATTTCTTGTCCTTGAACCCGACCTGACTGGATCCTCGGAGGGGTTGGAGGTGATACCCAAAGTGATTGAAGGTGCTGGAGAAGAATCATGGGTGGGTGTCTGTCAACATCCGGAACCCCACCGCCAACCCGGTGAAGATGCCGGCCAGGGTGCTACTGGGCTGGGTACATCAAGCCACCCCTGTTAGTCCTTCGGATCTGGTGGATGAAAAAAAGACAGAAGACCCGGAGAAGAGTCGTCAGCCTGATGGTGCTGAGCTTTCACCAGAATGGAAGGAGAGGATGGGAACTCAACTTGGTAGATGGCAAAAGATTTTTTCCAAGACGGAATTCGATGTTGGATGTGCCAAGAGCGCCACTCACCGAATTCGACTAAGAGAGGATAAACCTTTCAGGGAGCGGGTCCGAAGAGTCGCCCTAACGGATCTGGAAGACCTCAAAGAACAACTTGCACAGTTGAAGAGGGCCGGAACTATTCGAGAATCCAGGAGTCCTTATGCTTCTCCCATAGTAGTGGTGAGAAAAAAAATGGTTCCCTAAGGCTGTGTATTGACTACAGAACCCTCAATAAACGAACCATTCCTGGCCAGTATACTACTCCTCAGATTGAGGATGCACTACAGAGCCTGTCAGGGGCTAAGTGGTTCAGCGTCATGGACTTGAAGAGTGGTTATTATCAAATCCCCATGCACCCAGAAGATAGAGAGAAAACAGCCTTCATCACTCCAGTGGGGTTCTTTGAATTCAATCGTATGCCTCAGGGATTATCGGGTGCCCCAGCCACTTTCCAGAGATTGATGGAGAGAACTGTAGGTGACATGAATCTGATAGAAGTGTTGGTGTACCTGGATGATGTCATTGTGTTCGGAAAGACTCTGGAGGAACATGAACAGAGATTGGAAAAGGTGCTGAAGCGGCTATATGATGAAGGCCTGAAGCTGTCCCGAGAAAAGTGCCAGTTTTATCAATCATCTGTTCACTACTTGGGGCACATAGTCTCTGCAGAAGGGATATCTACAGATCCGGAGAAATTGGAGGCAGTTACCTCTTGGCCTAAACCCACTAATGTAACAGAGTTGCAGTCATTCCTGGGATTCTGCTCTTACTACAGGAGATTTGTTGAAGGATTCGCAAAAATTGCCAAACCTCTTAACGAATTACTAAAGATAGAGGATGAAGACAACACGGAATCTACAAAATCAGCAAAACTCCACATAGGCCCCCGAAAACCCAAAGAGTCCATTTGTGATCAATGGAGTCCTGAATGTGAAGAGGCATTTGTTCAACTCAAAAAGAACTTGACAACTGCCCCCGTTCTAGCCTATGCAAATACATCAAAACCTTACGAGTTGCATGTAGATGCCATCAGAGAGGGGTTAGGAGGAGTGTTGTTAGGAGGAGCGGTTGCTTACGCCCAGTGGCTTATGTGAGTAGGAGTTTAACCCCATCTGAAAAGAATTGCCCCACTCATAAACTCGAATTCCTGGCTTTGAAGTGGGCTGTTGTAGATAATCTGAGAGACTATCTGGAAGGGGCAGAATTTGAGGTGAAAACTGACAACAATCCACTGACCTACATGCTCACCACCGCCAAGCTGGATGCAACGGGACATCAATGGTTGGCAGCCCTCTCAAGTTTCAATTTCGGTCTGAAGTACCGCCCAGGAGCGGGAAACAAAGATGCTGATGCTCTCTCCAGGAGGCCACATGGTCCAAATGCCTCAGAGAAAGAATGGACCCAAATATCTTCCGAAGGAGTGTGAGCACTGTGCCAGGGAACTGAACTGCAGATGAAAGGAGGGTCCCGAGCTACAGAGATAGGAATCCTGGCAGCAGGAGTGCCCAAGTACTATTGTGATATAACTCAATTAAAAAAGAGTGATCTACCACAGCTAACGAAAAAAGGAACTGAGGTAAGACCAGAAGGAAGATCCTTTGGGTAACTTGGTTCCAGGGGCTTTGGAGAAACAGGATCCAAAGATGCTCCTGGCCAGTTCTTCAAGAGAAGCACGGCTGATGCATAAAGAGTGGGACAAATTGCAGCTCCATCATGGGGTGGTCTACCAAAGGGGCCCCTCTGATGGTCCCGAAGAAAAATGGCAGTTGTTCTTGCCCCGCAAACACCGGGAGATTGTACTAGCTGCGCTTCACGACCAGCATGGCCATCTGGGCCCTAAAAGGACCTTCCAGTTGGTCAGAGACCGGTTTTACTGGCCCGGCATGAGGGCTGAAGTCGAGGGATATCGCCACTCTTGTATCTGGTGTATCCAACATAAGACTCTGCCTCGACAAGCTGCCATAATGGGCCACCTCCAAAGTCAGGGCCTTCTAGAGTTAGTGTGTATAGATTTTCTTTGTGTGGAGCCTGATCTAAGTGGGATAGGAAATGTTCTGTTGGTGACTGACCATTTCACCAGGTATGCCCAGGCATACCCAACTAAGGACCAGAAAGCCTCCACAGTAGCCAAAGTTTTGGTAGAGAAGTTCTTTGTCCACTACGGGTTGCCCCAACGAATCCACTCCGACCAAGGGAGAGATTTTGAGAGCAAACTAATACGAAACCTGTCGGGCCTCCTGATCATAGACAAAACCAGAACTACCCCCTATCATCCCCAAGGTGATGCCCAGCCTGAACGCTTTAACAGGACTCTCTTGAACATGTTGGGGACATTGAACTCAGAGGAGAAGCAACATTGGAGCAAGCACATAGCAGCCATTGTACACGCATACAATTGCACCATGATTGACACAACCGGATACTCACCATACCGGTTGATGTTTGGGCGAGAAGCTTGACTGCCAGTAGATTTGGCATTTGGAATATCCTTAGATCACACCTCAGCAGCCTCCCACAAGGGCTATGTGGACCGCTTGAGAAGGAGCTTAAAGACTGCCTATGAGCAGGCACATGCTAACTCAGAAAAACAGGAACTAAGGAATAAAAGGAACTTCGACCCGAAAGTGCGGATCCAGGATCTGCAGCCAGGAGACAGAGTTTTACTAAGAAACCTTGGCATTCCAGGAAAACACAAATTGGCTGACCGCTGGAAGTCTCAGCTTTACATCATATGTAAGAAACTGATTGACCTTCCCGTGTACCAGGTCCGACCTGAAGGAAATGTGGGCCCTCTAAAGACCTGGCACAGGAATCATTTACTGCCTCTCACTGAAGCTGCTCGACTACCCTCGCTCTCTGACTCTCTTGATATACCTTCTACATCCAGACCCTCTGGACCAGTTACTAGATCTCAAATAATACCTCCAGATTTAGAAGATGAAGAGTCCACAGATGAATGGACAGGGTCAGAGTGGTTATGGTCCTCTCAACAAACCAAGCCTAGTACTTCATTCCTGCCCTCATCTGAAGTAACAAGTAGTTGGACACTTCGGCCAGAGGCCCCTGAATTCATACCCCAGAATGCGCTTGACGAAGAATTGGAGGATGCTGTTGATTTGTACTCTACAGAAGAATTAATGGAGGCTTCGGGCCCACCAAATAGAGACTTAAATGATTCAGAAGATTAGGAATCTGCTGTGTCAGAAACAGAGGATGATCCTACTCTTCAGAACAATGAGATAGACCTTATTCGTCCTAGCTCCTCAATACAGGAAGAACCAAAGGAGAGAAGAGCCATTCATCCCCCAAAGATATTGACCTATAGCCAATTGGGAGAGTGTTCTGAAGAAGCTATCCTCACCTCCAAAAGATCCAATACTCTGTGTGATCCTCCTGCTACAAATTTGGTGGAGGACAACCCCAGCTCACCCCCTGACACATCTGAATCTGACACCTTAGTGTTGGTAAATAGTGGACAGAGTGACCTGCCCATACCCAATAATTGGTGGGAGGACCCTTTGTCCATGACTTTAAGTGCTCTTAAGAATAATGCACAGTACTTGTTGCCATACATTGTCTAACAAAACTTTTCCTCCGCTTGTAACTGAGACGCATGTAACAGGATGCATACTGTCACCTTCTTTGGGGACCAAAGATTTTGAGTGGGGGGAGTGTGAAGCGGGGTCATCCTGTCAGAGTTTAATGACAGGCCATCCCCGCTGTAACTTTATTCTTGCTTGTAAATATGTAAGATATCCTTTATTAAAGTTATGCATTGTGGGACTACACGTAGCAGGAGATATGGACTCCATAGACTCTTAGGAGAAACAGGCTACGCCCCTTGCAATGCCCCATCCCCCTGAAGTATGTGACAGCTCGGATCAGCAACTCAGAATATACATAAAAGTTATTTAAGGAAAGGGAGGGGCTAACTTTAGTCTCTTGGAATCTGCATTTTCTCCTGGGCAGAGCTGTTGACAGCACAGCCTGCTGCTGGGCCAGAAGCCTGGGCCTAAATTCACAGGGAGATCAGCCATCCAGAAGGAAGCAAGACTCCAGCATCCAGCCCATGTTCCTGGAGATCTGAGCCCAGCTGACAACAGAAACAGTGGAGAACCCTCATCCAGGGTCCCTGTGCTGTGGAGCAGTGATTTATCATCACATTTTCTGAGAAGAACTCAGGCAGATCGGCCTGTCGGGTGAGAGAGTTAACTGCTTCCCGACCGCCCACCGTCATATTACTGCGGGACAGTGGCTCTGTCTCGCGGGAGCACGTAGCTCTACGTCCTCTCCTTTTCGACCACTAGGGGGCGCACGCGCGCCGCCGGCGGCCGGCGTGCACGCCCCCGCACGCCCCCCAGTCCTGCGCGCGTGCCCGGCGGGTACGATAGCCGCCGGGAACCCGCGATTGCTCGTTACAGAGCGGGGAACGGGAGGTATGTGTGTAAACACATACCTCTTGTTCCTGTCAGCGGGGGAAACGCTGATTTTCTGTTTATACAATGTATGAACAGAAGATCAGTGATTTCCCCTAGCGTGTCCACCCCCCCATACAGTTAGAACACAAATAGGAACACACTTAACCCCTTCCCTGCCCCCTAGTGTTAACCCCTTCACTGCCAATGGCATTTTTATAGTAATCCAATGCATTTTTATAGCATTGATCGCTATAAAAATGCCAATGGTCCCAAAAATGTGTCAAAAGTGTCCGATGTGTCCGCCATAATATCGCAGTACCGAAAAAAAACGCTGATCGCCACCATTACTAGTAAAAAATTTTTTTTTATAAAAATGCCATAAAACTACCCCCTTTTTTGTAAATGCTATACATTTTGTGCTAACCAATCAATAAACGCTAATTGCGATTTTTTTTTACGAAAAATATGTAGAAGAATACGTATCGGTCTAAACTGAGAAAAAAAAATGTTTTTTTAATCTTTTTTGGGGATATTTATTATAGCAAAATGTAAAAAATATTGAATTTTTTTCAAAATAGTCGCTCTATTTTTTATATAAAAACAGCAGAGATGATCAAATACCAACAAAAGAAAGCTCTATTTGTGGGAAAAAAGGACGCCAATTTTGTTTGGGAGCCACGTCGCACGACCGCGCAATTGTCAGTTAAAGCGACGCAGTGCCGAATCACAAAAAGTGATTGGACAGCAATATGGTCCAGGGCTAAAGTGGTTAATGTGCACCTACCAGCCGCGACATGACTTTTACTGTTCCGCAGAACTGCCTGTGGCAGGCGCAGCACTATGAAGTGCCTCATGTGCTGTGGCATTAGAAGAATTGTGATATCTCTGACTTTTCAGTCCAACAAGACTGTCTATTACTCTGAAATTCCTCTATTGCCGTTCTATGGAAGCAGTAGGTTTAAAGAGCACACCAAATGCTTAAAATAACTTCTTTAATAACTTCACTTTTCTTCATATAAGATACTGCTGCTTTGCAGCAGACAGTTCATGTACAAAACACGTGATGAATAAGTATAACAGAAAATGGTGCTTCAAATATTCAATCTTGTCATTTAACATAAGATGGTGGATATAGTTCTTTCTTGGTATGATGAGTGATGAGTGATTCAGGTTTGGTTTCTGAATTAGGTTAGGAGGTATAGTGGAACTACAAGTGAACACACAGCCAAATCAGTATACAGTTCTAATCACACTATTTACAATAAGAACATATATATAACTGTATAGTTACCTAATTTTACCCTCTGGCTTCCATAAGAACTGCTCTCTGTATGTCTCTGTGTGTCTCTGTCTCCATGTGGTTCTGTCTCTGTGTGGAATAATCTAGCACATGGAGTATTAGGAACCTCCCAGACAGAGTGTTTGCAAAGCTGGCTGTGACTGGTCAAGACTCTGCTCAATATGTTGCCTGTGATTGGGCCAAGGCCTGTGATGAGTCACAAAAGCTTAACTCTATGCTTTCCGGTATGAATTAAACTGTGAATAACTTTGCTTACCTCCTGCCCCATATAAACAAATGACTCTCAAAGGCACACTTTCTCCTCTGCTTCTGTGAACACAACACACAACTGCCACATAACATCCAAACACAAAACACAGTAAAAAAACTCTGCCTTTGTCTCTCACATATAAAAATGCGCTCCACATTAGGTTCTCAGCAGGTTTAGCTGTATATACATGTAAGTTACATTAGCTACCCAGGACAGGTTCCAGCTGGCCAGCTACACTGCCCACTAGGGGCGCTCGCGAGCATAGACTGCCTGCTTAGTTTAAATGAATAAGAATAATAAAGAATCCCCCAAAGGAGGGGCTTTTGAGGCAACAGTAGTAAGCGTAATAATGCCAAATACAAAATTATATTTTTAATATTTAATCGTAAAAAAAGGATCATACAATATGGTACATAAAAATACAATAACAAAAAGGAGTCGAGACTGATCCACATGAAAACTAAAGGGCCCTACGCGTTTCCGGTAATTCCCTTCTTCGGGGGCCAGGGTCTATGTACAAGATACATTGCATCAGGTTTACAAAAACATATTATGAAATAATTTTACAATGACATCAAATACAAAAACAGCGAGTGTAAAGGTGCAATAAACTAGGTCATACCAGTCATAGAATATCAACTCAGTAAAAACAGGGCATCTCGACCGTGGCAAGATATTCCTAGACAAAATGAAATGTAGGTATGGGGGAAAGGCACTTCACATCCCAGAAAGAAGCAAACCCTGGACCAAAGCTGCCGAGGCGTAAAAAAGGTTTACAGTCCCTATAGGAAAAGGACAAATTACAAAGGATTGCACAAGAGTTAGGCCTTGTACACACGATTGAATGTGTCTGTTCAAATCGGTCGGACCGACCGATTTGAACAGATCTGTCTGCTGGCATTTTGGTTTGCTCGCGTGTACACACGAGCAAACCAAAATCCCCGCCAGCAGACAGCGCGCTGACGTGTCGGTGACGTGGCAGTGACGTTGACGCCGCCACGTCACCGCACCAGGAAGTAAAACACTTCCGCACATGCGTCGAAACCATTCGGCGCGTGTGCGAGAAGACATGTCTGCTGGTTAGCGTACTAACCAGCAGACATGTCGGGCGGACGGGTTCCCAGCCGACAGATTTCAAAGCATGCTTTGAAATCTGTCGGGTGGCCAAATCCGTCTGTTTGCCCGTACACACGATCAAATCTGTCTGCTAAACGGTCTAGCAGACCGTTTTCCAGCAGACAGATTTGATTGTGTGTACGAGGCCTAAAGGGAAACAGGTGTATCAATTATTATTATAATAATAAGGTATAAGGTCATATACCTATCAGAAGGGCGTAAAGTCTAGAATGGCCAGGGGGGGTCAGCAGAGAGCACAGCAATAAAAAGCTGAAATGACAATGAGGAAAAAATATGATTTAAAGATTGATTTGCACATTAGAAAGAAGGATTCAAATGGGCTTGTGCACACACGTATGTGAATCCACCTACAGGACTACTCAACAACACAAGGAGGATATGGAATTACTCCTATCACTATGTGACGAAGCAGATATCTCAGATCCTAATGAGATATTGGATTTATCATTGGAACCAGTTGCCACTGTTATTTCAGAAACATCGGTCAATATGCTAAAAAACAAATCTGATAAATTTCCGCCACTACAAACCAATTCTAATTTGGCCGCGTTTGTAGCACTTACCACAGCCGAAATCAAAAAGCTACACAATTCACGAAGTACCAATCATTCCACCCTCCAATTAAACAACGCCTTGGACAAATTGAAAGATTGTCACTCGCTAACTATTAAGCCCTCTGACAAAGGGCGAAATATTGTTATTTTGACCAATGAACAATACAAGGCTATGTGCCTTAAAAGTCTTTCTAACAAAGATTGGTACTTACCCATTTCCAAAGCTTCTATTATCAGATTTGAAACTGAGTTCTATGCTTTGGTAGACGGAGCATTTTCCCATGGTGTAATAAACCATGATACATGGGAATTCCTCCGCTTAAAATATCCAAAAATACCGACTTTTTACTGTCTTCCCAAAATTCACAAGAACATGACCGACCCACCGGGATGACCTATTGTTTCGGGTTATGGTTCCCTAACTGAAAATCTCAGCATATATGTTGATTCCTATTTGAAACCTTTTGTAACACTCCTCTCATCCTTTATTAAATATACCATCCACCTTCTACAAAACGTTGAGCATCTCCGTATATCTTCAGAGACACTCCTAGTAGCCATCGATGTAGAAGCCCTCTACAATTCTATTCCACACACCCTTGGCCTGGCCGCCATTAGAAATATTTTTTTCCCTATTTTTAGGGCTGATCCCAAGCTCAGTGAATTCCTTATCATGAAGAAAGAAAAAAGGATACGGCGCTTAATGATTGGAAGAGCTAAGATCAAAGGTTCAGATCGGGCTCAAAAAGTTAACATAAACATCTATGATTGAATAAATGTGATTAACAAAGAAAAGCACTCTTGTAGTGCGTGAACAATGTGAATGTGTTGAAAATACATATGGTGAAAAAAAGTCCTTCAATGCTGTCCATTCAATTAAGAAGAGAAAGAGAGTCCCAAAAGAAAGTCCAATTAGTCATCCATGTGTGTAGGGTGGGGATAGAATGAACATAATCCACCGCAGAAAACACCCAGGTGTGGTGATGTAGTATCCTTACCATGTGTGTTGACCGCTATGTGGGTCACTCTGGGCGCGGGGGTTTAAGGTCTCCCTCCTGACCCTCTGTACTGTCACTGCGGTGTTTCTCAAATATAGCGCGATGTTTGACAAAAAATGAAAGAGAAATAGGACCATAGCGTGATACCAGAGAATGATTTGTATTTAATTGTAAAAGAAATAAAAGCTGATGCACTCACACTTGATATGTTGTTAAACAGCAGTGTGTCAAATATAGTGAAGCCGGCGGCTGATCGTCCCTCTCCTGCTCGTTTTCGTTCAAGCTTCCTCGATAGGACCAGCGTGATGGCGTCGATACAGCAAGCCACGCCTACGCGTTTCGTCACCACGGACGTCGTCTGGGATTGGCTGCGCCTAGCCAATCCCAGACGATGTCCATGGTGACGAAATGCGTAGGCGTGGCTTGCTGTATCGACGCCATCACGCTGGTCCTATCGAGGAAGCTTGAACGAAAACGAGCAGGAGAGGGACGATCAGCCGCCGGCTTCACTATATTTGACACACTGCTGTTTAACAACATATCAAATGTGAGTGCATCAGCTTTTATTTATTTTACAATTAAATACAAATCATTCTCTGGTATCACGCTATGGTCCTATTTCTCTTTCATTTTTTGTCAAACATCGCGCTATATTTGAGAAACACCGCAGTGACAGTACAGAGGGTCAGGAGGGAGACCTTAAACCCCCGCGCCCAGAGTGACCCACATAGCGGTCAACACACATGGTAAGGATACTACATCACCACACCTGGGTGTTTTCTGCGGTGGATTATGTTCATTCTATCCCCACCCTACACACATGGATGACTAATTGGACTTTCTTTTGGGACTCTCTTTCTCTTCTTAATTGAATGGACAGCATTGAAGGACTTTTTTTCACCATATGTATTTTCAACACATTCACATTGTTCACGCACTACAAGAGTGCTTTTCTTTGTTAATCACATTTATTCAATCATAGATGTTTATGTTAACTTTTTGAGCCCGATCTGAACCTTTGATCTTAGCTCTTCCAATCATTAAGCGCCGTATCCTTTTTTCTTTCTTTTTGTTTAATTTTTTGTATCACAAATTATTGATACTGGCTGCTTTCATGTTAATATCAAATATTATTCTTTAGTTCACTCTTCTTAGTTTTGTCTAGCGCAGTGTTTCCTTCCGGTTTTTTAATTCCTTATCATGGCTTTGGAATTCATACTCCATCATGGTGTTTTCTCGTTTGATGGCTCCCACTTCCTCCAGGTGCAGGGGGTTGCGATGGGGACTTCATGTGCCCCATCGTATGCCAACCTGTACCTGGGGGAGTGGACAAGTCCCTCCTTACCAGTACAACAGTACAGCCCTTTATCCATCTAGTATCTGCCTGGTTTCGATACATAGATGACGTCCTGTTGATATGGGAGGGAACAATGGAAGAACTAGAATGTTTTATGTCCATCATGAACAACAATGACCTCAATCTAAAATTCACAATGACATCGACCCAGATTGCTTTCTTGGATGTCACTCTATCCAAGAATCCTGACGGTAGCCTATCCACAGGTCTTTACAGAAAACCGACTGCGGGTAATACGGTATTACACGCCACCAGTGTCCATCCTACACCATTAATCAGATCCATACCATATAGCCAGTATTTATGCCTCAAGCGCAATTGCTCCAATCAGGAAGTATTCCTATTGGAGGCTGCAGCACTAAGAGAAAGATTATCACTAAGAGGTTACTCTAAGAAGTGCCTCAAAAAATCTTTCCAATGTACCAATGCGCATGTCAGACAAAATCTGCTTTCTCAACCAAAGAAAAAATCTACCACAGGTAGCGATACTCTAAGAATAATCACAAAATATCATACCCAACATCAACAAACTAGAGGGATCCTCAAGAAATTCTGGCATCTTCTCTCCTTTGATCCTAGTTTGGGACCGTTTGTCCCGAAGGAGCCTGCCATTACGTATCGGCGGGCCCTTTCTCTCAGGGACCAACTGGTAACTAGTGAATTTAAAGGCATTTTCAGAAAAGATCCTTGCAAAAGGAAAGGCACTTACACCTGTGGTGGTTGCTCCATCTGTCGTTATATCAACACCAACTCAAAGATTTTGCTACCCAATGGTCGACCATTCAGACCACGACATTTTGCAAATTGTAAGACACCGGGGGTAGTATACCTACTCACTTGTCATTGCAACAGGTTCTATGTAGGCAAAACTAAATTGCCCTTTTTCAAACGTGCCACCCGACATATCAATTCCATACGCTCAGCAAACACTGATTTGCCACTAGGGCGTCACATTTTGCTCCAACATAATAGACATTTTCCTGGGGCCAAATTCCTCATCTTAGACAGGATTCACCCTAATTCCCGAGGTGGGGATTGGAAAAAAATCCTATTACAACATGAAACCCGGTGGATTACAGACTTAGAGGCTACTAGTTTTCCTGGCCTGAACGAACAAATTCGTTTTAGGCCTTTTCTAGAAGGCTTCTCCTCTGGGGGATGTGAAAAGGACTAAATCACACTATTACTATGACGTGATTGGTCTAATAACCACTGAAATGCTGTCTAGTCTTCTGTTATTGTTTCTATTGTCCGTTTTTTGCTATAATTTGTATCTTTTTCCCTGTCCCTGTCGTTACCAACAATCTGTTTCATGATCTGTCATATCATCTTGGTATTCCATCTAGGGTCTCTCACCCCTGGCTTGTTTGGTGATTTGGGGGTTTCCATCCCTACAGAAGCCTGGTGCACCCAGGCCGCCATCCCTTTTAGATGGCGGCTTCTCTTTGACCCAATCTCTTTGTGCCCCCATTGTGCCCTTTGACCTTGGGTCAAATTATGCGCCAGCCAGAGACCGTGTTTGAACGGGAGACATACCTCTGCTTCACTTCTTACGCTATCTCTGGACCCCTATACTGACCTACTGCTGATTCCAATTGAAAACTGTGTTTTCTTATGTGAATCTACTAGCGTAACACTCTACTAATATCTTACTCCCGTTTTTTATTTAATTATATTTACAATTATATTTATCAGCCAGGGAGGCTCCTTTTAACACAGCCATTGTACTGCTCAATTTATACTTGACATATTCGGTTTACAGGCAGACCTCAATTATTAAGCATTTTTGTTTTGTCAATACAATCTTTGCTGACAGCTTCTGCTGTCATTATATTTCTCCCTATACTTTCACATGACCGCTTTTGGTCATGTGCTACTGGCCTGTCACTCAAACCACATCATCGCGCCGTGACTCTGTTCACGCCGTGACGCTGTTCACCCCACAACGCCCTCTTCTTATTTGGCATTGTTTACTTTAATTACTTGCCACGTGACCAGCGCTGTGACGCGCTTTTTTTCACGACGCCGACGCGGCTGAGGCTTTCCCTATCCTCCGCCCCCCCACCCACTTTTGAGGTGTATTGTATGTTTTTTTGGGGGCGGTGCACGCATGACGCAATCGCGCCGCTCCGGCCCCGCCCGCCGTACACACACCCCCCTCCTCAACTACGCCCCACTCCTCTATTTAAACGCCGCCACCCTCCAGTAATGCCTGACCTGGTTGAAGGCGGCGGCGCTGCAGTACAAGTTAAACAGAGGTATGTCTAGGGCTTCACATACGTGTGTGCACAAGCCCATTTGAATCCTTCTTTCTAATGTGCAAATCAATCTTTAAATCATTTTTTTTCCTCATTGTCATTTCAGCTTTTTATTGCTGTGCTCTCTGCTGACCCCCCCTGGCCATTTTAGACTTTATGCCCTTCTGATAGGTATATGACCTTATACTTCATTATTATAATAATAATTTATACACCTGTTTGCTTTTACTCTTGTGCAATCCTTTGTAATTTGTCCTTTTCCTATAGGGACTGTAAACCTTTTTTACGCCTTGGCAGCTTTGGTCCAGGGTTTGCTTCTTTCTGGGATGTGAAGCGCCTTTCCCCCATTCCTACATTTCATCTTGTCTAGGAATATCTTGCCACGGTCGAGATGCCCTGTTTTTACTGAGTTGATATTCTATAACTGGTATGACCTAGTTTATTGCACCTTTACACTCGCTGTTTTTGTATTTGATGTCATTGTAAAATTATTTCATAATATGTTTTTGTAAACCTGATGCAATATATCTTGTTTCCACATAGACTCTGGCCCCCGAAGAAGGGAATTACCCGAAACGCGTAGGGCCCTTTAGTTTTCATGTGGATCAGTCTCGACTCCTTCTTGTTATTGTATTTTTATGTACCATATTGTATGATCCTTTTTTTACGATTAAATATTAAAAATATAATTTTGTATTTGGCATTATTACGCTTACTACTGTTGCTTTAAAAGCCCCTCCTTTGGGGGATTCTTTATTATTCTTATTCATCCGGGGTGCCGGCAACTTCTTTAAGGTCACATATTTAGGATGTTACATTTATTGTATAGGTTAAATGAATGGTACCATTCCTAGGCTTAAATATCACTTATTTACATTAATTGCTGATTCTTGCAAGAGCCCTTGCGAATCAGACTAAGTCATTTCTTGCCTGTTGTGTTAATGTCTAAAACCCATGTTTGTCTTCCCTAAGTTTCTATACAGTAAACTTACTCCCTTAAATAAAATATATTCACTGTGTGGAGTGTATTTTCTTGTCTGGAGGGACCGTCCACAACAGCAGGTAATTCATTGTTATATTTTTACTGCATATTGTATGCTTGTTAGTGTGACCCCAGCCCAGCAGAGGTCACAATATCCCACTTACCAGACTTCTGATGTGTCAAGGGAGGGTTCGAGCTAGTTAATAAGGGTGAGCTGAGCCAAAAGAGAGTAGATCCCAAATCAACTAGCGGCTCCTTCGGGGGTAGCGCTACATACCAGAAGAGGATGGGGACAGGGTAGTGTCAATTTCCATACTTGAACACCCAGGGCTATACCGCACTGTCAGTGGCGTTTTTTCATAGCACCCCTGTGGGAACACTTTGTGCATGCCGGGGAGCAAGAAGAGGAAGAATCGGCACCCTACACACTGCCTAACGAACTTCCTCATTGACATAGAGCAGAGACACAGCATGGGATCCCAAGATGGCGCCGGCCAAAGCGTGGAGTCTCATCCCTGCATGGACTTTGTCCCTGTCCATCCGCTCTCTCACACAAGCCAGCAAAACAGTGAGTACGGATCCCCACTAACTAAAGCTGATCTTGATGCCAGTCTGACCACTATTTTTAATAAGTTAGTGGATAAGATTGAGAAGGATCTCAATTCACAGCTCCACTGCAGCCCTCTCCCAGGAGATTGCCAGTATAGGCAGCCGCACAGATTTACTAGAGACTAAGCATGATGAGCTCTCCTTAGCTCACAATGACCTGAGAAAGGACTATGAAAATTTAGCTGACAACTTTGCTTTTATGCAAGCACAAGTGGAGGACCTCGACAACAGAAATCGCAGACATAATATTAGACTTCGCGGGGTCCCTGAAACGGTTACAGACCTCATGCCTGCAGTCGCAAAATTCTTCCACAATCTCCTCCCAGACAAACCCCCAACTGCCTTCACCTGTGATAGAATCCACAGGGCACTCAGTCCCAAGCCCCCTCCTGACAACCCTCCCAAGGACATTATCATGTGTATGAGGGACTTCCTAATAAAAGAAGACATCATGCGCGCATCTAGAAATACCCCCAACCTCACTATGGAAGGCAAAAGAGTACAGATATACCCAGATATATCTCCCGCCACTCTTGAGAGGAGACGAAGGATGAAGGAGGTCACCAGTGTGTTGCAAGCTGCCAGAATTAAATATCGATGGGGATTTCCTTTTAAACTCACTATCCCTCACAACGGATCAACATACACTGTGTATAATGTTATTGAAGGGAAGGAACTGCTGGTTAAACTGGGTCTACTAGCCCAAGACCCCCACATCCGCCCTCCCAACACACCTAGACCCTCCCCAATTTGGTCTACCCCCTCTACCAGACGCAACCAGAGGGATCAGAGAAGATTGATTCATTCCTTTCAAAATCCACACTCCTAGGCTCTACACTGCATCTCTGAGTTCCTGCTCTCTCCTTTTTTACACAGTTTATTTCCGGATCACTTTTTTTGTTTCTCCACTAGATGGCGATCCAAGCTTGAAAATAACCCAAATTACTTCACTGAATTTGCTCATTCAAGATACCAAGCAAGCCCTCCAGATTGCTTTAGGGTTGCCACCTGTCCGGTTTTGACCAGGACAGTCCGGGTTTGCACACATGTGTCCGGTTTTCTAGCCGCCTGAAACCCGGGCACATTTTTTAATTTTATTTTTGTAATTTTTTTATTTTTTATTTTTTTTTTGTCCATCCTTGCCCGGCTGACTCCCGACTCCCTGCTGCCTGGGCGCTTGCTGTGTCCTGGTGTCTCTGGTGTTAATGTTTTATATCTCCCAGGCCAGGCTCAGCTCCACCAGCTTGTCTGAGTGAGTGTACGTGTGGTGTGCCGCTGGCTGCCGCTCACAGCAGTGGCAGTGCTGTCTGTTAGCCCCCGGCGGCCCCGCAATTGGTATGCAATTGTTTGTTATTGCATCCTTCCGTCTGGCCGTGCAGTGGCTGCGCTGCAGCCGTGTGACCTCCGGGACACACAGTGTGTGTCTGGTCTGTGTGTCTGTGTCTGCTTCTTCTTCTTCTCTCCTGCCGAATGCTAGCAGCTAGCTAGAGACAGTGAAGGGGCGGGGGACTGTCTGACTCTGTATCCTAGCAACCGGGACGCTTATTCAGGCAGCAGGAGGGGAGGACTCGAGAGACTCCAAAGCATGGTGTTAGACTCCGCCCCCTTACAGGTTCCACATTAATGCAGCGTCTGAGGCTCCTGAAAGGTAAGGTATTTTTTTCCCCCCACGGAATCCATCACCCACGCTCTAAACTTGGGGGGGGGGGAGAATCAGAAGGGGCCCTGGGGTCGGGAGGTCACCGTCTACTAGGCAATTAATGATATAAAGGGGGGCCCTGGAGACTGAGTCTGGAGAGGTCGATGGATGCACATGCTGCTAATATAAAGGGGGGGCCCTGGGGAGGTCAAATTCAATGCATGCTGCTAATATAAAGAGGGGCACTGGAGGAGATCTATTCATGCTGGTATAAAGGGGGGCCCTGGAGGAGGTCTATATGCTGCTAATATAAAGGGGCCGGGGCCCTGGAGGCATGCATGCTGCTGATATAAAGGGGGGCCCTGGGGGTGGTCTGTGCAAGCTGCTACTTACATAAATTCTACATTGCGTGCAGGAGATTTAAGGGACTTGTAAAGTACATTTTGAAAGAATATGTGTGTGGTGAGGAAGTGATTGGTGGCTTTAAGTAGGGGGTGTGGGGAGAATATTCTAAAGCTTGTTTATAAGGACTGTTGTTGCTGCATGGACATGAATATTTCTTTCAGTGCTGACCAGAATTTTGTTGTGCTGTATATATGATGTGATAATGAAAGACATTTTTTTTTATTGAACAATGGTTTAAATTTCCCAAACTGTTGCTCAGCTAATCTCTTTTGGCCTAACAGAGCACTTTTATTGCAGCCCCCTGCTGTTCCATAGATAAGGGTCCCACTTTGGAGACAGCCTAATCTGCCTTTTCTTTTGTATATTGGATAAGGTACCAATGTGCTGGATTTTCTATGGATTTTGACTTTAGATATGTGAGCCTTGGCACTAGTTTATCATCTCTGGTGACAAAAAGTTAAAATTTATTTCTGGCATTTTATCAACTTCTTTTGTTTGTCACCCAAAGACGTGATGCCTATCAAATGTACATGGCAGACTACAGGGTTTCCTTCTTTTAACAGTAAAAACATGGTAGATGTTTGAACTGCATCTGTTATATCACAATAACCAAGGCGATAGACTCCATGTCACATTTACTAAAAGGTCAAATATGATTGGTTGCAAATTTCAGTGGGAAGCATATTTTTTGTTTGATGTGTATGGCTTCCAATTCTGGTGTGTTGACATTTCATGACCTGATGTCAAAGCGGTGTCCCCAAGACACTTTTCATGCCTTTATTTAAAACTAAAATAAAATTGGTTGGAGTTATGCTAGTAATAGATGATACAATTTTCTTTCCTTCCAGCATAGCTGGATGGAAAGAAAATGGCTGAATTCCCCCATGAACACAGTGTTGATGGGGAAATGTCTCCCAGTACACCATTGTATTCTGCATTCTGGTCTGGCAGAATACAATGGTTACTGCTTGTGGCTATAGCCAACTGGCAGTAACTGTATGTCGAAAAAGCTGACATGCTCGTTGTACCCAAGTTGATCGATAGGTTAATCTCAGTACAATCAGCTTGCCCTTACATGCGTCGAAATTCGGACACAGATTTGATGACATTACAGACATCCAGCGCTCCGCGACAAAGATATTGTGCAGCATCCTGAAAAAAATTCTGCATTGTTATACAAGGGAATACTTTAAACCTATGTTCACATTGGTGTGGTGCAGGTAACTGCATGTGATTCAAAGAGGAATCTCACCACATTCCTGTTAAAAACATATGCCATTCTTTGCAGTGCAATTTTAGCCCATTCATTTTGTATGGCTCAAATCGCACTGCACCCACACAAAAAAGGTGTATGCATTTTTTTTTGCCGCACTGGAATCGTGGGTGTTCACACCTATGCTCTCTGATTCTGACAATTGCACTGCATTTTGTGACCTGTTTTTGGGGTGTTGTTAATATTGACAATCAGCGGTTACATTAGTGGATTGTCTAAAGGTTTGCAACCTTTTTTTTCCCCCACACTCACTAACCACTTTATTAGGTACATATATTCAATTGCTTGGTAACACAAATTGCTAATCAGCCAATCACATGGCAGCAACTCAATACATTTAGGCATATAGACGTGGTGAAGATGACTTGCTGAAGTTCAAACATTTTGATGGTTGGGTCAGAATTTGGCGTAAACATGAAAGCATGGATCCATCCTGCCTTGTATCAATAGTTCAGGCTGGTGGTGTAATAGTGTGGAGTATATTTTCTTGGCACACTTTGGGCCCTTAGTACCAATTGGGCATCATTTAGACACCACGGCCTACCTGAGTATTGTTGATGACCATGTCCATCCGTTTATGACTACAGTGTCCCCATCTTCTGATGGCTCCTTCCAGCAGGATAATGTCACCATGTCACAAAGCTCCAATCATCTCACCACTGGACAATGAGGTCACTGTCCTCCAATGGCCTCCACACTCAACACATCTTATCCAATAGAGACCCTTTGGGATGTGGTGGAACAGGAGATTACCATCATGGATGTGCAGCCGACAAATCTGCAGCAACTTTCCATCACCTCATTGTATCTATGCCATGAAGAATGAAGGAAAAAAAGGGGTCCAACCCAGTACTAGCAATGGGGACCTAAATAAAGTGGCCGGTGAATTGTGTTGTGTATATACTGTGTGTGTGTGTGTGTATATATATATATATACTACACATATTACATACAGTATATGTATGTACAGTATATAAAACCCTCAACTTCACATCTCATTCTGTTCAGCTAGCTCAAGTGGATTCTACAAACCTGCCACAGACTGTTATGGTTACATTCTACTGATGTTAAAGCATTTAAAATGTTTCATATATTGTATCAACAGTAGTCATATAATGTCTTCGGAAGATGAACAGCAGCCCTGTACTAGTAAAAAAGCTAGGCGGCTTTGCAAATTTCGGGATGAGTGGCTTGAAAATGCTGATTTTAAAAGCTGGCTTGTAAGGGAAAAAGGTGATGATACATTGGGAAGATGCAGAATGTGTCGAGTTACTTTCAAGGTGACATATGATGGTCTTAAAGCTGTTAAAGCTCACCAAAATTCAGACCGTCACAAGCAAGCTATGCGTGCTCAAAAAACATCAGATACTCTGCAAAAGTTTTTTGTCAAAGTCAACACAGAGGAAGAAGATAAAGTCCTTGCTGCTGAAATCAGCCTAATCTATCATGGGATTACACATCACCACAGCTATTTATCTCAGGTGAGAAAATTTGATTTTTTTAATGCTACCTTTTCCTAGAAGTAGTTAGTTTACTTCACATAAATTGCGTTCTTCCATCAATATAGTTAATACATTTTTTCAAATTATTTATGGCATGTATTTGAATAAAAAAATTAAAATGTTTGCCCCCCTTTAAAGAAGTAGTAAACTTGAAAAATGGTGCACGTTTAGGAGATATTCATTTTACCTACAGGTAAAATATACAGCTTTATTATAAGCTTACCTGTAGGTAAAGAAATCTAATTCAGGAGTTTATTCTACTTTTATAGTAACATTATGAGGCATGTTTGTACCCTTTAATAATATTATGAAGTATTTACTCAGAATATGAAGGTATGATCCATAATAATTTAGATTACACTATAACATATACTTGCTTGTATTTATATATGTATATATTATAATTATTATTATCTATTTTTAGGACTGTGGGAATAAACTTTATTCTAAAGTTTTTCCAGACTCACAGATTGCCAGGAAAATGCACTGCGGAAGAACGAAATCTGAAGCTATTGTACAAAATGTGTTATCCCCTTCTTCAGTTCAACAAGTAGTAAAGCAGATTCAAGGTGGAAAACCTTTTTCAGTTTCGCTCGACGCTTCGAGCAAAGGTAACTCCAAATATTTTCCACTTGCGGTGACCTATTTCACAAAGGATAAGGGAGTTCAGAAGAAAATTCTCGATTTTTATGAGGATGCTGATGAAACATCAGATGCAATGTCTGCCCATATACGTCAGGTTCTGAGCTCATTTGATCTGGACCTCAAACAGATCATTTCTTATGGTGCAGATAACGCATCCGTCAACTTTGGTATCCATCATTCTGTTTATACCAACTTAAGGTCAGAAAATTCTTTCCTTTTAGCTGCAGGTTGCAACTGCCATCTGTTGCATAATGCTGCAAAACATGGCTGCAAACGGTTGATTTACGATGTGGAAGCATTCGTAATTAAAGTGTACAATGAATTTTCCTGCAGCGCTAAAAATGTTAAAGAACTCAAGTCATGCTTTGAATTTTTGGATATGGGTTATCATAAACTTTTAAGACATGTACCAACACGATGGCTATCATTATTTAAAGCATTGGATCGGCTGTTGAAGAATTGGCCTGCTGTGAAAACATACTTTATTAAAAAAGGAGAAGAGAACTGTCCAGTTCTCATTTGGAAGTTTATTAGGTCTCAGGAACATGGTCTGAACTCCGATTCAGATCTCACACTCCATGAATGTTACCTTTTTTTTGTACACAATTTTATGAATATATTTCAACCTGCCATCTTAAAATTGGAGAGTGACACAATGCAGTCAACTGAGATCTTTCATATTCTTGAGGAAGTTCTTAACAATCTCAAGTTGCGAATAACAGAGAATTTTTTTGGCTTCAAAGTAAACCAATCACTGAAAAATCTTCCACCAAGTTCACAGGAGGCATTCAAGAAAAATGCTTTCGAAGTTTATACTGCATGTGTACAATATTTGGAGAAGAGATTTGATTTTGGATTAGATTCCTATTTAAAGAAAATAGCAATTCTAAGTCTTAAACCTAAAGAGACTTTAACATTTGACAATTTATGTGACATTAAGAAGATGTTCAACATAGATGTTGATGGGGATGAGCTCTTCAGTGAGTTCTCCATTCTGAGCAAAGTTGTTCACACATTGGATCCTGATGGAGAACATCCGGTGGACCAAAGATGGGTAGCATTCTTTGAGAAATGCTCTGCACCGAATCTCCTAAAAATAGTGGAATGCGTTTTAGCAATTCCTGTAAGCAATGCATTTGTGGAGCGGGTCTTTAGCGTTATGCAAAACCTTTGGAGCGATGAAAGAAATCGGATGTCCTCCGAACTGGTGAAAGCAGAAATCTGCATAAAATTCAACTTTCAAATGTCTTGTATGGAAATCTATGACTTTGTAGTAAATAACAAACCACTACTAAAAGCTGCAAAGTCTAATACAAAGTACATATGGAAAAAGAAATAAATAATGTGTAGTTATTTTTAGTTTGATTTTGATGTGAACTTCGCATTGTTTGATGTGCACTTTATTTTTTATTTGATCTCAAATTATTTTCTTATTTAGTTTGAGTTCTAAAAATCCGTATTTTATTTATCAACATAGGATGGGTTGCCATGTGTTATTTATATTTAAAAAGCACTTTTTTGAGGGGTTTATTAGTTATTTTATATTTGAAAAGCACTTTATTTGGGGGTTTATAATTTATTACTACTGGAGTATTTTTGTATTCGTCATTTGTTATGTATCAGGTGCACTTTGTTTCCTTTTTTTTTTTTATCCAACAAAAAGGTTTTTATTGATGAAAAGGTGTTATACAGCATATGGCATTCAACATTGCATTTCAAAACACTTACACTTCTCAAAAGGCAAACACAGCACGACATTACACTCACTGAGCTGTCTTCCCTCCCGCCAAAGTATGCATCCCCGTACATTGCAACACTCATCCCATATTCAATCCCAATAGTCTGTCCATGACCAGGTCCACCGGGGAAAGCCCCGGTGTATCCAGCCACGGGGCCCAAAGGTTTTCGTATTTACGGTTACTGCCCCTGTGTTGGTAAATAAGCTTCTCCATGCGTATCATATCACCCATCTTATCAATCCATTCCTTCAAGGTCGGTGGATTCTCAGATTTCCAATGTACCATAATCAATTTCCTGGCCTGAAATAGCACTCTATGCACCGCTTCCCTTGTGTACACCTCCTCCACATATTCCTCCAAAACACCAAGTAAACATACCCTGGGGTCCACAGGTACGGATAGCCCGAACACTGAGTTAACAGTGCTCACCACCTCAGTCCAATACTTGTGCAATTTGGGACACCTCCACAGGAGATGTATGAGATCGCCATGGTCCCTCTTGCATCTAGTACACGTGTCATCTGCTTGCATCCCCATCAGTTGCATCCTATGTGGTGTATAGTACACCCTAAAAATAATGTATAGCTGGGTAAGTCGCTGAGCCTCATTCAGGGAACAGGAGCTCACCCCTTGAAATATCTCCTCCCATTGTTCACTATCTAGTTGTCCCACGTCCCTCTCCCATTTTTCCCTCACCAGGACTGGATGCTGACCCAGGAAGTGTTTTAACAGGATGGCATAGCATTGAGAAATAAATCCCTTCGAGGTCACAGCATCACCTAGGAGATCAAACACCGGGGTTGGCGACAAATGCCACTCAGAGGACCTACTTTGGGCTCTCACTGCGTGCTGGAGCTGTATATATTGAAACAGCATTGAGGGCGGGAGTCCGTACTCCGCCCGCAAGTCTGCGAAGGGCCTAAGCCTCCCATTCCTAAATACATGTTTAATATGTGTGATCCCATAGCCTTTCCACCCAGTCCCGATCTGCAATTTAGCCAGTTCCGTATAAGTATCGTTATGCCAGAGGGGGCTGTATTCAGTGTATCCGTCAGCATGCTGAATATATTTACATTTATTCCATACTTTTTGTATAAGATTGTATGTCGGGTGTGTCTTGTTGGGTTTGGCAAAGGCCAGGGCCTCCAGTGCCAAGGGGATGGGCCCATCGCCCACCGTGCGGAGCATCAGTGCACCTGAGGAACCAGCCGGCTCCCCCCCGAAGCACCCCACCAGGTGTTGCAGCTGCGCCGCAATATAGTACAGCCACGGGTTGGGCAATGCCAGCCCGCCGCTGTCCTTGGGCCTCTGCAGATGCTCGAGCTTGATTCTGGGCGTTTTGTTTTTCCAGATCAGGGATCGGAAGATAGAGTTCACTATTCTAAAGATCTTAAGAGGAATTACCGCAGGGGCATTGTGGAGACAGTAAAGCAGTTGTGGCATTAAAATCATCTTTACCAAGTTCACCTTGCCCGCCACTGATATACGGAGATTATTCCATGATTTAACCCTTTCACGGAACCTCTGGAGCAAGGGAGATATGTTCAAATGGTTAAAATCCCTGGGGTTTGCCGTTACATAGACTCCAAGGTACTTAAAGGAGGTTGTGACTGGTATGGGGCAGGACGGTGCCACCGTTTGCGTGGCACCCCCGTCCAGCAGCAGCAAGGCCGATTTCGTCCAATTAATCTGTAGGCCCGAGTACCCTCCAAACCTCACAATAGTTGCCATGGCCTCCCTCAGAGACGTGTCAGTATCTCCCAGCATGAGCAAGGTATCGTCCGCATAAAGCATCACTTTCTCCTGCAGGGGGCCATAGCAAAACCCAACTATACCCGGATTGGCCCTAATGTCCATGGCGAGGGGCTCAATGGCCAACGCGAATAGGAGAGGGGACAACGACAAACCTTGCCTCGTCCCCCTCCCCAAGGCGAAGCCCTGAGACAGACACCCAAAGGCCCTGATAGCGGCCTCCGGACGGCTGTAGAGCAACCTGACCCAAGCTATGTATCTATCTCCAAACCCGAATCGAGACAGCACCTCCCACATATACGTCCAGTCAATGCTGTCAAATGCCTTAGCGGCATCTAAGGAAAGCAGAGCCCTGCTTCCTACATTGTCTGCGTCTGACTGCATGTTTAGAAATAACCGTCTAATATTGATGGCAGTGGACTTATTTGGCATAAACCCCGCCTGATCACCATGTATCAGGGACGTTATGACAGTGTTCAACCTAAGCGCCAATACCTTCGCCAGGATTTTTATGTCACATTGTAGCAACGAGATCGGTCTGTAGGAACCTGGTTCGACCGGGTCCTTGCCTGGTTTAAGAAGCAGAACAATATTGGCCTTTGCCATGGAGGGCGGAAGGACTCCGTCCCCCAGGGCCGTATTAAACACCCGGAGTAACCTTGGCAACAAAATTTCCCCATGCTGTTTATAGACCTCCATGGGGATGCACTTTGTTTCCTAAAAGTTAAAATAATGTTTTATTTCTGTACCCAAGCTGGGTCATTCTTGTGTTTATAATGTTTAAGTTATGTTGTTGCATTACAAGGTTAAGAAATAAAACAAATATGTTACTAATTCGTTTTGTTTCTGTTACTATTTTACTTTTTTTACTTTTACTAAACTACAGAAGATAACATTGTATGTAACTAACTAAACTCTTTCCTTGTAAGGTGAAAACGCTTAGTAAATCTCAACTTTTTTTTTTTACTCATTACATGCAATATATTTCCTTTCTTATAGGTAATAATATTTTATAATATAATCAGTGCACAAATAGTGTTTAAAAGTTTTATTTCATCACAAAATATATGTATAGTTTATACTACAAAAATATTTGCCGCGCGTCGCTAAAGTGTTCGGGTTTGGCTTGACAAAAAGGTGGCAACCCTAGATTGCTTCACTATAGATAACTAACTAATACTCTACACCAGGTGCTGTTCCTTAACCATCTAGCCTCTTAGATGAAGTACACCCTCCTCAAGATGACTCCCCTGGTCTTGACCCTCGCCGTATACCTACAATCAAGATTATGACAGTCTTTTCTTTGCTTGGAAAGGACTTCCAGTGCTTAACTCATACATTCTGGATTTGGTATGTCCTCACACTTTTTGATGCTCCTCATTTCCAGGGACTGATCTCTTCACATCATTAATGACTGTTGCTTCCATCATTATATCATTGCCTCTGCTCCCACCTCCCACCTCCCATGTCGGCTCTACATTGAGCACACTATACCCCCCCTGCCCTCCCTTGTACCTGAAGTGGGAGGATCTGGGGGGTGAATTCAGATGTGGAGTGGAGTGGAGTGGAGACTCTGAGGATTTCAGTCTTACACCTGGTCACATATATGTTGCTCTCGAGTGGTTTTACCCCCCCAAGTTCTATGTTCCATCCCTTGTCCCTTCCTCCGTTACATTATTCCTCTCCTTTTCCCTAGGTTGTTTTATCTTCTCAAAATGCCTGGAGCATCCACCGCAGCTAGATTGACCCCACTCTTGCGCATGGATTTGGCTGCAAATTTGCCGGATGGTGGCGCGCAGCCTACCCATGTGGCAAGAACGGGACTTTGTGTCCCATGGTTTACTGTTTTTTGTTTAACCGACAGGAATTTTCCTGTCCCTTATGATTCTCTACAATCTATCATTCCAAATGTAATGGTTTTGTTGGCCTTATTGGCCTACATTTTGCTGTTTTCACTTCTTAAGAGTCACAGTTTATATGCTATTTTGTCAGATATGCATTTTCACAGGTCCTGTCATACCTATGATCTAAGTCTTGATTATAGCGAATGTATTATTTGTGCCCCTCTTTGTTATGTTCCCCAGACTGCGCTGCCGATCATCACTATTCTGGTGGTTGGTCGTAAGCTTAGTCTGTACCTCCATTCCCCCAAAACTGATGGGTACTTTGTGGTAACGTATATTATTCAGGTGTGCTTCCCCAATATTCCTTTTAATGGGTCTTAAAATAATATCACACAACACACAAGGCTTAAACTCCCCTCACAAACGCAGGAAGGCGTTCCAACATTATAAAAGACTAGGGGCAGACATTATCCTGCTTCAGGAAACTCATTTTGCTTCCCCAAACCACCCCAAATATTTTGACAAATAAGAAGGCCAGTATGGTGGCCTGAGTTTATGGGAGGAGCCCTGAGGGTATTTAAGCAGCCCACTCACACATGCTCTTTGTCGGTTCATTGTGCAGTACTACACGTCACTGGGCCGACTCTTCCCAGCTCACCTCATGTCCGTGAGTCTGCGCATTCAATCGCATTCGTCATCGCAATCGCTTTGTGGCTTCTCCCTTCATGGTCTCCGCCGGCGGTTCCCGCTTACTGTCGCAGGTTGTATTCAAACCTTTTCGTATCTTGTGCAATCTTGCAATTCGTTATGATTCCTATCCTGCATTTCTTTTTGAAAAAAAATTATCTGCCTCTGAGTTACTGTTGCTTATGTTCCAACATCATTCGGCTCAGGCGTAGTACATTTGTAACTTCCTTATGCCAAACATACGATTCGTTTGTAAATCCATTTGGAGATTAGCATGTGTTTGTATGGGTTCTTTGGTAGATTGAGGTGGTAATTGGACTCACATGGTGCCTTGTCTGCACTTGATTAGCCTGGGGGGATGGGTGGTTGGTAGGTGTTCGGTTTCAAAGCAAGGGGTAGCATACACTCTACAACCAAATCGTATCAGATTCGTTCAATACTCCTTACTACCGATTCGTATCGAATTTGTTTCATGCATTTTTACAACCGTTTTGTATCAGATACATTGCATGCTTTCTACCGTTGTCATTCATTGTTCCCCATGCCGTGTGTTTTTAGTTCCCGCAGCGGAACTTACGAATTGTTTGTACACGGTTCCTCTCTCTCATTTATTTACCAAAGTTATTGCCTGTGCGTCATGCATGGCGCCACACCACACTCTTCGGATGTGTTGCACATCCACTCCAGTCCAAAGCAAACCCAGTCGCACGTTCACTGTCCCAGGTAGGATTCGTTAGCTTGTTTGTCACGTCAAATTTGTGGCCACTCATGGTGTCACCCGTACCATATGTTTGGTTCCCGCAGTGGAGCTTACAAAGCATTGATACGCACTTCTCGTGTTTTATTTTCTACACCAAACCTCATTGTTTTGCCCCATGCACGGCATCACGCTACACCTTCCCGACATGTTTCACTCCAGCCACAGTCCGCCGCAAACTCACTTGCATGGCCCACTGTCGCAAGTAAGATTTGTTATTACATTCTTTATGTCCTATCAATTTGCTACCATTTGTTGTCTCCCATATCGTTCATTAGTGGCCCCTACGGAACCACGATTCAAACAGGCGTTGTCCTTCTACCTTATACTGCTTGCTTAAGGTACAAACAAACCAGGTGTTTCTATCCTTTCTCAGTAACCCAATTCTTATTGATTGAGACCTTGCAACCATGCAAATCATTTCATTAGCCTGACACCCTTGTTAAGACCCTTGCAACACATGACCCTTACAAAACGCAAAATAAAAAAATAAATAAATATAAAAACGCAAAAAAAAAAACGCAAAAAAAAAAAAAAAAACCTTTGCCACCTCTCAATCTCAGCCCCTCGGCAACCTGACACCTGTTGAGACCATTTGCAACCACGCAAAATCGTCTCAGCAGCCTGACACCCTTGTTGAGACCCTTGCAAACGCAATATCGTCTCAGCAGCCCTCACACTCATTGAGATCCTTGCAACCACGCAAAATCAGCAGCCTGACACCCTTGTTAGACCCTTGCAACACATGACCTTTACAAGACGCAGAATAAAATAAAAAATAAATATAAAAACGCAAAAAAAAAAGCAAAATAAATAAATAAATAAATAAAACCTTTGCCACCACGCAATCTCAGCCCCTCGGCAACCTGACACCTGTTGAGACCATTTGCAACCACGCAAAATCGTCTCAGCAGCCTGACACCTTTGTTGAGACCCTTGCAAACGCAATATCGTCTCAGCAGCCCTCACACTCATTGAGATCCTTGCAACCACGCAAAATCAGCAGCCTGACACCCTTGTTAGACCCTTGCAACACATGACCTTTAAAAGACGCAAAATAAAATAAAAAATAAATACAAAAACGCAAAAAAAAAAAAACGCAAAAAAAAAAAAAAAAAAAACCTTTGCCACCACGCAATCTCAGCCCCTCGGCAATCTGACACCTGTTGAGACCGTTGCAACCACGCAAAATCGTCTCAGCAGCCTGACACCCTTGTTGAGACCCTTGCAAACGCAATATCGTCTCAGCAGCCCTCACACTCATTGACATCCTTGCAACCACTCGTATATCGTCTCAGCAGCCTGACACCCTTAAGACCCTTGCAACACATGACCCTTACAAAAGGCAAAAAAAAATATATATATATATAAAAAACGCAAAAAAAAAAAAGGAAAATTAAACATTAAAGTGCAAAAAAAAATAAAAAATTTGCCACCACACAATCTCGGCCCAGCAACCTGACACCTGTTTAGACCATTGCAACCAAGCAAGATCGTCTCAGCAGCCTGACACCCTTGTTGAGACCCTTGCAAAAGCAAAACTGTCTCAGCAGACCCACACTCATCGAGACCCTTGAAACCACACAAAATCATCTCAGCAGCCTGACACCCTTGTTAAGACCCTTGCAACACAAGGCCCTTACAAAAACGTGAAGAAAAATATATATATAAAAAAAAAACGCAAAAAAAGAAAAAACCGTTGCCACCACGCAATCTCGGCCCAGCAACCTGACACCTGTTGAGACCATTGCAACCATGCAAAATCGTCTCAGCAGCCCTACATTCATCAAGGCCCTTGCAACCACGCAAAACCGTGTCAGCAGCTTGACACCCTTGTTGAGATCCTTGCAAACGCAATACCATCTCAGCAGCCCCACATTCATCAAGGCCCTTGCAACCACGCAATACCGTCTCGGCAGCCTCACACCATTGTTGAGACCCTTGCAAACGCAATACCGTCTCAGCAGCCCCACACTCATCGAAAGCCTTGCAACCACGCAATACCGTCTCGAGCAACCTCCCACTCATCAAAGACCTTTGTGACCATGCAGTCTCGCCCCAGCAACATGGCATTCATTGAGACCATTGCAGCCAGAAAAATGGGTGTTTTTCAGCCACCCCTGATCTCTCCTCTATGTTATCTTACCAGTACGTCTACACAGGATCCCCAATCACTCCTTTATGTTATCTTATCAGTACATGTACACAGGATCATTTATAGTAATTTCTAGGCAGTTGAGTTCAGAAACCTTCTTGCAAAAAAAAAAAAAAATTGGGTTCAGACGGCATTCGAAACGCCGATGCCTGTAACAGCTTGTAAACACAGCCACATGTGGTAACTCATGTTTACCAGCGTTTCATTTACAGTCGTTTTTATAAAAAAAAAAAAAAGGGGAGAATATTGTCTCAGCAACTTGTCACTCATTTGAGACTCTTGCAAAATGTAATATCATCTCAGCTACCTCACACTCGTCTAGACCTTTGCAACCACACAATCTTGTCTCAGCAACCTAACGCCCGTTCAGACCTTTGCAGCCATACAAAGTCGTCTTAGCAAACTGACACTCATTTGACACCATTGCAAACGCAATATCGTCTCAGCAACCTGACACCTGTTCAGACCTTTGCAGCCATACATAGTCATCTCAGCAGCCCGACACTCACTTGAGACCATTGCAAACGCAACATCGTCTCAGCAACCCCTCACTTGTTGAGACCCGTGCAACCACACAAGGCCATCTCAAAACAAACCTCGTAATCATCGAGACCTTTGCAACCACACAATATCGTCTCAGCAAACCAGACTGAGACCCTTGCAACCACACAATATTGTCTGCAGCAGTATAAAACACTTTGCAGCATGCACCTACGTGCAAACCCGAATACATACTAAACTTGCAAACACACCTCAGTGACAATCAGCCAAACAAACACACAGCGGCACCCAGTTGGCCATTCATCTTTAGTGGCACGCGGGCCACTCATCTTTTCCCTGTCTTTTTCCCTGCAGTTAGTTCAGGTTTCCATCCAGCACCAGAGAGTGCACGTTGGTCTGCGAGTGCACGTTGGTCTGCGAGTGCACGTTGGTCTGCGAGTGCACGTTGGTCTGCGAGTGCTCGTTGGTCTGCGAGTGCTCGTTGGTCTGCGAGTGCTCGTTGGTCTGCGAGTGCACGTTGGTCAGCGAGTGCACGCTGGTCAGCGGGTGCACGTTGGTCAGCGAGTGCACGTTGGTCAGTGGGTGCACGTTGGTCAGCGAGTGCACGTTGGTCAGCGAGTGCACGTTGGTCAGTGAGTGCACGTATATCATCTTGTTGAGCACCTGTGTATTGTCTTGATTTTCTCACACCAATGCAAGATCCAGTCCAAGTTTTTAAACTAGACAAAGCATCAGTAGCAGACTTAGCTATGTGGGACAACTTCCCCACCTGATAGAACAGCATTTCAATCTTCATCCCGGCAGTGTCAGCCGAGCCACCACAGGCTTTTGCGTGCATTTTTCGTCCGCCACTGGTTCTCCAAACCTTGGCCCCCAGAAATTCTCTTAAATTTCTGCTTCACCCAGTCTTCATCACGTCTCGTGCTGTACCCCATTGTGGCAGCTGCCCAGGTTTGGGGCCACACTTGAACTGGACAGACAGTGTTCTTCACCACAGACAATCAGGCCACAGCCGACTTCATCAATTAAGGTAGATCAAGCCTCTCCCCATCACGTCCTTCCTGCGCAGGCTCGTGCAGCTGTCACTCCGTCACCAGTTTAATATCTTCTGTAGTCATATTCCAGGCAAATGCAAAATCGCAGCTGATGCTCTGTCCCATTCTAACCTTATTTGTTTTTCCAGCAAGAGCCTGGAGCTGACCCAATAACCATCCCTGTCCCACCCAGGTCATTGCTGACGATGGACTGAAGTAGCATCTCACCAACTCAACCCAGCTTATTAACTCCTTGGCACGCAACACACTGAAGGCCTAATACACTGCTTGGAATACTAACTGCTAATTTTTGGCCACTTGCCTCGGAGCAGCAATAGGCAACGTTAGACACGTCCTAGCCTTCATATCGTATTGCCACACGCAGCGGACCCTTTCTCACAATACTATCACGCCATATCTAGATGGCGTCCAGCATTTCCTGTCCCTGCAGGACCCCAGTAAACTGTCAGTATTCTCAAGCCCATGCAGTCAAGTCCCTCCTACAGAGAATACAGAAGCACCAACCTGTAGTCAGTAGCAAGCGCCTAACTTTCAAGAGTGCCCTCTTTAGGCACATGTCTGAAATCCTTACTCGTTCCCCATTTAGGGCCTTGCCCAGCATAGTCATCCTAGCAGCCATCTACCAGGCCTTCTACGGTTCCCTACGGCCTAGTGAAATTACAATCAGTGGCTCCGGCAGTCAGACACTGCTCCGACGCCACCCGACTCGCTTTCGAACCCCTACACTCTCAGTCTGCAAACGCAACAAACCAGCCCCGGGGTTGACATCAACCTGTTTCAGACTAACAATGCCTGACGCCCAGTGACGGTGCTCGACCGACTACTGCTCCATCTACCCAGCCAATCTGATGGTAGCTTGTTGCTACCCTTTCTAAACCAGCTTCCAGAGTGGCAGCCAGTTTGTCAAGCATGTCAGAATCCTAAGCAACTTGGGCTTCAAATCCCAGTCTGTTCTCAGGACATTCTTTCTCAACTGCCTCACAACAGGGAGTACCAGACCACGTAATCAAGACACCAGGCTGATGGGAAGTCTCCTTGTTTTGCCACATACATCCCAAATCCTCAGGAAGAAATGGCACAAGCCTTTACCAAGCTGGCTCAATAAATACAAGAAATCAATATAAGCTATTTCCCTATCTGAGTCTTTTGCCCCCTTTTCTTGGCATACTGACTAGACCACCAAGGCACACTTCAGGTCTATTTATGTTGTAAGTCTTGTCGCGTGTTTATGTGATCCACATCACTCACAGTCAGAGGGCCACGACCATAAATAAGAAGGCCAGTATGGTGGCCTGAGTTTATGGGAGGAGCCCGGAGGGTATTTAAGCAGCCCACTCACACATGCTCTTTGTCGGTTCATTGTGCAGTACTACACGTCACTGGGCCGACTCTTCCCAGCTCACCTCATGTCCGTGAGTCTGCGCATTCAATCGCATTCGACACCCTCCCGCCCTTCCCTTTTTCAGGGCACTTCTCAGCATATCCTTCTTCAATTAACTACCCATTACTTACTTTGGGTATGCCCCCTTTTCTTGGCATACTGACCAGACCACCAAGGCACACTTCAGGTCTATTTATGTTGTAAGTCTTGTCGCGTGTTTATGTGATCCACATCACTCTCAGTCAGAGGGCCACGACCATAAATCTTATAATCAATATTATTACACTACCTTCTCAAATAAAACCAGAGGTGTTGCGGTCTTCATCCGCAATTCTATAAAATTCGATATTCAAAATGTCTACAAAGACCCAGACAGTATATTCATTATCCTTAAAGGGACCATTAACAACCGCGCAATTACTATTGCTTCTGTATACGCCCCAAATGAATCTCAGTCCACTTTCTTTTCAAACTTTTTTGACACCCTGGACAAATACCACTCCCCCCATATTGTACTCGGTGGAGATTTTAACTTGACTGCTCACCCGGCCCTTGACCGGAGCAGAATCTCCACTTCATCCAAAGCCTTCTCCAAGACTGTCAATCGTTGCATAAACAAACTGCAGCTGATGGATACATGGAGAGCACACAACACGGGCATCAAGGGCTACACTCATTACTCCCACCCACATGACTGTTACGCTAGACTAGACTACATATTCTGTACCCCAATATTATTAGCCAACTCCTCCCATGCACATATACACCCATGCCCCTGGTCAGACCATGACATCACATCATTCGACACTTCATATGTAGGCCTCTCCCCCTCCCCTTATAATTGGCGTCTTAATGATTCCCTTTTAACTGATCCAGCAAATATAAACACAATTTCCACTCATGTTGAAAATTATTTTGGGGAAAATAACAATGCAGAAACCCCCCCTACCTCTCTCTGGATTGCCCACAAGGCTGTTCTTCAAGGTCATATCATTAATCTAGCAGCCACTAAGAACCGAGAGAGGTTGTCTGAAATCAAGAGTCTTACCAATGAATTAAATAAACTTTACCACGATTTTAAGACAATCCCCCACACGCGAAGTTACTGTTCAGATACAAACTAAACGTCGGGCCCTAGACCTCATATTATCATCCAACTCTGAGAAATCCCTTAGGTTTTCCAAAGCCAAATTTCTTCTCCACGGTAATTCTTCCTCAAACATGTTTGCCAGGAAATTGAATCAGGATACTAAACCCACACATGTCTATAAACTTAGAGATAACAATGGAAACCTAACCACATACCCACAAGAAGTCTTAAAGACCTTCACCTCCTTTTACAAAGAGCTTTTGTCTCCTCCCCCTAATCAACCCAACGCTTCCTCTAGATCATGGCTAGACGCTTTGAAACTCCCTACCCTAAACCAAGAACAAATAGATTTCCTAAACAAACCATGCTCAGATGAGGAGATATCCCGAATTATCACTTCCCTGAAGTCTTCCACAGCCCCCGGCCCAGATGGCTTTACATCCTCCTATTACAAAAAATGTGCCCCTCTTTTGACACCTTACCTAAAGACTCTGTTTAACCATATTTTAGAAGGCAACCATTTTCCAGAGGAAATGTTGTTAGCGAACCTCTCACTTATCCCCAAACCCAATAAGGACCATACGCTCCCCCAAAATTACCGCCCTATCTCAGTACTAAACAATGACCTAAAAATCTTCGGCAGAGTTCTTGCAGATAGACTTGCGAATGTTATCTCCCCTTTGATACAGGCTGACCAGACTGGCTTTATTCCGGGCAGGCAAATAAGCGACAACATTAGGTTAGTCACCAACATTGTTCAAGACGCCAACTTACACGCGAGACAGGCCTGTCTTTTAAGCCTAAACATACATAAGGCATTTGACAGTGTTAGTTGGTCGTATATGAACTATCTTCTCCCCAAATATGGAATTTCGGGTAATTTCCTCCAAGGTTTTAACGCGCTTTATCACTCCCCCCATACCCGTATCAAAATCCCTGGCAGTAATTCAGAATTTTTTCCACTAGGTCGCGAAACAAGGCAGGGATGTCCTCTATTGTTCGCCCTGGCTATTGAGCCCTTAGCTCAAGCCATAAGATCCAATCCAGACATCAGGGGTTACACTAAAGGTCAACACAACTTTAAGATCAGCTTATACGCTGATGACGCCCTCGTCTTTCTCACCGATCCCCTCCTGTCCATTCCTGTCCTTCTGACCGTACTCAACACTTTCCAGGATATCTCAGGCCTCAAAGTTAACCCCAATAAATGTTCTGCCCTCCCCTTATACCTCGACCATAACTTACAACTCCTTCTACAGGCTAATTTTCCATTTGTGTGGTGCCCCCTATCTTTTAAATATCTAGGTGTTAATATTACCTCCTCACATAAACTCCTATTTAAATCTAACTACCCTCCCCTAATAGCTCACATCAGCTCCCTCTTAGATACTTGGTCATCATACCACATTTCCTTTTTAGGTAGATTATGCGCCATCAAAATGAACATCATACCTAAATTACTTTACTACTTCCGCACCCTTCCCATCAATGTATCCAAATCTAAACTGGACCACCTGCAGAGGATAATCAATAAATTTATATGGGCAAACAAAAAACCCAGATGTAGCTATGCTCTGATGCATAGGCCACAATCCAAAGGTGGCCTGGGCCTTCCCAACCTATGGCACTATTTTCTTGCTGCGAGACTCTCACAACTATCCCAGTGGTTCTCCTCCTCCCAAAACATACCATGGAAGAACTTTGAATCTACATCAGTACAACCATTTCACCTTCAAGGTATTTCATGGTCCAATTACGTCCTCTATCGCCACCTTTTAAAACACAACATCATAGTGGCCCATTTATACCAACTAGAAAAAAAGTTGATAAGACACAGTGGGGGTGGGGAAAGTGCTGCTCACCCCTGGAATAGGCGAAAAAGAGAAAGGAGTTCCCCGTTGGGGTTTTTAGGCAGCAATCAGGTGGTTATATCATGGGGATAGAAACAGATAATGAGGTGCTCAACAAAGTATTGTATGAGTAGAAAAAATATTTAATGGATAAAATTTATAAAATACAAATTGGCTCTGGTAATGTGTACATGAAAAGCAACTGCACATGGGGTATGCACCAAATAACCATGACAAACAATAAACATAAATGGTCAACTGATGAGTCAGGTGTATTCTGACGCGTTTCAACCCTTCAATGGGTCTTCTTCAGAGAATAAGGTGCAACTGTAACAACAATTATAACAGTAAGGCATAATAATAATCTATTTTTCACGTTGATATATATATCTTCATCCAATTATAGTTACCCATTCGCAGTATGCTGTTTGGTTGGTATACAGAGCCAGAATAATCCACAGACGAGTTCCTGAGTGGGTACCACCGAGACTGGGGGGGCCAGCTCTCCGCCAAATACCCCCGAGGCACGTGGAGGGGGGGCCTACAAGGACTCACAGTTGTGGGTGGAGCAAAGGTGGGTTCCCAATGAGGGGAACAGGGGGGGGGGGGGGAAGAAGAAAGCACCCTGGAGGGGGAGCTGACCGAGGTGGAGGGTAGTCACCAAATCGACACCTAATAAGGCAATATATATGTCCCCGTTACACTTTTTTGCTCCCTCTCATCACCTATTCACTTCCTCATTCATCTGTTCACCTATCTCACTTTTTCCCTTTCACCCACCACACCACATTTTAATTCACCTACATACCCCCCACATTAGTCACCCCGCATCTCTGGTATGCTATCAATTAACTCTTTATATTCATATACTATTACACTATGTTCCTCCCAGTCAATGTGAAACTTGGGGATGCCATTTGGTGTACCTGCTGCCTTTCTATCTTAAGCTACAGACTCTTTTACACTTCATTACTATTTACACTAATTGATTCTTTTTTACATATATATTGCCTTATTAGGTGTCGATTTGGTGACTACCCTCCACCTCGGTCAGCTCCCCCTCCAGGGTGCTTTCCTCTTCCCCCCCCCCCCCCCTGTTCCCCTCATTGGGAACCCACCTTTGCTCCACCCACAACTGTGAGTCCTTGTAGGCCCCCCCTCCACGTGCCTCGGGGGTATTTGGCGGAGAGCTGGCCCCCCCAGTCTCGGTGGTACCCACTCAGGAACTCGTCTGTGGATTATTCTGGCTCTGTATACCAACCAAACAGCATACTGCGAATGGGTAACTATAATTGGATGAAGATATATATATCAACGTGAAAAATAGATTATTATTATGCCTTACTGTTATAATTGTTGTTACAGTTGCACCTTATTCTCTGAAGAAGACCCATTGAAGGGTTGAAACGCATCAGAATACACCTGACTCATCAGTTGACCATTTATGTTTATTGTTTGTCATGGTTATTTGGTGCATACCCCATGTGCAGTTGCTTTTCATGTACACATTACCAGAGCCAATTTGTATTTTATAAATTTTATCCATTAAATATTTTTTCTACTCATACAATACTTTGTTGAGCACCTCATTATCTGTTTCTATCCCCATGATATAACCACCTGATTGCTGCCTAAAAACCCCAACGGGGAACTCCTTTCTCTTTTTCATTTATACCAACTATGGCTCAAAATTAAGGACACACACTCCCTTTCCTCCCCAGTCTCCCCTCTGACATCCTTCCTGGGTGACCCTAGGTTTATTTTAGCTTATACTAATAGATCATTATTCTCGCCCTGGATTGACAAAGGCCTAACCACACTACGATCCCTACAATCTAAATGGGTCTTTAGATCCTTCGATTCAATACAAAAAGAATATAATCTTCCCAATGCGGAAATAGAACATTATCACATGATCAAATCTTACTTTGATACATATTTCTCACTATCCACACCCTCTACGAACACACCTTTTGAGAGGATCTGCCTAGCAACATCCAGAGACAGAGGTATTATCTCCAGATTATACCATTGTATTAACAACTTAACTTTTCAAGATAAATCTAACCCAATGTTACAATGGGAAAGAGGATTGGGTTGTGAGGTCCCTTCCGAAACATGGTACTGCATGGCAGAAAATCTACGTAAATGCAATAGAGCTATCTCATTTATCTTTTCCAGGTGGTATCTCACCCCCTCCAAGCTAAATGTTTTTTACCCCTCGATTTCCCCCAACTGTTTCAGAGGCTGCCAAGCTGAGGGCACTCTACTGCACACATTCTGGAGCTGTCCTATGCTGGGGCGGATTTGGGACATAGCTGTCTCCAGATTTGAGCGTTCTTCAGGTCAAAGGATCTCCATCTCACCCCAAATATGCGTCCTCTATACCAAGGTCCCTGATATCCCCGCCCCATGCTCAAGGCTATTCCACTCCCTATGCAGCTCCATCCAGTGGATGATAGCTTTGAATTGGAAAACAGACAATCTACCCTGGTCTCAAGTCCTAGATAGAATGGAGATGCTCAAACTTTCCGAAAGAATATACCATACTCTGAATGATACTATGCATATCTATAACACTAAATGGTCTTACTGGTATGTTGCCCAACAGGCATAATGTCACTCCATCCCTTTTTCCCTCCCCCTTACAGAAATGTTTTATTAACCCTTTTCTTTCTGTATACAGTTTGTATACCCATTTATTGTTACCTCACTTTCACATATCATATTCGTGTATTTACTCATATTACTATGCTTGACCTGTTTTCTTACAATATTCTGACTTTTGAACTATGTTTTTGTACGCAATGACTCTGTACTCCTATATTCTTTTAATAAACTTTTGTAAACAAAATAAATCAATATTCTGCATTATAATTAGATTAACCACTTGCTGACCAGCTGCCGCACGTACACTGTATACTGCAGCAGGTCAGCTCTATTGCACGAAACTACATACATGTAGGCCATTTCGTGCAATAGCCAGTGATCTCCGCGAGCCCCCCGCGATCGCTCCCCACAGAGATAGAACAGCGGTTTGCAGATGTAAACAAGGCAGACCGCCGTTCTGTCAGAGATAAACAGAGTGATCTTGTGTTCCTGCTAACCAGGAACGCGGATCACTCTGTTAATCTATTGAGTTCACCCCCCCCCCACACAGCAAGCACCCCAATAGCACACAGTTAACCCTTTGATAAACCCCTGATGTTAACCCCTTCCCAGCTAATGTCATTAGTATGGTGACAGTACATATTTTTAACACTGATCACTTTATTAGTGTAACTGGTCACCAAAAAGTGTCAATTAGGTGTCCGATGTGTCTGCTGCAATGTTGCAGTACCGCTAAAAATCAATGATCGGGGGCGTGGCCTGGACATGGCCGAGTGAAGCAGCTTTTTCTTAGAGCTCCCGGCCTCGTCCTCCTTTCCCTGTAATATACCCATTGAAAACCGGTATGCAATCCGCCAAGAGGCATAGGACACGAGCAGCAACGAAGGGGACCCCCTCCAGACAGAGCCCAGGGGAAATACAGCGATATTTCAACCGCTTGTAAGAGATCTCCCTCGGAGCCAGAGTAGCAGCACCACGAGGCTCCCCGCGTGGCACCGCACAGAAGGCCCAATCGCCAGACGTGAGTGACCTGCCTCCCCCCTTTAGCAGTACCTGATTGCCTCAGGAACTCACCACAGAGCCCGAGACCGGCAGCGATGTCTTCCCCCCAACCACCGGATGGCACTGGGATGGATCCAGATATCCGTCCCTATTACAGGCCCTCTTGACCAGGACAGACATCGAGGCACTGATCCTCAGACTGGAGAAAACCCATAGACGTCAGGCTCCCCTTTTTAATTGTAAGGGCTTGAGAGGAGGATTTACTTACTCCTGGGGGGGGGCTGACAGACTCGTTGGGGGACGCCTCTCCAGGATGGGGAGATACTTAGGAGCCGGAGTTGCATCCGGGGGGGCCGACTGAAGCGGCAGGGATTAAGGTTGGCGGTTGATGTATGTGGCGCTTATCGCCGCGAGGATACGGGGGCGGTGGGAAGGGGGGTCCTGGCCCTCTCATGGGCGACTAGTCTGGGGTGGGATGGGTGCTCAATCACTCCTGCCCCACATGCTTTCTCACTATGGTGGGATGATTGCCATACACGCGATCTGTTGTCTCTGTTTTGACTGTTTGATCTAATTTGCACATTTCTATTATCTAGCTCAGTCGTTACTGTACATGTTCTATACCGGTATATGATGCATCACTTATTGTTTGCGGGGGTGGAGCGGAGAGGTTTGGAAGCTTGCTTCCCGGCACTGTCTACCCACCGACCCACTTAGGTCTGCGTTTAATATCCAGAGCCTGTTCTGGCGAGCGCTTTAGCCTGTTTGGCTACTTTAGCACTTATTTCAGAGCTGCGCCACTTGTGACAGCTTCTCTCTCTCCCCCTTCTTGTTTCCCTTTCCTTTTCTTCTTTCTGGGCGGACTCACCGCTAGTACTTCCGCCTTCTATCACACCACCCCCTACTTACCCACACACCTGCCCCCTCCATCCACCCACCTCCTACCCTCTCTCCCTGATTTGCGGGCATGGACTCCCTTAATGTTATTTCTCTGGACGCGAAGGGCCTTAACACGCCTGAAAATAGGAGGATGCTCCTTCATGACATGAGGCGCATGAGGGCTGACATAGTTTACTTGCAGGAGACTCACTTTAGAGAGAATAATTTCCCACTTCTGAAGAACAGGTTCTTCCCGCTAACGTATCATTCAATGTACACCGAGGCTAAATCAAGAGGGGTCTCCATCCTCATCTCATCCTGCCGTCACCTGGGAACCCGACAGTGCAAGCTCGAATCCACCAGCCACAGGAGAACTCGTCCCCCAGATCTTCCATGCTGAAATCTCCTAGCTTGCTACACCGTGTCAGACTTTAGGAAGGACCTATAGACGCTTACTACTGAGCCATTCACCGGATCTCTAGCTTCCAGCACCCTGGGACCCCCCTACATCTTCTCTGCTTGATACAGACAGTTCACCACTGCACCCAGCAGAACCGCAAGTATCATAATAAGATATACTACAAGCATTGATTATCTATAGCCTGTCTTGTGTGCTAAAGGGGGAAATACCAAGTCTATATCACCACTCTCACTGAAAGGAGCAGGGCCGGCGCTAGGCATAGGCAAGTCAGGGGGCTGCCTAGAGCGCCAGGGTAGGGGGAGCGGCAAAATCCAGATCCCAAGCCACTCGCTGGGGATTCGGAGTAAAATACCTCCAGGATCGGCATTTTTTTTAAAACATGCTTTATGGCGCCAGGCTAGGGGGCGGTTGCGCCGTTGAAGACATCAGCAGTGGCAGTGAGAAGATGAGAGGGGAGAGAGCTGGGACTACAAGAAGCAGCCGGCCGGAAGTGCTGCATGATCGATGGAACCGACCGTGAGATGGAAGCCCTGCATGTAAGTCCAGCGCGGGGTTGCTGTGATATCAGATCCCTCCTCCTCCTGGTCGCTCGGGGATCTGTTGAGAGGAGCGGGAGGACAGGTAGGCAGACAGGAGAGGACAGGCAGCATCCCCGCTCTCCTTGAGTAAAGCCTTCACCTCAGGTAGGCACATAGTGGAAACACAGGCAGCACGCTCTGTGTTGCATCCTGCACCCTGTCACATGAAATAAAAGAGAAAAAAAACGGACTTTGCTGTCAAGTTTTTAGTGCCTTGTGTACAGGGGGGGAAGATATATGTGGTGAGGGGGGTTCAGAGGGGGGAACAGGTGCGTGCGGGGGGTACAGAGGGGGATCTGGTGTGGGGGAGTACAGAGGGGGCGGATGTTGTGGGGGGCAGATGTGGGGGGTTACAGAGGGGGAACTGGAGTGTGTATGTGTGTGGGGGGGGGGCAGATGTGCGGGGGTACAGAAAGAAAACTGGTGTGTGTGTGTGGGGGGGGGGGGGGGCGGCAGATGTGCGGGGGTACAGAGAGGGAACTGGTGTGTGTGTGTGGGGGGGGGCAGATGTGCGGGGGTACAGAGAAGGAACTGGTGTGTGTGTGGGGGGCAGATGTGCAGGGGTACATAAAGGAACTGGTATGTGTGTGTGGGGGGGCAGATGTGCGGGGGTACAGAGAGGGAACTGGTATGTGTGTGTGGGGGGCAGATGTGCGGGGGTACAGAGAGGGAACAGGTGTGTGTGTGTGTTGGGGGGCAGATGTGCGGGGGTACAGAGAGGGAACTGGTGTGTGTGGGGGGCAGATGTGTGGGGGTACAGAAAGGGAACTGGTGTGTGTGTGGGGGGGGCAGATGTGCGGGGGTACAGAGAGGGAACTGGTGTGTGTGTGGGGGGGCAGATGTGCGGGGGTACAGAGAGGGAACTGGTGTGTGTGTTTGTGTTGGGGGGGCAGATGTGCGGGGGTACAGAGAGGGAACTGGTGTGTGTGTGGGGGGGAGATGTGCGGGGGTACAGAGAGGGAACTGGTGTGTGTGTGTGTGTTGGGGGGGCAGATGTGCGGGGGTACAGAGAGGGAACTGGTGTGTGTGTGTGTGGGGGGGGGCAGATGTGCGGGGGTACAGAGAGGGAACTGGTGTGTGTGTGTGTGTTGGGGGGGCAGATGTGCGGGGGTACAGAGAGGGAACTGGTGTGCGTGTGTGTGTGGGGGGGGGGGGCAGATGTGCGGGGCTACAGAAAGGGAACTGGTGTGTGTGTGTGGGGGGGGCAGATGTGCAGGGGTACAGAGAGGGAACTGGTGTGTGTGTGTGGGGGGGGGGGCAGATGTGCAGGGGTACAGAGAGGGAACTGGTGTGTGTGTGGGGGGCAGATGTGCGGGGGTACAGAAAGGGAACTGGTGTGTGTGTGGGGGGGGGCAGATGTGCGGGGGTACAGAGAGGGAACTGGTGTGTGGGGGGGGGGTACAGAGGGGGAACTGGTGTGTGGGGGGAAGATGTGTGGGGGTACAAAGAGGGAACTGGTGTGTGTGTGGGGGCAGATAGGGAAGTGGTGTGTGTGGGGGGGGGGGGCACAGAGAGGGAACTGGTGTGTGTGTGTGGGGGGGGCAGATGTGCAGGGGGGTACATATAGGAACTGATGTGTGTGTGTGGTGGGGTTTAAGGGGAACAAAGGTGGGGGGGGGTTGCAGAGGGGAACAGGCGTTCAGGATGATAAAGTGATGGGGTGATCTGAGGTGTGGACGTTCAAATCCACTTTTGAAAAATAAATAAATGCAGATCTTTTTGCAGATCAAAAAATGTGCATTTATTATTGTTTTAGTAGGAAAATGTAAAGCATTGTCAGTGTATCTGTCACTCGTACAGACAGGCAGTTACACAGCCTCTCTGTATACTCCTTTAGCCTGTGGACCACAGCTAGCATGAGGAAGTGAGCCGGTGCCATCCTCTAGTTGTCTTTGGGCCAGGTCAGGTGCAGGCATGTGGACCATGGCTGAAGTGTAGGTGAAGAGGCATCGCAAAAATCTCAGTGAGGGGAGGAGCAAATGGGGGGGGGGGGGCGCAAAATGAGGCTTCGCCTAGGGTGTCAAAAATCCTTGCACCAGCCCTGGAAAGGAGATCCCATTCTCATATGGACTGAGCCCGAGTTGCTATAAGTGCCATATAGTGTGAAGTAACTTCATAATAACTGCCATATCTAGTATTCAGCCTCATACTATTGTACCACCTAAATATCCCCTAACCAGATTACATACTTCCGTTCTCCCAGAAAGACTTTTATTTTGTTCCCTTCAGGAGGTTTGCTTATGATGGAATAAGCAACTGTAAACTTTATGTTGGTTATCAAATAGAGGATGTGATGAGTTAACCCCAAACTTTCTGATTGAACTGAGAGTGAATTGGTGGTTACGCCTGAGAAGTCTCTGCAGCTGAGATCCTATTGAATTAGTACATACACATAGCAGTGTCGTAACACATTTTGACACGAAAGCTGATAAGGGGGGACGTTACCTGCTCCTAAAGGGTCGGATTGGGGAGGAGACTGTGACCTTTGCTAACCTTTATGCCTCCAATGACCGCCATGAAGCGTTCTTACAACGACACCTTACACAAATCCTGCAATTCTCAGAGGGGCAGCTGATAGTAGGGGGAGATCTTAACATTCCCTTCACTCCGCAAAATTACACTTCCACTGAGATGTCCTCGACTTCACGAGACATGCGCAAACATATCTGCATGACGCTCCATTCCACACAGATGATTGACGTGTGGCACTTCTTTCATCCAGGTGAAAGATTACACATTTTTCTCAAAGCCGCACCAGACATATTCACGCATTGACTATTTTTTGATACCACACAGGCAGCTGCATTCGGTTAAAGACACCTCAATTGGGTTCATAACATGGTCGGACCATGCCCCGACCACTCTACGCTATGCACTCTCGGGCACTCGTACAGCGTCGCGGCCACCCTGGAGACTAAATGAGAGTCTATTGCAGGACCCAGAAGTCTTAGCGGACGTGGTGAAGGAGATAGACCACTACTTTACTTCTAACAATATCCCGGTGTAGTCTGGGAGGCACATAAGGCGGTGATTCGGGGGGTGCATATTAAGCATGGCTCCCGATTGAAGCGCCTCAGGACGGAACAGTTAAACTTGCTATTGAGCAGGTTGCAGACACTAGAGGTAACCCACAAACTGACCCCCACCAGACAACTGGGGGTTGAGCTAGATACCATTCGTATGCAGGTGACAGACTTACTACAGTTCAAAGCCAAGGCAGCCTTACAGATCTGTCGAAGGAAAGTATATGAGTCAGGAGATAAATGCGGGAGGTGGTTAGCCCAAACACTACGAGCACAGAGACTTGCGTCCTATATACCACATATCACTTCCTGCACGGGACAGAAGGTCTCCTTGCCTCAACACATTGTGCAGGAGTTCAGGTCTTTTTACGACTCCCTGTACAACTTGATTACGACACCTCCCACTCGGGACATAACATCAGAGTACATAACCTCATCCCTTATGCCCACATTGCCACTAGAATCCAAAGACCTTATATCAGAGATGCAGCTGGCACTTGGCAGCACTAAATCTGGAAAGGCTCCGGGCCCGGACGGTCTTAAAAAACCCTCCTGCCCAGTTTGGGCCACCATTTGGCCAAACTGTACAACGACCTAGGGACAGGGAAAACATTTCATATCTCCACGACCCAAGCCCATATCTCAGTCGTCCTGAAGGAAGACAAAGATCCATCTCAATGCGGTAGCTACCGCCCAATCTCCCTCCTAAACGCTGACCTTAAACTCTTCACCAAGATAGTTTTTTTTTTTTTTTTTTTTCTTCTTCTTCTTTTTCCCCACATCAGGCTTAACCCAGGGTTGAGAGGTGTTAGAGGGGTTCATCTTTTTTTCCCACTTGTCTCTTTTATTTTATTATTGTTGATATGTATATATATATTTTTTTTTTGTTTTATTTATTTATTTTTTCTCAATATATTAAAAGTATGGTTACAGATGACTACCCATGCTCATAATAAATGACGCGACCATTTCTCCCCCCGGCGCCCCCCTCCCTGGATCTCTATGAGTATATTTATTCCCCCCCCCTATTATTAAAGCCCCCCCCCTTCTTTCCCTCTTTTCCGTATTGGATCGGGTCGTGTCATTTACAAATTTGTTTCTAGTAGTATTTCAGTGGCTTTTTCCGATGTTTTATAAGTTCTCCATTTATCCCAAATCTTTCCGTCTCTTCCTCCCGCCTCCTCCCCCAGGTCAGCCCTTCTTAAATACTCCATCTCTGCGATGTGGTCAACCCTGTGTATAAATGCTTTTAGAGGAGGTTTATGTGGGTGAAGCCAAAATTTCAGGATTAGTCCCTTTGCTGCGTTTAACAGCACTGGGACCAATGTTGAGGCGTAAATTTTTTTTTCCCCTTTTTGTGTACCTTGTCTGTGAAAGAGACAGGTCAAAAAATCTAATGATATCTTTTCTCCTGAAATCTCCTCAATCATTTTGAGGATTTCAGTCCAAAATTCCCGAATTATCGGGCAGTCCCACCATATATGCAGAGCAGTTCCTACCTGATTACAGTTCCTCCAGCAAAGGGGGGAGTTAGCTGGTGATATTTTATTGAGTCTGGCAGGTGTCAAGTGCCATCGCATCATGCATTTATAATTAGCTTCTACTGTTGTTATATCTTTTGCGTAGGAGAATGTCGCTCTGACCATTTGTGTCTCATCTATTCTTTCTCCGATTTCTTTCTCCCAAGCATCTATACTTTGTAATGTATCTTTTGTCCCTATTTCTGTAAGGATTTTGTAAGTCGTCGCGATTCCATGTTGTAATGGTTCTCCCCTGGTGCAAAGTTTTTCTATTGAATTTTGTGCTGTGTTATCTCTTATAGGTGCTGGGAGTGTGATTACAAAGTGCTTTAGTTGTAAATATTCCCAATCCGTTATCTGTTGTGTCCCATCTTCTACGTGTATCTCATCTTTATTTTTTATTTTTCCCTGTGCTACTATATCCCCAAGTCTTTTACTACCTAATTTTTTTCCTAATTTAGTCCTATTTCCCGGTGCAAATAGATTTGTGTTTACTAATGGGATTAATGGGGAATTATATTCCCATTTTTCCCGCTTATGTACCAGGTCCCATATCTTGTAGACCTGTTTTGTTAAACTATGTGTATTTGGGTAAATTATTCTAAATTTGGGTGGTATCCATATATTTGTGTTTAAGTGCTGTTTACTTATCTCATTTTCTATGTGAGCCCATTTTTTTAGTGATTTCTTATTTGTCCATTCAACTAATCTCGCTAAGATTACAGCTTGGTAATATCTTTTTATATCTGGGAGAGCCAGTCCCCCTCTTTTTTTTGCTCTAGTTAGGGTTGCATAGCTTATTCTTGGTTTTTTATCTTGCCATATAAAATTTGAAATTATCTTTTTTGTTACCTTAAAGAAACTTTGTGGGACATTTATTGGGAGCATTTGAAACTTATAGATAATCTTTGGTAGAACTGTCATTTTAAATAGATTAATCCTCCCCATCCAGGTAATCTGTTTGTGGGAGAGGTTTTTGAGATCACGTCTTATTTCGTTAAGTAAGGGGATGTAGTTTGCCTCGAAGAGGCCCGCCACTTTGGGGGTTATTTTTATTCCCAGGTAAGTAAGTGATTTTTGTTCCCACGTAAAGGGAAATGCGCTACGTAGGGCCGCCTCTTCCTTTTGTTCAATCCCTATATTCATAATTACAGTTTTTACTGGATTTATTTCAAAGTTAGAGAGTCTACCGTATCTTCCTATTTCCACTAATATATTAGGTATTGATGTTTTGGGCTTGGTCACGTACAGGAGGACATCATCGGCATATGCTGCCAGCTTCTGTTCCTCTTCTCCCGCTCTCACCCCCCCTATCTCTGGATTATTCCTAATCATGCACAGCAGTGGTTCCAAAGCTAATACATATAGGAGGGGGGAGAGCGGGCATCCCTGCCTTGTTCCATTCATCATGTCAATCACCTGAGATTCCCTCCCATTTACCTTAACTTTTGCCGTGGGGGACTTATATAAGTTTCCTACCCATTTCATGAATATGGGACCCAATCCTATATTTCTTAAAGTCTCCATCATGAACCCCCAGTCGACTCTGTCAAACGCTTTTTCAGCATCTAATGACATGAGTACGGCTGGGGGTCCATCTCTTTTATCATCCTGTAACAACAAAAGTGTTCTTAAACTATTGTCCCTCCCTTCTCTGCCTCTTACAAATCCCGTCTGGTCTGGACTTGTCAGGTCAGGCATATACGGTTTTATCCTTGTTGCCAATATCTTAGCAAAGATTTTTATGTCAGCATTTAACAGTGCAATTGGGCGGTAATTAGAGCAGAGCGTCTTATCTTTTCCTGGTTTGGCAATGATAGCGATATTAGCCAGAAGGGATTCCTTCCTCACCTCTTCTGTGCCTCCTAGTTTATTAAAATAAATACGCATTTCTGGAATTAATAACTCACTGAATTTTTTATAGTATTTTATTGAAAAACCGTCTGGGCCTGGGCTTTTCCCCCCTGGGGTTCCTTGGATCGCTTGACTGATTTCTTCGTGAGTTATTGGCTCTTCTAGGGTTTCTACTATTTTGTTTGTTAGTTTAGGTAAATTAGATTCCCGTAGATAATCTCGTATTTTTTCCTCTCTGTTTGTCTTTTCCTCATGTGTCTCACCTTTTCTAATTGAGTATAGTGAGGCATAGAACGTCCGGAAAGCTTCCGCTATCTCAGACGTCCTAAACCGCATATGTCCTGACTGATCTTTTATTTTTTCTATATAGTTTACATTTTTTTTTTCTTTTGAGATCTTGGCGAGGTACTTTCCTGGTTTATTTCCCCAAAGATACCTTTCTTTCATGACGTTTTTGAATGTATTTCTGGATTCAATCTCCATTAGATCTCTTAAATGAATCCTCTTTATTAACATTTCCTGATATACTTTTTTGTTATTTTTTTGATTTTTATGTTTTGTTTCTAAGTCTTGTAACTCTTTGATTATCTTGTTTCTGTTTGCATCTCTTTCCTTTTTTTTTTTTGCTCCTAAGGAAATTAATTTCCCTCGAATATTAGCCTTATGGGCTTCCCAAATGGTAGCTATATTTACATTAGGGGTGTGGTTTAGCCTAAAATATTCGTCTATATCTGTTCTTATTATGTCTACAACTTCCGTATCTTCTATTAACTCCTCATTTAATCTCCAAGATCCCCTTCTCTCTTCAATTTCTGAAAAATATATGTTCAGTGTGACCGGGGCATGGTCCGAAATTGTCGCTACCTCTATTGCGGCATTATCCACAGATTCTAAGGTTTCATGATCTACCATTATGTAGTCTAGCCTCGAATATATATTATGAACTGTAGAGTAAAATGTGTAATCCTTTTTAGTTGGGTTAAAAACCCTCCAGGGATCTATTAGTTGGCACGAAAAAAGTTTCTTTTTAACTATTTGTTGTTGCTTTGTGTTTCCTATGTTAACTGTTGACATTCTGTCTAGTTGTAAATCTAGGGTGAAGTTAAAATCCCCAGCTAGGACCACTTTTCCTTTTTTAAATTCCATGAGTTTGTTCAGAATCGATGTTAGATACCTCTGAGGAAGTTTATTTGGACCGTAGACATTGGCCAGCGTATATCGTTTACCGTGTAGAAGACCTCTTAAGAACAAGTATCGGCCATCAGGATCAACTATCCTGTCTTCTACAGAAAAACTTAATTTTTTGCCTATACCAATAGCGACTCCTCTTGATCCTCTCTGCGGAGAGTCTCCGTAATACCATGTTGGGACTGCCCGAGAATTAAGCCTCACTCTTGAGTCAAGGGTTATGTGTGTCTCCTGGAGGAAAACTACATCAGCGGAAAGTCTCTCGATTTCTTTTAGGATCATGTGTCTTTTACGCGGAGAACTAAGGCCCCTTACATTATAGGTGATTAGGGTTACCTTAGACATATGGGTAGTTCTGGTCACTTACAATCTTTCCCTCCCTATTTCGTCTTCTCCTTATGTTCTGGTTATCCCCCGATCCAAATATCTTTCGTCTCATCTCCCTACCACTCCCTTCCCCCCCTTCCCCCCCCCTCCCCACCCCTATCCCAGGTTTCCCTCCACCCCCCTCTCCCCCCTTCCCTACCCCCCACCCCCCCCCCCCTCCTCCTCCCCTGATTCCACCCCTTCCGCCCCTCCCCGCCCCCGATCTTTCCCTCCCCCCTGTCCCATGATGGTAGAATCTTGACCCTAAGGTCCTGTTTCGGAGCATCTTCTCTTATACTTCGAGTGCAGGGGTGCTCCCTCTGTATTAAGGCGGAGTACAATTCGACGCCTCCTCTAATCCCCCTGAACCCAGGGGAATTTCCTCAGGCGGTCAAGGACTCCTGAACCCTGGTGTCTCCACAACGCTGTACCCAGCAACCCCGCGACATTTTCCATAATTGAGTATCTATAAGTTGTTACCCTCCCCTCCCTCCCTCTCTCTCCCCCCCAGTGTTTATGGCACTTCTCTTCATATTTAATTACTTGAGGTTGGGATTCCCAACTTTTGACAGAACTCAGGAATTTCATCTAGAAATCTTAACTTTGCCGTAACCCCCCCCTTTTCTAGCTATCAAACATGACGGGAATCCCCAGTTATACTGTATTTCTGAATCTTGTAACACCCGCAATAATGGCTTCAGGTTCCTTCTTCTTCTAAGTGTCTCTTGTGATAAGTCTTGATATATTTGTATACTGTGATCCTCGAATTTAATTGGGGACTTCCCTCTCAGATTTTTCCATAGTTGGTTTTTTTCTTCCCAACTTTCAAATCGTATTATGATATCTCGGGGTTTATCCTGAGGGATTTCCCGGGGCCTTCTTATCCTATGGGCGCGTTCTATCTTTAATGTGAGTGTTACTTCTCTGTCTAGTATTGGGTTACATATTTTCCGTATAATTTCTGGGAGATTTTCTGACTGCGAGGAGTCGGGAACTCCGCGTATCCTGATGTTTTTTCGTCTGTCTCTGTTTTCCTGATCTTCTGCTTTATATGCGTGTTCCCTTTGCTCTTTTTTAATTTCTGATAGCTCCTCTTCCAATTTTCTAATGGTGTTAAAGTTGTGGTCTGTTTTTTTTTCAACTTCCTCCAATCTTTCTAGCATAAATCCCATATTTCTCTCCATTCTCTCCATTTGTGATGACAGCGCTTTTTCTAGGGCAGCAAACATTTCCTGCATTTCAGTTTTTGTTTTTTGTTTTAATGCCAAGACTGTTAATTGTTCTTCTACGTCAAGTATTGTAGCTGTTTCGTATTCGCAATCTGTCGCTGACTCTGCTTGAGATTCTGGGTTTACAGAGCTGTTTGGGTTGATTAGGGCTGATTTTGTCTTGTCTTTTTTTTTCTCCTTCTCCCTTCCATTCGTTCCCTGCGTTACGTACTTGCTCATTGGCCCTGGGCTTTGACTCAAGCGGGGGGGTCGAGGAGGAACCCCCCCTAGCGCCCCTCGCCCTCGTACTCATATTTATAGGTTAACCCCTCTGAAGACGGGATTATTTAATACTGCCTGACTCCCTACGGAGGTTGTTGAATTACATAAGTAAATAAATGTGAATTATCGTTGAATTATCCTTAGGAAGAGTTGTTGAGTATGAGGGAATGAGTTTAGTTTAGGGGGATTTTTACTTTGATTCCTCTCTTTTCCTTTCCTTTCCTTTCTCCCTTTATTTATAGTTATGTCAGTTTTCTTCTATTTGAGGGTCCGTGTTAGCCCGTAATTCTAACAAATGAAAAATATTGGAGGGAAGGGAGAGAGGGGACAAGCCCTTTCAAATTAATATCCCGTGTTCCACTTTATGTTTCACTAGTAACAGGGACTGGGTACCTGGCGTGTTACAGAGTGTTGTAGTTCTCTTCTTCCTCCCAGTCTTATATTTACCGCCTGTTAATAGCGGCTATATTTAATGTTCTTAGATATTACCGTATGAGACTCTCTTATATGGACCTCTTCCATATATTTGTTGTCAAGTAGTATTTTAATTTCCTGTTCGCAAACCAGATATCCCTAGTCCACAGTTCTCACGGTCCAGTCCATATGTCGCCTTATATCACCTTATGTCCCCGTACAGTGATGAAGTTTAATTAGAATGTGGTAGTTATGTTGATAAAGACTGCAATTGAGTTTAATAGGTAGATAGCAGTGGGCTATGTTCGCTGCCACCAGATGACGGTGTGCTTTCTCTTTTTTTTTAATATATAATGGGGCAGAATAAATAGAGGAAAAAAAGAAAAGGATTGGAGTGTTCGCTTTAAGGATGTACAAACTTCTTATCTTGATCTCACACTCTCATATTCAGGCACATCTGCCTTCCTCAGCAGGCTCAGCAGGCTCACTTTTATTTATACTGTAAATGCTATGTAAATGCTGTAGATTTCAGTTCCAAAGGAAGTGCAAAGTAAAATATGGAAAGTAAAAAAATATGGAATTACTCACAGTCCTGCAGACCCCCATATCCTGGACCGGCTTCCTTATTCTGAGTTCCTTTGGATTTAAATTTAGTACTTACAGTTTCATTTGGTTGCGGTTTTACGGCTTGACTGTGGCTGTAGCTGTAACTGAATTATGAAATTTAGTACCAGGCAGGAGGCTTAGACGTTGATGGTACCAGAATGTCCAGTCCAGTAGATTACAAGCCTATATGAATCTGCAAATCTGCAGATCAACTACAGACTTACAGACTTGCTGGATCCCCTGCAATCTTATTTTCGTTGAGAATCGAAGCCTCCAGCCCTCACCCGCCTCCTCCAGCGGCTGGCCCCCCCCCCTGTCTGCGCCTGGCACCTCACCGGCACCTCCTCATGATCCCCCGCATCACTAGCTCGCAAGCTGAAACTCACACCACCCCATACGGCCACACGATCCGGGAGCAGCTCCGCGGCGGGGCACGGGAGCCCAACAGGAGCCGTAAACACGAGGACGCCACTGGCGGGCAGACACCAGCAACAGCCTCTAACCCTCGGCTGAACAGAACCAGAACCACAATCCCGCAGGCGGGGGGGAGGGGAGGCCGAGATCCACGAATGCGCTACGGAGGCTTGCGGTGCCCGGAACCCAGGACCAGGTCTGGACAGCAGGGAGAGCCGACGTGACAGCACGGTGAGCTATCCCTATGCGAGATCTGTGAGTGTGAGTATTGAGAAGCGAGAAGTGAGAGGGAGCGAGAGGGAGCGAGGGAGCGAGGGAGGGAGAGGATCCACTCAATGGAGACGCTTAAAGCTCGGCATTATTCGGCATTATTTTCAGCAGGCAGCTAGGCAGCTAGTTGAACAGCTTGGTGCTCAACCATCTCAGCGTTGCGGGACCTTCCCAGGGCTCCTTCCCTAACCAGCCTGAAGTGAGACTCGCGCCATCCTAGACTCCTCCCTCTCGACCGTATGCTGTTGTTTTAATCAGATGTCACCAAGATAGTTGCCACTAGGCTACAACAAGATCTGACGCACCTGATTCACTGGGACCAAGTGAGTTTTGTTCCAACCAGGGAGGCCAGGGACAATACCATTAAGGTACTGAATTTGCTACACTTGGTCAATGGTAACAAAACACTGTGCGTATTTCTTGGAACGGACGATCGGGTGAGTTGGGGGTTCATGCTTGCGACGCTGGAACATATTGGGATAGGACAAAATATGATGCAATGGATCTCTGCGGCATACACCGCCCCTTCGGCGAGAGTGAGGGCGAACAAAGTACTTTCGGAACCGTTTCAGATTACAAACAGGACCAGGCAGGGCTGCCCCTTATCGCCACTGCTCTTTGCACTGTCCCTGGAGCCCTTCCTATGCCATGTTCGGCTAAAACCAGATATCTCCGGTGTGGTGGTCAACAGATCCCAATATAAGGTATCTGCGTACGCAGATGACCTAATGTTCTCCCTGACCAATCCCACCGTCTTACTCCCCAATCTGTTGCGGGAATTTGACGTATACGGTCGACTCTCGGCCCTGAAGTACCTGGGTACGCACATCCCCCCCTAAATTCACCCATATTTTCAAGCTCAATTTCCCGCCCCTCCTGAGAACTGTCCAAAAACTCCTGGACCAATGGGGCAGTGGCCTACACTCTTGGTTTGGCCGATGCAACTTTCTTAAAATGTCAGTGCTCCCCAAATTTCTGTATCTATTACAAGCCCTTCCAATCCGAATATCTGCAGATTTTTTTAAACAAACACATTCGGCCTTTATAAAGTTCCTCTGGCCAGGTAAAAGACCCCGCATCCATAAGAAAATACTCTTTTTTTTTTTTTATGAAATCTTTTTTAATGTTCAACACATATTGTTGTAATACATTTTGTGCACATCTTCAAATACAAATACAAAGTACCACAAATACAAAGTACAACATATATTAAAAGTATAAAAATTTGTGTAAAACTCGTATTACCCATACTTATTTCAAAGCTTACTCCCTTATCTATGTCTCTTTTGTGCGTTAACCCCCCTGCCGGTATCCCCGAGCGCGACTCGGGGTGGATTTTTTATGTAAAAATCGATATCCCCGAGTCGCGCTCGGGGTGAATATGCAGAGCCTGCAGCGCGCGCTGGCTTACCTTGTATCCAGGCAGGGTACTGTACTTACCTTGTCCCTGGATCCAGCGATGCATCCATGCTGTGTGAGCAAGTGGCGTCCTCCATTCGACTCACACAGTGCCCGCGCGCCGCCGATCTCCATTCCCTGCGACGTTAACGGCGCACGGGGGCGGAGACCAGCGGCAAATTCAAAAAAGTAAACAAACACATTACATACAGAATACTGTAATCTTATAGATTACAGTACTGTATGTAAAAAGTACACACCCCCCCTGTCTCTAGTGGTCTGCCCAGTGTCCTACAGAAACAGCGATAATAAATTATAATCATTTGCAGAATTGAGCGATAGCGATTTGTGGGGAAATTCGTCATAAAAAAATAAAAGTAATGACAGCGACAATTCTGCAACTGAGCAAATTTCTGTGATTTTGATTTGATTACATTAGTGAATAATTTTTATTATAATTACATTATTATTTGTTATAATTATTTATAGTTATTTATTATATTATAATTTTATGATTTAGTGTTTCAAACTTTATCAAACCCGGGATGTCTACTAGACTCTGGTTTGGACAAATTTAAGTGAGTTATTCCTAAAAATTGCAGGCCTACAGTATAAAACGCAGAATTTCCATGCAAAATAATTGTACCGCTTTTGGTACGTAATTCCAGACAGAATCATACCGCCAGGGAGGTTAATGTGCATTGTATTGTGTGCGTGTCCATTTATCTCCCACCTTCCCTCCCTACCCTTCCCACCCCTCCCGCCCCTCCCTGTCACACTCTTTTAAATATTGTATTTTAACTCTCATTTATTTTCTTATTCCTTTGCCCTGCTCTACTTTGTTCCTTATGTTTGTCTCTGAAGACCTTCCCTTATCGTCTGTGGAGGCGAGAGTCTGTCATCGCTCAACCATGTTTGCCATATTTGATTAAATTTCCCGCTGTCCCCCCTCGGGTTATATGTTAGTCTTTCTCTATGGGGTAGAGACTTCACTAATAAGACCCACTGCCTTCCCGTAGGGGCTTCTGGTGCCATCCAATATCGCGCTATAAGTTTTCTTGCTAAATATAATATCCTAGTTAGCATTATATACATTCCTTTTGAAAGTGTTTCCATCTCTATGGCCCCCAGTAGATATATCCGAGGATCCAAAGGACTGTGCGAGTCTACTTATATGCTGGGAGATCTCCTCCCAGTACTGGTGCAATTTTGGACATCTCCAGATCAGATGTATAAAGTCGCCCTGGTGTATTTTACACTTCGGGCATAGCGGGGAGTCTCTTCCTCCCCATCTATACATCTGATCTGGCGTTCTGTATGCCCGATGCAATATGAACAGCTGCGATAGTCTGTGAGATGCTGATATCGACACTACGGGGATACATTCTACAGCCCTTTTCCAAAGGCTTTCGTCTATATTCCCTACCTCTTCAACCCATTTACTTCGATATTTTAAGACTGTGTAGTCCTGCGCCCTGGATAGTATTTCCCTATATATTTTGGATATTAATCCTTTCCGATCCTCTACTCCAGAAAATACTCTAACTACCCAAGCAATACGGTGGTCTGGCAATGCCGGACATCCGCTCTTACTATACCTCAGTCCACCTGAGCAGACTATTAGACTGGTGTCGCCACAAGGACCAGGGCCGGCGCTACCACTAGGCGGATTAGGCAGCCGCCTAGAGCGCACAGCTGTGTGGAGCGCTCAGCCGCTGGTTATTCTATCCCCGCACGCACTGTACAGAGCTTGCAACTTTCTCTAGCAGGCAGCTCTGACATGTGTTAAATAGAGCCGCGCCCGCCGCCCCCCCCCCCGCGCGCGAGTGGTGCTCTCTGCACTCTGACATGTGTCCTGTCCAGCAGCTATGCAGTTCCTCCAGGAGAGCGTCCTCCGCTCTGGTGTGTCCAGAAATTCCTCCTCTCCGCTCTGAGATCACAATGTCACATGATCTCCACATTTCTCCCGCCAAACAAGGAGAGAGGCGCCTCTGGGTGTAGTATGTTAAACAAATTTAATCACAAAGCCAAAGATAAGAAAACCACTCACATTTAGGTGGTGATATACAGGCATATCAAAGTTTCTCCAGAAGGGAGGGGTGGCTGTCATCTGGTGCGCTCGTTCATCCACTTTGTGTCCACTGGTGTAGCGCTGTGTGGTGAGGAGTCAGTCCTGTTTCCCTTGATGTTTATGAGTGGGTACAATGGATGAGACAGTCCTCAAAGAGCACAGCGCCGTGCAGCAGGAGCAGCGGGCGATGGATGGTGACGTCACCAGGCAAGCGACGCGTTTCCGAATGCTAAGGCAGAGAATGACACGACTGCCGCATTCCTTTCTCAAGCTGATGGCGGTGAGGCGGGGAGCTAGTTTTTTAGTAACAATACAGGTGGAGGGAGGAGACCAATGATTGGTTGCGGCCAGAGAGGTGGGAGGGGATTTGCGGGAAAGCACGTTCACGGAATGGATTGATAACACATCAATAGTGTAATAGCTGACACAAACGAAAATACAAGACAAACAAAAAAACAACAAAACGAGGATAATATGGAATCATGGACTTGGGGCTAGAAATTTAGAAGTATTAGAATGGTCTTAATGGACTTAATTTTAGGAATAAGTGAAAAGAAAGAGAAAGAAATAAATAATAAATGATAAAAACTAATGATTAATAATAAATGAAAAATAGTAAGTAATAATGAATAATTAATATATATATATATATGGTAATAAAAAATAAAAAATAATAATAATAAATAAAATAATAGAAGATGGTAAATAATAAAGATGAGAAAAGATATATACACACATATATGTGCATATACACACATACATGCGTACATACACATATACATGCACACATAATAACTAAAGTAGAGATGGAAATAATAGAAAATGAAAAATAAATGAATAATAAATAATAAAAAAAAATAAGAAACAATAAAATAAGAAAAAATATATATATAAGAAAAAATATATATAGGAAAAAATAGGAAAATAATATTAAATGAAAAAATGATAATGAAAAATAATAATAGAAAAATATATATATATATATGAAAAGATATATATATAAAAATATATGTAAAAATAATAATAACAAAAAAATAAAAGATATAAAATATATATATATAAAAATGTTTTATATATAATAATAGTAAGTGAAAAAAAAGAAAAAAAAGAAATGATAATGAAAAAGAAGATAGGGAAATAGAAGAATAAGAAATTATGGAATGAGTCATGATTACATTAGTAAACTCAATTATGAACTATGAAAATTGTGTATTATATTAAGGAGTATAGGAGAATGGTATTGGTCATATATGAAGATCAATATAAAAGGAAATTAAACTAAATGAATAGGGTATTACATGTTGAATAACATGAGATGAAATTATGTGTATCTGACTAGCAACAATGGACTTATAAAAATGTTATATTCGTGATATTATTTATAAATGGAGGGTAAAGTATAGGGGGGTGGGAAAGAAGGGGAAAAAGGAAGAGATAAAAGGAAAAGAAATTGGGTGTTTTATAGAATGGTGGAGATCTCAATGCTCTCATTGATGCCTCCAGGCGAGAGAGTATCCAAACTGTAAATCCAGTATGTTTCACGAGCGCATAGTTTTTTGTATCGTTCGGCTGGGACAAGTGATTTATTGATCTGTTCTATGACCCAAACTTTTAGTCCTGCAGTGGACTGTTGGTGTAATTTAGTGAAATGTCTTGGAACACTGTGGGGGTCGGTGCCACCCTCTACATTTCTTCTGTGCTCCCCAAATCTTTCTCTTAAAGGACGTATGGTTCGTCCTATATAGAGGAGGCCACAGGGGCAACTCAGACCATATATGACAAATTCCGAGGAGCAGTTATAAAATTCTTTTAGTGGGTATGTTTTGCCCTTAGTATGAAAATTCTTCTGTCCGTGTTGGACGAAGTTGCAGGTTTTACAGCGAGCCTTTCGGCATTGGTACATGCCTATTAATGGTATAAGAATAGGTATAGATGATGTTGTGGTGGTAGATTTAAGTTTGCTTTGGGCAATTTTGTTTTTGAGATTTGGGGCTCTCCTGTAGGTGATATTGGGACGAGCTGGTAAGATGGATTTTAGATGGGGATCCTGAAGGAGAATGTTCCAGTGTTTTACTAGTATTTTTTCCATTCTTTTGTGTTTGTGGTGAAAAGTGGTCATAAACCTGACTGGATGTTCATCCAAGGTTCTTTTTGGTTTCGAAGGTTTGCCGTTTAGATAGCAGTTAAAAGCTTCATCGATTAGGGTTTCTGGGTACTCTTTTTCGGTGAACTTGTTTCTGAGATGTTGACTTAGTGTTATGTAATCCGAGTCTTTGGTACAATTCTGTCTAAGACGACAAAATTGGCTGTTGGGGATATTATTTTTCCATCTGGGTAGATGGCAGCTTTTGTAATGTAGATACGAATTTCCGGCCGTGGGTTTTGTATAATTTTTAGCCCAAATAGAACACTCGTCATGTCCAAGTTCTAGATCGAGAAAAGTCATAGTAGTAGGATCAGACACCGATGTGAATGAAAGACCGTATTGGTTTCTATTGCAATGGTTTAAAAAGGGGGTGATGGACTCTGGGGTACCATCCCAGATGATGATAATATCATCAATGTAACGGCCGAAAAAAATGATATTAGCAGAAAACGGGTTATTTTGATAAATGTGGTTATTCTCCCAAAAACCCATGGCTAGATTTGCATATGAGGGGGCAAAATTAGCCCCCATCGCGGTACCCTGTATTTGGAGATAAATGTCTTCATTAAAAGTAAAATAATTGTGTGTTAGACAAAAATGTGTGGCTTTGATGATGAAGGAGGCTTGACGAGCATTGATGAGGGGTTCATTTTGCAAAAAATGTTCTATTGCCATCAGTCCAAAAGAATGTGGAATCGATGTATACAATGAACAAACATCTAAAGAAAGCCATGTGTAGCTTGGTTCCCACTGGTATGGAGACAGAAGATCAAGTAAATGAGTGCTGTCCCGAATGTATGATTCTAATTGAAAAACAATGGGCTGTAAAAATTGATCAATGTATAAACTGAATCCTGTCGTGACGCTGTCCATGGCTGCCACGATGGGTCTTCCGGGGGGATTAAGTAGATTTTTGTGTACTTTGGGAAGATAATAAAAATATGGAATCTGGAAGAGGTTTTTTCTCAGGAAGGAACTTTCTGTTTTTGTGATGATCTCTTCTTTTAGAGCCTGTAGTATAAGGATCTCGGCTTCTTTAGCAAAAACCTTAGTGGGATCAGTGGGAAGTTTGGTATATGTGGTTACTACTGAAAGTAGTCTGGAGGCTTCCTTTAGGTACGCTGTTTTATCCAAAAGTACAATTCCTCCACCCTTATCTGCCGATTTTATAATGATATTGTCGGCGTGAATGAATTGATCTAAAGCCTTTATTTCAGAAGGTGGTAAATTATTGTAGTTGGATGTTGGGGTGGAGTTGCACATTTTCAAAAGGTCTGCATAGACTATTCTGTAGAAGCTCTCGATGTGAGGGCCCTTAGAATGTACCGGAAAGAAGATTGATTTAGGTTTAAGTGATGAATGAGTAATAGGGGGTGATGTAACAGCATATTGTGTGTATAATCTCAGGGGGTCGTCTTCATCCAGATCTGTACTGTCTTCAAACTGGCTGGTGGGTGATTCGAGTGGCACCCGAGAGATAGGCTGGGTGGAGCTGGTGACGATGTCTTGGCTATCATTCGCCTGTTTGATATGAAAGTGTCTCTTTAGGGTTAGACTACGTATGTATTGGTTGAGGTCTTTGAAGAGTAAGAAGGGATTGGGTTTGTTGATTGGTGCAAAACTAAGCCCTCGGCTTAGGAGGGAAGTGTCGGCTGCTGTGAGAATGTGGGAGGAAAGGTTGAAGATTTTGATGGTTTTTTGTGTTGCTGGTTGTTTAAATAATTGTTTTCTTCGTCCTCCTCTGCATCCTCGTCTGTGAGTTTTCTTTATCTTGACGTGGTGATCGGAGGAGGACTCAGTACTAAAAAAGATGATGGTCCAGGATCTGGGGTAGAGGGGATGGGTACTTGAGTAGAGGCTGAGGGACTGGGGTCACTATAAACTTGGTCAATTGTTTCCATGGAGCTTGGTGGTATATGGCCGTTGGTGGTGTTAGTTGGAAGATCACTGCTACTATGGGTATGGTCTCTTGAAGTGGTAAAGGTATCTCCATGGTTGGTAGATCTATTGTAGAATTGGCTAAGGGCCAACATTAAGCCTTTTTCCTTATCTCTATGTTTTTTGGAGTTGATGGTCCTGTATAGGCTTGATCTATATTTAGGGGTCTGAGGTTTTTTCCAAAAAGGTGATACAGTTCTGTGGGTATAGTTTTGTTCTTTTGGGAAACTCTTAAGAGCAAAATTATTCGGTAGTTGTAGACTCATTAAGGCAGGGATAGGCTGGCAACTTGAATTTGTGGGAGCAACTGATGGGCTCGGTTTCTTCCACGTCGGAACCATAATGGTTTGATGGCTATTCTTTTTATTCCATGTGAAGATACAGTTAGAATTGTAGTCATCTATATCACGCTTGAATTTTCCAGTTTTTATGCTGATGAGGTGGTCTTCATCTTTTTTTGTATTATATTGAAGGATTTCTAGCCAGCTGGATGGGATGGGTAATTGATAGTCCGAGATTTATTTTATAATGATGGATAGTTGATAGTTGGATAGAGACCATACCCATAGTAGCAGTGATCTTCCAACTAACACCACCAACGGCCATATACCACCAAGCTCCATGGAAACAATTGACCAAGTTTATAGTGACCCCAGTCCCTCAGCCTCTACTCAAGTACCCATCCCCTCTACCCCAGATCCTGGACCATCATCTTTTTTAGTACTGAGTCCTCCTCCGATCACCACGTCAAGAAAAAGAAAACTCACAGACGAGGATGCAGAGGAGGACGAAGAAAACAATTATTTAAACAACCAGCAACACAAAAAACCATCAAAATCTTCAACCTTTCCTCCCACATTCTCACAGCAGCCGACACTTCCCTCCTAAGCCGAGGGCTTAGTTTTGCACCAATCAACAAACCCAATCCCTTCTTACTCTTCAAAGACCTCAACCAATACATACGTAGTCTAACCCTAAAGAGACACTTTCATATCAAACAGGCGAATGATAGCCAAGACATCGTCACCAGCTCCACCCAGCCTATCTCTCGGGTGCCACTCGAATCACCCACCAGCCAGTTTGAAGACAGTACAGATCTGGATGAAGACAACCCCCTGAGATTATACACACAATATGCTGTTACATCACCCCCTATTACTCATTCATCACTTAAACCTAAATCAATCTTCTTTCCGGTACATTCTAAGGGCCCTCACATCGAGAGCTTCTACAGAATAGTCTATGCAGACCTTTTGAAAATGTGCAACTCCACCCCAACATCCAACTACAATAATTTACCACCTTCTGAAATAAAGGCTTTAGATCAATTCATTCACGCCGACAATATCATTATAAAATCGGCAGATAAGGGTGGAGGAATTGTACTTTTGGATAAAACAGCGTACCTAAAGGAAGCCTCCAGACTACTTTCAGATGTAACCACATATACCAAACTTCCCACTGATCCCACTAAGGTTTTTGCTAAAGAAGCCGAGATCCTTATACTACAGGCTCTAAAAGAAGAGATCATCACAAAAACAGAAAGTTCCTTCCTGAGAAAAAACTTCTTCCAGATTCCATATTTTTATTATCTTCCCAAAGTACACAAAAATCTACTTAATCCCCCCGGAAGACCCATCGTGGCAGCCATGGACAGCGTCACGACAGGATTCAGTTTATACATTGATCAATTTTTACAGCCCATTGTTTTTCAATTAGAATCATACATTCGGGACAGCACTCATTTACTTGATCTTCTGTCTCCATACCAGTGGGAACCAAGCTACACATGGCTTTCTTTAGATGTTTGTTCATTGTATACATCGATTCCACATTCTTTTGGACTGATGGCAATAGAACATTTTTTGCAAAATGAACCTCTCATCAATGCTCGTCAAGCCTCCTTCATCATCAAAGCCACACATTTTTGTCTAACACACAATTATTTTACTTTTAATGAAGACATTTATCTCCAAATACAGGGTACCGCGATGGGGGCTAATTTTGCCCCCTCATATGCAAATCTAGCCATGGGTTTTTGGGAGAATAACCACATTTATCAAAATAACCCGTTTTCTGCTAATATCATTTTTTTCGGCCGTTACATTGATGATATTATCATCATCTGGGATGGTACCCCAGAGTCCATCACCCCCTTTTTAAACCATTGCAATAGAAACCAATACGGTCTTTCATTCACATCGGTGTCTGATCCTACTACTATGACTTTTCTCGATCTAGAACTTGGACATGAGGAGTGTTCTATTTGGGCTAAAAATTATACAAAACCCACGGCCGGAAATTCGTATCTACATTACAAAAGCTGCCATCTACCCAGATGGAAAAATAATATCCCCAACAGCCAATTTTGTCGTCTTAGACAGAATTGTACCAAAGACTCGGATTACATAACACTAAGTCAACATCTCAGAAACAAGTTCACCGAAAAAGAGTACCCAGAAACCCTAATCGATGAAGCTTTTAACTGCTATCTAAACGGAAAACCTTCGAAACCAAAAAGAACCTTGGATGAACATCCAGTCAGGTTTATGACCACTTTTCACCACAAACACAAAAGAATGGAAAAAATACTAGTAAAACACTGGAACATTCTCCTTCAGGATCCCCATCTAAAATCCATCTTACCAGCTCGTCCCAATATCACCTACAGGAGAGCCCCAAATCTCAAAAACAAAATTGCCCAAAGCAAACTTAAATCTACCACCACAACATCATCTATACCTATTCTTATACCATTAATAGGCATGTACCAATGCCGAAAGGCTCGCTGTAAAACCTGCAACTTCGTCCAACACGGACAGAAGAATTTTCATACTAAGGGCAAAACATACCCACTAAAAGAATTTTATAACTGCTCCTCGGAATTTGTCATATATGGTCTGAGTTGCCCCTGTGGCCTCCTCTATATAGGACGAACCATACGTCCTTTAAGAGAAAGATTTGGGGAGCACAGAAGAAATGTAGAGGGTGGCACCGACCCCCACAGTGTTCCAAGACATTTCACTAAATTACACCAACAGTCCACTGCAGGACTAAAAGTTTGGGTCATAGAACAGATCAATAAATCACTTGTCCCAGCCGAACGATACAAAAAACTATGCGCTCGTGAAACATACTGGATTTACAGTTTGGATACTCTCTCGCCTGGAGGCATCAATGAGAGCATTGAGATCTCCACCATTCTATAAAACACCCAATTTCTTTTCCTTTTATCTCTTCCTTTTTCCCCTTCTTTCCCACCCCCCTATACTTTACCCTCCATTTATAAATAATATCACGAATATAACATTTTTATAAGTCCATTGTTGCTAGTCAGATACACATAATTTCATCTCATGTTCTTCAACATGTAATACCCTATTCATTTAGTTTAATTTCCTTTTATATTGATCTTCATATATGACCAATACCATTCTCCTATACTCCTTAATATAATACACAATTTTCATAGTTCATAATTGAGTTTACTAATGTAATCATGACTCATTCCATAATTTCTTATTCTTCTATTTCCCTATCTTCTTTTTCATTATCATTTCTTTTTTTTTTTTTTTTTCACTTACTATTATTATATATAAAACATTTTTATATATATATTTTATATCTTTTATTTTTTTGTTATTATTATTTTTACATATATTTTTATATATATATCTTTTTATATATATATATATTTTTCTATATATATTTTTCATTATCATTTTTTCATTTAATATTATTTTCCTATTTTTTCCTATATATATTTTTTCTTATATATATATTTTTTCTTATTTTATTGTTTTTTATTATTTATTATTCATTTATTTTTCATTTTCTATTATTTCCATCTCTACTTTAGTTATTATGTGTGCATGTATATGTGTATGTACGCATGTATGTGTGTATATGCACATATATGTGTGTATATATCTTTTCTCATCTTTATTATTTACCATCTTCTATTATTTTATTTATTATTATTATTTTTTATTTTTTATTACCATATATATATATATATATTAATTATTCATTATTACTTACTATTTTTCATTTATTATTAATCATTAGTTTTTATCATTTATTATTTATTTCTTTCTCTTTCTTTTCACTTATTCCTAAAATTAAGTCCATTAAGACCATTCTAATACTTCTAAATTTCTAGCCCCAAGTCCATGATTCCATATTATCCTCGTTTTGTTGTTTTTTTGTTTGTCTTGTATTTCTTGATCGTACATCACGGGACACAGAGCGCATAGTCATTACATATGGGTTATATGGAGTACCTTCAGGTGTGGACACTGGTGTAATCAACTTCACAGGAAGTTCCTCCCTATATAACCCCCTCCCACTGAGAGTGCTTTAGTTTTTTCGCCAGTGTCTTAGGTGTTGGTCACGTCTAGCTGTCCCTCGGAGGTCTCGGGACCCAGGATAGCTAGCCGGATCCGTCCGAAGTGCTTCAGAGCCAAGATGTACGGTACCCGGGCCCTGCTGGAGTGGGGTTGTGCCTATAATGCCTCTCCTTGGAGGGCTGGATTCTGGGCTCCAGTGCCTTAGTCTCTTCCAAGAACTAAACGCTACTGATGCCAGGATGCTATATAGGTCCAGGGGTGTGGGTTCCTTAACACAGGACCCCGGTCCCTGAAGGTCCAAGACAATACCCACGGAGATGGGGGAAGGCTGGGCCTCTTGCATTTTGCAATACCCTGCGGCGTGGAGCAGGTAAGAGGGAACCTGCGGGACTTGGTTCGACAGTAGGTATCCCCCTGGGGGTTCTGGGTTGGCTAACAGTATGCTTGTGCATCAGCCACTATCTCCACTATGTCTGTTGAGGCAGGATGGGATTATAATGTTTACCCAGATAATATGTAAATATATGTATACTTGTGTAAGTTATATATTTGCTACTCACCCCAGGTCTGCCTGTTAACACTGATACTGCAACCCCACATGTTTTAAAGAGGAAATTGCTGGTAAAAAACTCCTGTTTCTTAGGAAGCCCATGGGGACAGCTTCTTCGCTGTGTGTGCACTACAATAAGATTAGTGCTTACCTGGTGTCTGTTGGTGCTGCATAACGCTGGTCCATGTTGTTCCTCTGCTCTGCTTCCTCCATGTGGGTTCAGCGTGGTGCGCGCGATCGTGCGCGCGATCATGCGCGCGATCGTGCGCGCGCGCATACGCGCGCGCGTGCACGCCGCCATTTATAGCGTCGGCGTGCGTCGGGGGGGCGGGCCAGCAGCGTCAGGGTCTGTATAAAGGAAAAACTTTTTCTCTGGCTGGTCTTTTCCCTCCTGGAGGCAGAGGAAGAAAGGATACAGAGCGTGCAGCTGGGTCTTTTGGCCACACAGGGACACCTAGTGGCGGTTTTGTGGATCTTCAGGTCTAGGACTTAGGTCCACTATTGACCAGAAAAAAAAAAAAAAAAAAAAGTTTTTTTGCTTAACCACTTAAGGACCGCCTCCTGCACATATACGTCGGCAGAATGGCACGGCTGGGCACATCAACGTATATATACGTTGATTTTAGTACCCAGCCGTGGGTCACGGGCGCGCGCCCGCGACGCGCTCCCGTGACCGGGTCCGAAGCTCCAGGACCGGGACCGCGGGATTCGCAGACCCGATCGCCGCTGCAGTGCGGCGATCCGTCCCTGGAGCTGAAGAATAGGGAGAGCCGTGTGTAAACACGGCTTCCCCGTGCTTCTCTGTGGCCGCAGCATCGATCGCGTCATCCCTGTAATAGGGGGACGCGATCGATGACGTCACACCTACAGCCACACCCCCCTACAGTAGTAAACACACACACAAAGTCACAGCGCCCCCTGTGGTTAACTCCCAAACTGCAACTGTCATTTCCACAGTAAACAATGCAATTTAAATGCATTTTTTGCTGTGAAAATGACAATTGTCCCAAAAATGTGTCAAAATTGTCCGAAGTGTCCGCCATAATGTCGCAGTCACGAAAAAAAATCGCTGATCGCCGCTATTAGTAGTAAAAAAAATAAAAAATTTATAAAAATGCAATAAAACTATCCCTTATTTTGTAAACGCTATAAATTTTGCGAAAACCAACCGATAAACGCTTATTGCGATTTTTTTTACCAAAAATATGTAGAAGAATACATTTCGGCCTCAACTGAGGAAAAAAATGTTTTTTTTTTTATATATTTTTGGGGGATATTTATTATAGCAAAGAGTAAAAAATATTGCATTTTTTTCAAAATTGTCGCTCTATTTTTGTTTATAGCGCAAAAAATAAAAACCACAGAGGCGATCAAATGCCACCAAAAGAAAGCTCTATTTGTGGGGATAAAAAGGACGCCAATTTTGTTTGGGAGCCATGTCGCACGACCGCGCAATTGTCAGTTAAAACGACGCAGTGCCGAATCGCAAAAAGGGGCAAGGTCCTTTACCTGCATTTTGGTCCGGGTCTTAAGTGGTTAAAGGGACTCAGCCTTAGATCCAGCAGTATCTGAGTCTACCTTGGACTCCGGCTAACGGGCATTGGTGTGTCAATACTCACAGGCTTCCTCGGTATTGTCACCTCCCAGGCGGGTAAAAAATTTTTTGGAAAAAAAAAAAAGAGAAATATAAAAGAAAAAGAGAGAAATTAGTTCTTTTTCATTTTTCTCATACCTGCCCTCATATTGGTTATTCCTAGCTACAACAGTCAGGTGTTGGCTATAGGGGTGACCCAAGGTTGTACAATGGCTCCAAAGGGATCTGGACCAGCCAAGGCTGCTAAAGGTACCAAAAAGCAAAAGGGGTCTCCATCGGGGTCAGAGGATTTGGGCCAGGCTTCTACGGCCCCACCCTCGCCAGTCAGGACACCGAGTGGCATAGTACAAGAGCCATTGGGGGTGCTGGGGGCAGAGGCGGCCCCCGATCCACCCATTCCCGTTTACGTGACGGAAGAAATGCTAGCAGCCACCATGTGTGGGCTAGAGAAAAGGTTAACTGCGTTGTTTTCCCGTCCTTGCCCAAGTAGCAAGCGGGCTAGATCCCCCTCACCCAGTGTGGGGTTTTCAGATGCGGAGGTCTCCTCTTCAGAGGAACGGGACCCACAAGGGGATCAGGCAGACCCAAGTCCCGACGGTTCAGACAGGGAAAATTCCACTATAGATGAATATTTTTCGGCCTCTCAAGCGGAGGGCCTGTGGATCCAGTCTTTGACAGATATGGTTCGCACTGCCTTTAAACTTCCAGTGCCAGAACTAGTAGCCCCGGAGGTATCCTCATTGGGTTCTTTAAAGGCCCCATTAACTGGTGCATCTTTTCCAATGCACCCCCTTCTGCGGAACGTGATTTACCAAGATTGGGCTCGACCTGATAGAATCTTTGTCCCTCCTAAAAGATTCTCTATTCTCTACCCTATGGAAGAGGAATATGTAAAGAAATGGGCTCTCCCTACAGTGGACGCAGCCATTTCCTGCGTGAATAAATCCCTGACTTGTCCGGTTGAAAATGTCCATATGTTCAAGGATCCGGTCGACAAGAAATTCGAGACACTACTGAAAGCAGCTTTTACCTCAGTAGGTGCCATGGTTCAGCCAGCAGTAGCAGCCATTGGTGTTTGTCAGGCCTTGAAGGATCAGGCAAAGCATATATTGAAGGACATGGCGGCTCAGCATACTCATGAATTAGCAGAATTCCCTAGGGCTCTCTGCTTTGCAGTAGATGCTATTAAGGACTCCATCCAACAGGCATCCCGTTTATCTCTACTGATGGTTCACATGCGTCGTCTTTTGTGGCTAAAGAACTGGTCAGCAGAGGCACCCTGCAAAAAGCTTCTAGCAGGGTTTCCCTTTCATGGGGGAAGACTATTCGGGGAAGACCTAGATAAATATATCCACACCATATCAAGTGGAAAAAGTACTTCCTTACCGGTCAAGAAAAGACCGCGTGGGCCCACGTTTAAACGACAGGCCATTGCAGGCTCGGCCCCTTCGACTTCCCGTCAGTATCGACGGCCTCCCGGGCGTTCAACAGTTAATAGCCGCCCACAGGGACAAGCCGCGGCAAACAAGAGGCCCTGGTCTCGCAAGCCGGCTAAACCAGTCATCAAATCAGATTCATGAAGGGGCGCCCCCACTCTCTTGGGTGGGGGGAAGACTTCAGTTTTTCTCCGAAGTCTGGAAAGCCAGAATTCCCGACTCTTGGGTTCGGTCCGTAGTAGCCTCAGGCTACAAACTAGAGTTTCGAGAAATCCCCCCTCCTCATTTTCAGGGGTCAAGTCTTCCAAGCGACCCGTTAAAGAGGGCCTCTCTCGTAAAGGCGTTGGATCGCCTCTTGCTCCAAGGAGTAATTGTAGAAGTACCAACCCAAGAAAGGGGTCTGGGATTCTACTCCAACCTTTTTGTTATACCAAAACCCAATGGCGACGTCAGGCCTATATTAGACCTCAAACGCCTAAATCGCTTTCTAAGGATTCAGACCTTCCGTATGGACTCCATACGTTCAGTGACAACCAGCCTGCATCAGGTCGACTTCCTAGCATCTATAGACATAAAGGATGCATATCTGCATGTGCCGATTTACCCAGCACATCACAAGTTTCTTCGTTTTACGATAAACCAAAGTCATTACCAGTTCGTAGCCCTCCCTTTCGGGTTGGCAACAGCTCCACGGGTATTCACAAAGGTGTTAGCCCCGGTACTAGCCGTCCTAAGGACAGAAGGCATCTTGGTCCTAGCATACCTGGACGATCTCCTGGTTATCGACAGTTCAGCTTCCAACCTCAATCATGCAGTAGTCCGCACAGTGCGGCATCTAGAAGAGTTCGGGTGGATTGTGAACCAAGAAAAAATCAAGGTTACATCCCACAAGACAGTTGGAATATCTAGGCTTTCGGTTAGATACAGAATGCCAGAGGGTATTTTTACCTCAAGAGAAGATCAGGTCGTTGATTCAAACGATTCAAATAGTCTTAGGCAAAAAGAAGCCGACTATTCGCCTATGCATGCGACTGCTGGGGAAGATGGTGGCCGCCTTCGAAGCAGCGCCCTACGCCCAGATCCATACCAGAATTCTGCAAGCAGCTATTCTCTCTGCTTGGAACAAGTCCATACAGGCATTAGACCGTCCATTAGTTCTTTCTCCAGAAGTCAGGCACAGCCTGTACTGGTGGCTGATCCCTCAAAAATTATCAAAAGGGAAAACCTTTTGCCCCATCTCGTGGAAAATAGTAACCACAGATGCCAGCCTAACAGGTTGGGGGGCAATCTTAGGAAAACGGACCCAGCAGGGACAGTGGTCAGAGGCAGAAAGTCTGCTTCCCATCAATGTCCTAGAGATCAGAGCTGTTCGGTTGGCCCTGGTCGCCTGGACTCTCCCCCTGCAGGGTCTGCCAGTAAGGATACAGTCCGACAATGCCACGGCGGTGGCATACATAAACCACCAGGGGGGCACAAAGAGCCTGGCGGCTCAAAGGGAAGTAAACCTAATTTTTGCATGGGCCGAAGCCCATGTACCCTGCATCTCAGCAGTGTTCATCCCAGGGATAGACAAGTCTCAAGCAGATTTTTTGAGTCGTCAACAGTTACTCCCGGGAGTGTGGTCTCTTCACCCCCAGGTATTCCAAGAGATTTGCCAAAGATTCGGAGTTCCCGATGTGGACATCATGGCAACAAGATTCAACAAGAAATTGGACAAATTTGTATCCCGAGCCAGGGACCCCTCGGCCTACGGGACCGATGCGTTGGTTTGCCCCTGGCACCAGTTTTCTCTCCTGTATGCGTTCCCTCCACTACAGATGATTCCCCGCCTTCTACGAAGGGTCAGGGTGGAGCGCAGGCCGGTGATCCTGGTGGCCCCAGCCTGGCCCAGAAGGGCTTGGTACGCACTCATCGTGAGGATGTCAGTAAGGGCACCGTGGCCACTCCCCCTGCGCCCAGATCTGCTGTCTCAGGGCCCGATCTACCACCCTGCTTCACAGCAGCTAAATTTGATGGCTTGGCGGCTGAATCTCTAATTCTTAAGGGCAGAGGCCTCTCTGCCCAAGTCATATCTACGTTAATTCAAGCTAGAAAGCCAGTCTCTAGAAATATCTATTACAGAGTCTGGAGAACCTATGTGGAGTGGTGCGAGTCTCAAGGAGGGCATCCTCGCAAGTTTTTTATTGACAGGATCTTGCGATTCCTCCAGGTTGGCGTTGACAAGGGGTTGGCTCTTAGTACTCTAAAGGGGCAGGTGTCTGCCTTATCGATATGGTTTCAAAGGCCTTTGGCCACACATTCGCTTGTAAAAACCTTTTTGCAGGGGGTCTTGCATGTAAATCCCCCTATTAGAGCTCCCCTCTGCCCCTGGAATTTAAATCTGGTCTTGTCAGCTTTACAAAAGCAGCCGTTTGAACCTCTGACAGAAATCCCTCTTGTGCTGCTAACCCGAAAGTTGGTTTTCTTGGTGGCTATGGCTTCGGCCAGAAGGGTCTCCGAGCTGGCAGCCTTGTCTTGCAGGGAACCGTACCTTATTCTGCATAAGGACAGAGTGGTTCTGCGGCCCCAGCCTTCTTTCCTTCCTAAGGTCATATCCAGTTTTCACTTGAATCAGGACCTAGTCCTACCATCCTTCTTTCCTACTCCCCAGTCCAGAGAGGAAAGATTGCTTCATACTTTGGATGTGGTCCGAGCCATGAGAGTTTATCTCAAGGCTACAGAAAAGATTAGGAAAACAGATGTGCTTTTCATTCTTCCGGATGGCCCCAAGAAGGGTCAGCCGGCTGCCAAGTCTTCCTTGGCTAGGTGGATTAAGCAGCTGATTTTTCAGGCCTATGGTCTGAAGCGCGTTCCACCGCCCTTATCAGTTAAGGCCCATTCTACGAGGGCCATGAGTGCCTCTTGGGCGGCACACCATCAGATCTCTATGGCACAGGTTTGCAAAGCGGCAACCTGGTCTTCCGTACATACGTTTACTAAATTTTATAAGTTGGACGTCACAAAGGCTGCGGACGCAGCATTTGGGCAGGCGGTCCTACGGGCAGCAGTATAGAATCCTCTGGCCCGGTTCACGCCCCCTTTTTCTGTTGGTGGAGCTATTTTACCTCCTGATATAGTTTCTGTTTGGCTATTTTTGGCCTTACGGTCTCCCTCCCTTCATGGAGCATTGCTTTGGGACATCCCATATGTAATGACTATGCGCTCTGTGTCCCGTGATGTACGATCAAGAAAAAGGGATTTTTAATAACAGCTTACCTGTAAAATCCTTTTCTTGGAGTACATCACGGGACACAGAGCTCCCACCCCTCTTTGTGGGAACATTGTGTAACCTCAGAGAAATTGCTTGCTACAAAACTAAAGCACTCTCAGTGGGAGGGGGTTATATAGGGAGGAACTTCCTGTGAAGTTGATTACACCAGTGTCCACACCTGAAGGTACTCCATATAACCCATATGTAATGACTATGCGCTCTGTGTCCCGTGATGTACTCCAAGAAAAGGATTTTACAGGTAAGCTGTTATTAAAAATCCCTTTTTTCGTTTGTGTCAGCTATTACACTATTGATGTGTTATCAATCCATTCCGTGAACGTGCTTTCCCGCAAATCCCCTCCCACCTCTCTGGCCGCAACCAATCATTGGTCTCCTCCCTCCACCTGTATTGTTACTAAAAAACTAGCTCCCCGCCTCACCGCCATCAGCTTGAGAAAGGAATGCGGCAGTCGTGTCATTCTCTGCCTTAGCATTCGGAAACGCGTCGCTTGCCTGGTGACGTCACCATCCATCGCCCGCTGCTCCTGCTGCACGGCGCTGTGCTCTTTGAGGACTGTCTCATCTATTGTACCCACTCATAAACATCAAGGGAAACAGGACTGACTCCTCACCACACAGCGCTACACCAGTGGACACAAAGTGGATGAACGAGCGCACCAGATGACAGCCACCCCTCCCTTCTGGAGAAACTTTGATATGCCTGTATATCACCACCTAAATGTGAGTGGTTTTCTTATCTTTGGCTTTGTGATTAAATTTGTTTAACATACTACACCCAGAGGCGCCTCTCTCCTTGTTTGCCCTTCTAGATTTGGAACTTGGTTTCTGTTCCCCACTGATGGCAGCCCTGAGTGTATATCTCCATCAACTTAATAACAATTTATTCTAAACAGCCTGAACTGTTTTTATTTTTATTTTTATAATAATTTTTACTTGGACCTTTTATTGGACCCTGGTTTATATCACGCTGTTGGGATATATATATATATTTTTCTCTGATTTTTGCGCAAAATGTACTTGTTGTACATTTCTCCCGCCCCTCATGTTCCTCTGTCCAATCCATTATGTCCATTATATCTGCCCGGAGCAGCTACAGACTTCTCCCGTGTCCCTTCTCTGCTGTGCACTCGTCTGTGTGAAGGGGAGGAGGGGAGGTGGCGGGAAGATCCAAACCAAGCAGCCACACGAAACACTGCTGCTGAATGATGAACCAGTGAGACTATTCTGGTAAGTGAATGAGATCTTTCACTTACTAGACTCTGCTTCCTTCTCTGTCTCTGATAGCCCCCCCTCCTGATAGCCCCGCCCCCTCCGATAGCCCCCTCCCGATAGCCCCGCCCCTCCGATAGCCCCGCCCCCCTCCGATAGCCCCCCCTCTCCGATAGCCCCCCCTCTCTGTCTCTGATAGCCCCCCCTCTGATAGCCCCCCCTCTCTGTCTCTGATAGCCCCCCCTCTCTGTCTCTGATAGCCCCCCTCTCTGTCTCTGATAGCCCCCCCCCTCTCTGTCTCTGATAGCCCCCCCTCTCTGTCTCTGATAGCCCCCCCCTCTCTGTCTCTGATAGCCCCCCCCTCTCTGTCTCTGATAGCCCCCCCCTCTCTGTCTCTGATAGCCCCCCCCTCTCTGTCTCTGATAGCCCCCCCCTCTCTGTCTCTGATAGCCCCCCCTCTCTGTCTCTGATAGCCCCCCCCTCTCTGTCTCTGATAGCCCCCCCCTCTCTGTCTCTGATAGCCCCCCCTCTCTGTCTCTGATAGCCCTCCCCCTCTGTCTCTGATAGCCCTCCCCCTCTCTGTCTCTGATAGCCCCCCCCCTCTCTGTCTCTGATAGCCCCCCCCCTCTCTGTCTCTGATAGCCCCCCCTCTCTGTCTCTGATAGCCCCCCCCCCTCTCTGTCTCTGATAGCCCCCCCTCTCTGTCTCTGATAGCCCCCCCTCTCTGTCTCTGATAGCCCCCCTCTGTCTCTGACAGCCCCCCCTCTCTCTCTCTCTTTGACAGCGCTCTCTCTCTCTGACAGCCCCCCTCTCTCTCTCTTTGACAGCGCTCTCTCTCTCTGACAGCCCCCCCTCTCTCTCTCTGACAGCCCCCCCTCTCTCTCTCTCTCTGACAGCCCCCCTCTCTCTCTTTGACAGCGCTCTCTCTCTCTCTGACAGCCCCCCCTCTCTCTGTCCCCTCTCTCTGACAGCGCCCTCTCTCTCTCTACCCTCTCTATCTCGGACAGCCCCCCTTTCTCTCTCTCCCCCTCTCTCTGACAGCCCCCCCTCTCTCTGTCCCCTCTCTCTGACAGCCCCCCTTTCTCTCTCTCCCCCTCTCTCTGACAGCCCCCTCTCTCTGTCCCCTCTCTCTGACAGCACCCTCTCTCTCTCTGCCCTCTATCTCTGACAGTCCCCCTTTCTCTCTCTCCCCTCTCTCTCTGACAGCCCCCCTCTCTCTCCTCTCTCTGACAGCCCCCCCTCTCTCTCTCTCTCTCTCTCTCTGACAGCCCCCCTCTCTCTCTCTCTGACAGCCCCCTTCTCTCTCTCTCTCTCTCCCTCCCTGACAGTTTCTCTCTCTCCCTCCCTGACAGGCTCTCTCTCTCTCTCTCTCTCTCACAGCCCCCTTCTCTCTCTCTTTCTCTCACAGCCCCCTTCACTCTCTCTCTCACAGCCCCCTTCACTCTCTCTTTCTCTCACAGCCCCCTTCACTCTCTCACTCCCTCCCTGACAGTCTCTGTCTTTCTCTCTCACAGCCCCCTTCTCTCTCCCTTTCTCTCACAACCCCCTTCACTCTCTCTCTCCCTCCCTGACAGTTTCTCTCTCTCCCTCCTTGACAGTCTCTCTTTCTCACAACCCCCCCTCTCTCTCTCCTCTCTCTCTGACAGCCCCTCTCTCTCTCTCTCTGACAGCCCCCTTCTCTCTCTCTCTCTCTCTCTGACAGTCCCCCCCTCTCTCTCTCTCTCTCTGACAGCCCCCTTTCTCTCTCTCTCTCTCCCTCCCTGACAGTTTCTCTCTCTCCCTCCCTGACAGCCTCTCTCTCTCTCACACAGCCCCCTTCTCTCTCTCTTTCTCTCACAGCCCCCTTCACTCTCTCTCTTTCTCTCACAGCCCCCTTCACTCTCTCTTTCTCTCACAGCCCCCTTCACTCTCTCTTTCTCTCACAGCCCCCTTCACTCTCTCTTTCTCTCACAGCCCCCTTCACTCTCTCTTTCTCTCACAGCCCCCTTCACTCTCTCTCCCTCCCTGACAGTCTCTCTCTCTCTCACAGCCCCCTTCTCTCTCTCTTTCTCTCACAACCCCCTTCACTCTCTCTCTCCCTCCCTGACAGTTTCTCTCTCTCCCTCCCTGACAGTCTCTCTCTCTCACAGCCCCCTTCTCTCTCTCTTTCTCTCACAGCCCCCTTCACTCTCTCTTTCTCTCACAGCCCCCTTCACTCCCTCCCTGACAGTTTCTCTCTCTCCCTCCCTGACAGTCTCTCTCTCTCTCTCTCACAGCCCCCTTCTCTCTCTCTCACAGCCCCCTTTTCTCTCTCACAGCCCCCTTCTCTCTCTCTCTCCCTGACAGCCCCTTCCACTCTCTTTCCTTGTCAGCACTGGAAGTAGCTTTACTCCAGTCTGTTTATCTCTTGCTTTAACTCCTTCCTCACCATCATATGCCTATATATTGATGTATAACAGAATTAATTGATTAGCGTTATCCTCTTAAAGTGGTATTTAATCAAAATATTTAATTTACTGCAGATTACCAATTTAAAGATGGGTGGCTGCATTAGTTTTGTTTTTTGTTTTATGTTCACCTGGTGATCCTGCTAGTAAGTCTTATGTATTTCAAAAGAACGAGCTGTCTTGCAGATGTAGCAGTTAGAGGGTTAAATCAAACCATTTAACACTGGCGAAGGGGGTGGAGTCAGGGGCGGACCCAGTGGGGGCGGCAAAATGAGGTTTCGCCTAGAGTGTCAAAAATCCTTGCACCGGCCCTCACAAGGACTCCAAACTTTGGGCACAACTAGAGCAAGAACAGATGACAGTCCACCTACAGGGGGCCCCCTGGTGCTACTCAGACCTACCTTCCAACCTTAAACGACACCAACTGGTAGGTACCAGTATTAAGATATGTGCGCAACTTGCATCCGGATCTCCCCTCTTCTCCTGAAATTCTATTTTAAGACCCATACTGGGGAACCCCCAGTTCGGACCAGGCGTCGATGCTGGGTGTTTTCGAGCACTGAGGGAGGAGGGACTTTGCCTTGCTTCCCATTTTAGTAGCAGGGGAGGGTGGAAAATGGTTGGGGAGCTCTCTGATCCGGAGGGCCAGTTTCGCCTGGACTTCCTAGGGGCACTCCAACTTAGCCACTTTCTCAAACCTGATACCCATCCTGTAACGACTATGGAGGAACTTTGCTCAGGAACAGGGACACTACCACACGCACTTTCTTTGACATATAACATGCTCGTAACACCGACAGTAGACTTTATTCCTCTGTGCCTAGCCAAGTGGGAGAGAGATCTGAACTGCCACTTCTCCGCCAGCAATCGACAGCATATCCTCAAATATACGCATAAATCCTACCTGTGCTCCAAAATACAGGAGACTAATTACAAAATTCTCACACGGTGGTACAGGACCCCGGCACTGTTACACAAGTTCTTCCGTTCCACTCCAGAAACTGTGCTGGAGATGTCAAAAAGAAAGGGGGCCCACCGCCCTGGGGAAGGCTGAGCTGCAACATAAGGCGAATGGGACTCCTGAAGCCCTGAAGGAGCTGACTAAGTTGTGAGAGCTATTCTTGCGCCTGTTACACCCCCAAACCCGTAAACAATTCCGCTATATAGCCCACAAATACTATGAGCATGGGAACAAATGCGGACGGATGCTTGTGCGTGCCCTTAGGAAACAACATGCCCTGTCGTATGTTCAAAGGCTGCGTTCCTCCTCGGGGGACCTGACGGTGCACTCCTCTAAGATAGCCTCAGGGTTTAGAGACTACTACGCTGGTCTCTATAATCTGAGCTCGGACCTTCTCCTAATGCACAAGACGCTAGACAGCACGCGGTCCGGAAAATACCTCGACTCGGCTGGCCTCCCCCCCTCACAGACGACCAATCTACGGCGCTAGAGCTCCCGATCACTGCCACTGAGCTTGGGGTCACGGTGGAGTCCTTGCCTAATGGCCCTGACGGGTTTACTAAGGCATACTACAAGACCTTCCTCTCCCACTTGGCGGCTCCCATGTGCAAGTATTTTAACTCTCTAGCAGGAGGCAAGAACATCCCCCTGGAAGCCCTACTGGCTCACATCACTGTGATCCCTAAGGAGGGCAATGACCCCACCGTTCCCCAGAGCTATCGCCCCATTTCCCTTCTCAACTTGGACATAAAAATCTTAGCGAACAGGCTAAAGCACCTATTACCTGAGATTGTGCACCCTGACCAGACGGGCTTCATAACAGGCAGAGAAGCCAGGGACAACTCCCTCAGAGCCGTCCAGCTCATTCATTGGGCCCGTACTAAATCCGAACCCCCATCTTATATTATTCTTTCAACAGACGTTGAAAAGGCCTTCGATCGTGTAGATTGGTCATACTTGACGGAGGTATTGCGATTAATTGGGTTAGGCCCACGAATGATAGCGTCGATCCTGGCCCTGTATTCCACACCTTGCGCTTAAGTCAAGGTGAATGGAACCCTCTCTTCTAGATTCCCCATCAGGAATGGTACGAGGCAGGGGTGTCCCCTGTCACCTCTTTTGTTTGCTCTGGTTTTGGAGCGTTTTCTTCGTACCATGAGAGCCAATCAGGACATTAAGGGCTTGAAGGTCGGAAATACGGAACACAAGCTCTCGGCGTATGCCGACGATATCCTTTTCCACCTATCAATTCCACAGACCTCTCTGCCCATCCTGATGAGGGAACTAAAGCTTTTTGGAACTCTCTGCAACGTAGCTCTGATACGCTACGTCGCCGTAAATTAGCTTGGCAAATGCTGTATTCACCAAGCTAAGTTAAGGCCGGCGTAAGCCCGGGTAATTCAAATGTGAATGAGGTGGGCGTGTTTTATGTTAATGTGTTATGACCCCACGTTTTTGACGTATTTTTTTTAACTGTGCGTGCGCCGACCATGGACGTATCCCAGTGCGCATGCTCCAAATTATGACGCTAAGACGCATTGTTTTCGACGTGAACCTAATTGACGGTAAATCCCCATTCACGGACGAGTTACGCAAACGACGTGAAATCTGAAAAATTTTACGCGGCCCCGACGTCCATACTTAACATAGGATGCGCCATCTTTTTGGTGGTTTATCTTTACGTTTGAAAACGCCTTACGTAAACGGCGTAAATTGACTGCGTCGGCCGGGCGTACGTTCGTGAATAGGCGTATCTCACTGATTTACATATTCTGGGCCAGATTCTCAAAAAATGGTGTATCTGGCGGCATAGGGTATCGTATCGCATTTACACTACTTCTACGCAAATTACTGGAGCAAGTGCCGTATTCTCAAAGCACTTGCTCCGTAATTTTCGGCGGCGTAGCGTAAATGCGGCATCGTAAGACCGCGTAATTGAAATACTGAAGGAGGGGGCGTGCTGTATTTAAATTAAGCGCGCCCCCGCGTCAAACAAAGTGCACATGCGCCAGCCGGGAAAAAAGCCCAGTGCGCATGCTCCAGCTCACGTCAGAAAGCGTAGTTGAAACCGACGTCAAAATGACGTGATCGTCACTTACGCAATTCCCTATTCGCGAACGACTTAGTAAAACGACGTAACCGACGGAAAAAGACGACGCTGACCCGACGCCATACTTAACATGGCAACGACGGCACTTTGGAAACATACCCCTCATACAGCAGGGGTAACCTTACGCGTACACAACCTACGTAAACTACGTCGCCGCGTCGCAAAAACGTTCGGGAATCGGCGTATTAGGCTCATTTGCATAGGCAAATAAGAAAACAACGTAAAGGCCACCTAGCGGCCGGCGTTGTCATTACATCTAAGATCTGACGGTGTAATTGCTTTACACCTGTCAGATCTTTAGTGTATCTATGCGTAAGTGATTCTAAGAATCACTCGCATAGATACCCATTGAAAAAAACTGCGATACGACTGTGTATCTGAGATACACCGTCGTATCTCTTTTGAGAATCTGGCCCTCTAGGCGTAAATCAGCGGGAACGCCCCTAGCGGCCAGCGTAAAATGCAGTTAAGATACGCCGGCGTTGGAGACTTACGCCGGTCGTATCTTAACAATATTTAAGCGTATCTCACTTTGAGAATACGCTTAAATATACTCTGGCGCAGATTCTTAGTTACGCCGGCGTATCTACTGATACTCCGGCATAACTAATGATGAATCTGGCCCAAAAAGTAAAAAGTTAAGTTTTGAAAAGTTAATTTGTTAGGTATTCAGACAGGCTAAAACAAGACTTAAACCAGCTCTGTCTACCATACAAGAAAAATTATTCACCCAAACTTTAAACTTTCCCTACACAGGGCACCAAATGTTACGGAAATATTTATACCTCACTTAAATAAGCGATTAAAACCTTTTTGTCTATATAAAAATTAAAATAAACAATAGCGGTGCGAAAAAGAGAAAATTATTACATTTATTGATACAGAGAAGAAACTTGTATTCATCCAATATTCGTGACTATAACATAACAGATACCAGTGGCGGCTGGTGCTCAAAATTTTTGGGGGGCGCAAACGAAAAAAACAAAAAAACAATTGCAGCCTCACTGTACCTATCAAATGCAGCCACTGTGCCATCAAACGCAGCCACTGTGCCATGCCATCAAACGCAGCCACTGTGCCATCACTTGTCACCACTGTGCCATGCCATCAAACACAGTCACTGTGCCATGCCATCAAACACAACCACTGTGCCATCAATTGTCACCACTGTGCAATGCCATCAAATGCAGTTACTGTGCCATCAAACGCAACCACTGTGCCATGCCATCAAACGCAGCTACCTTGCCATCAAAATGCAGCCACTGTGCCATGCCATCAAAACGCAGCCACCGTGCCATCAAAACGCAGCCACCGTGCCATCAAAACGCAGCCACTGTGCCATGCCTTTAAAACGCAGCCACTGTGCCATGCCATCAAATGCAGTCACTGTGCCATGCCATCAAACGCAGCCACTGTGTCATCAATTGTCACCACTGTGCCCCCAATTGTCGCCACTGTGCCATACCATCAATTGTCACCACTATGCCATCAAACACAGCCACTCTGCCCCCAATTGTTGCCACTGTGCCCCCAATTGTCACCACTTTGCCCCCAATTGTCACCACTGTGCCCCCACTTGTAGCCACTGTGCCCCCACTTGTAGCCACTGTGCCCCCACTTGTAGCCACTGTGCCCCCACTTGTAGCCACCGTGCCCAGTACCCCCCTGGCACTTACCTTTCTGGCTTCTACCATCCCTCGATGTCCCTAGTCCCTAGTCTCTAGTCCCTAGTCTCAATGACGCTTCAGCCAATCAGGTTACTGATTACAAGAATCAGATTACCTGATTGGCTGAGACGCCTGTCAGTCTTATCCTCGGAGTGCATAGCCGGTACATCCCGAGGATAAGCTTCAGGAAGCCGACTACAGCCTCAGGGCTGTACTCGGAAAGCCTATCAGAGCCAGCGGCTCTGATGGGCACATCCCCACAGCCAGTCAGCTGCCGCTATTCAGCTGACCGGCGCTCAATGTCTGGTCAGCTGAATAGTGGGGGGCAACGGCGAAAATATACAGATTCATACAGTGTATGAATCTGTATATTTTACTGGCTGTGAGCGATCCAGAGGGGGCGGCGCTCCGGCGTCCCTATGGACGCACCGCCACTGACAGATACCACCTTTAAAACCAAGATGATACCAATGTTACACAATTATACAAATAGGAATATGGTTATAATGGACACCGCAGTAAATAATGACAAGTTGTAGTTAAATAAATCTATGAGGAAAGCAAAGGAGAAGTGAGATTAATCTTAGGCCCAATCTTAAAATAGAAGGAAAGTAAAGAGAGAGAGGGGGGAGAGAGAGATATTACGTCACCATGTCTCGGTCAGGTCATCATCTCCAGGGAAGAGCTTCAAGGCAGCTAGCTTGACTGTTTTTATACCCCCCCAGTCTCCATTTTTTCCCCTCCAAGAATTCAAATTCCCTAGGATACGATTGGTTGCTTTTGGATTTAATATGTGTCTTTTTAGAGTGACAAATAAGGACCTCCCACCCTGGACAAGATAGCTTCACATGAAAAAGGAAATATCTCAGAGACTTGCATATTTGACATCAACATGAATTGTGTAATTTTTCTAGGGACACTTAGGCCTTGTACACACTATGGGCCAGATTCACGAACACTTGCGCTGGAGTATTTGGATATGCGCCGCGTAACTGTGATGATGCGCCGTCATTTCTATGTGCCCGTACCCACCAAACTAGATGCGCCCAATAACGGGTCATTTGCGACCGGCGGAACGTTCCGACGCCAGAGTATCGTCAGCGCTTATTTTCGCTGGGCGCATCAGTCGCGCCCATTGATTTCCCCTGCAAATATGCAAATGAGGGAGATTTCCCAATTCGCGAACGGATTAGCACCATACGCTGGCTACATGCGCCGCGCGTATCTGGTCCGTCCGGCGCAAAGTTATTTCTACAAAAGGCTGCTTTATCTTTACTCCAGACGGTCACAGGTCAGCAGGAGAGCAGCTACAGCAGCGTTACTGACGAGAGGAGCTTGCTGAACAACAACACTTGCAAGGACAACACCTCTGTGTGCCAACATGCCAGGGGCAATTGTGGTCCTAGAACTACTGATGGGTCCCCTGGAACCAAGAAGGCGGCCACGTGAGAGGATATACCGCACTCGTATGAACCTCTTTGGCATGGGGGATGAGGAGGTGTATCGCCTCTTCAGATTCAGCCCAGATGCAATACTTGAACTAACCACAACCCTGCAGGATGACATCACCAGCCCAACACACCGCTCACAAGCAGTGCAGCCACTGGTGAAGGTCCTGGCAACACTCCATTTCCTTGCAAGTGGATCATTCCAGCGTACAAGTGGAGTGGTGGCTGGGATGTCACAATCCTCCATGAGCAGATGTGTGCACCAGGTTGTCCCGGCAATCCTCAGACGCATGTCCAACCAGTTCATCAGACCCACCACTGAGGAGCTGCGGCAGAAGGCAATGACAGATTTCTACAACATTGCCAGATTCCCTCGCACTGTGGGGGCCATTGATTGCACACATGTGGCCCTACAGCCCCCCAGTGCCACAGAGCACATATACCGCAATCGGAAGCATTGGCATTCCATCAACGTACAGGTGATAGCTGATGCCCAACGCCTCATATGGCACGTCCGTGCCAAACACCCCGGGTCCAGCCATGACAGCTTCATATACAATCAGAGCCCCATCCCAGCAGAATTTAACCAGAACATGTATGGGGACAGCTGGCTGGTTGGTGAGTGACAAGGGAGTCAGGCATGACTATCCCCTCCCGTGATGCACAACAGAAGTCGCACATGCATGACTAACATTCTCCTGTCTTTTCCCTTCCAGGTGACTCTGCATATGCACTGGGACCCCATCTAATGACTCCTTTCCGGAACCCCCAAACCAGAGGAGAGAGAAAATACAATGAAGCACACATCAAAACCCGTGCAGTGGTGGAGCAAACATTCGGGCTCCTGAAGTCCCGTTTCCGATGCCTGGATAAGTCTGGGGGGGCCCTATTGTATTCACCTACCTTTCTGTGTCAGATCATCGGTGCATGTTGCATACTACATAACTTTGCTATGAAAAAAGGCCTGCAGATTGACATACGTGATGACCTGACCCCCGACCCACACAGTCCCCACCTGCCAGAGGACACCCAGTCTGCTGATGGAAGAGCAGTCAGGAGGGTCCTCGCCGTAGGCATCTTTGGACACTAAACCAAAACATTAATAACACAGACAATGCATGCATGTACACCACTGATGTCCCTAGATCACACACACCACATGCACATCACATTGGATTAGCCCAAGTCCAGCATGTAGGAGTTGGGAGCAGTAACGCCGCGTCAAGGCCCCAATGATGTCACTGTCCATTCACACACCTTTCACACATCATTCATACAGCCGTGGGGTTAACTTCACCACCACGGCCGAGGGTGACACCCCTTACTTTCAGGAGTGCCACCCCCTCACATTCACACACCATTCACACTGTCCCCTGCACTCCTGACCGTGTGCAGTACAAAAATAAATTAAAAATATCATATCCTGATAAATAAAATAAACAAAATCTCATAACCTGAGAAAAAGAAAAAAAAAACTCATGACCTGAGTATGTCCAAACCAAAAATATAAAACAAGAAAAAAAAAAAAGGTCTCATCGGGGATGCCGGGGGCTTCTTCTGGGGGCCCCTCTCTGGCTCCTCAGCTGCCTGGATGGAGTGGGTGGGGGTGGGGGGGCATCTGGAGGTGGCTGATCCCCAGGTGGGCCACTCCTGGCAGGTGTGGCCTGCATGCCCTCCAAGGCCCTGGCTATCCGTCCAAGGTAGGAGTTCGTCTGGGCCTGCATCCGGAGCTGACGGGTGACCTGATAATGCTGGGCCCGCCGACTCAGCCTCCCCTGGTCCCGGATGGCAGCACTGTTGGCCTGGACGGCTGCAGTAAGGTGCCGAATATCCCCCTGCACCTCCCCCAAAGTGGTGACCACTGCAGCGCAGTTGCAGCTTACATCCTGCACTGCGTTGCTGAGGTTGGCAACGGAGCCCAGGCTGTCAGACACTTTCTGTAAGTGCCCAACTATGGCCCCCATCTGTTCCGTCTGCCTGGCGTGATCCCTCGCCAACTGGTCCTGGACACCATCAGACACCCCCCTGGTCTTCTGGGTCGCCTTCCTGGGGCCAGAAGATGGTTGTCCTCGGGGGGAGGGAGTCGCCCTTGAGGGGCTTCCAAGGATGGGGGAGGGGACGACAGACGGCCCAGGAGAAGGGGAGGAGACAGACAAAACTAAGGTAAAGTCCTGCTCTGCCACAGCAGGATCCTATACAACCACCTCGGCAGGTGTGGTGTGGCCACTCTCCTCCACAACCTCTTCACCACCCAGTGGCTCGGGCACACGATGGCGTGGGGGGGATGGGGTGGAATGCACGCTGACAGATGATGGCCCAGCTCCGTCATCTGTGGATGACACAAAGCAGACACATGTTGGTGGTCCCACACACTTGGCACATGTACCCTCCCCCCCCAAATGCAAAACAACAAATAGGGGATTATAAAATACTTACCTGTCCTTGTGCCTTCCTCCACGGAGTCATAGCCTGCGACCCCCTCCACCTGCTCCCTCTCCAGGCAGCGTGCGACCACCTCCTCCTCTGCGGTCAGGGTGACAGGACATGGGGGACCACCACCTGTGCCCCTCTCATACCTCCTGATGGAGGCCACCTTGTCCCTCACCTTGCGCCGCAGATCATTAATTTTTTTTTGTATGTCCCCAGCAGTCCGGGTGGAGTAGCCCAAGACATTGACCCTGGCAGCAATGGACTCCAGGATGCCCTGCTTCCTCTCCCGGCTGGTCTTCCGGCTTTTTTTGCCATGGAGAAAAGCATTATCCGTCTCCATTGCCGAAATGATGAGCGAGACCTCCTGGGCATTAAAATTCAGGTTCCTCCTCTCTCTGGGGGTAGCGGGAGCAGCCATCACCAAAAAAAGTATCTTCCCTGGGGTGGGGGGAAGCGGAAATACTTTTGCGCCGGAATGGCGTTTCCGCCAGCGCTTTTAAGCGCCCAGCGGAACGCATTGCGCTGACGTTTCCCAGGAAGTGGTGCCGACGGAAGTTGTGAGCATGCGCACAAGGGGGCGAGTGGAGCCGCACTCACTGCGCATGCTCCGTGGATGATGCGCTGAACGTAAGCCTCTGCGCTGGGCTCCGCCCATCATTTACATATGATCACACCCACTTCCACTTGCGTCGGGTTACGCCAGCGCATTATCGTTACTCTGGCGCAAGTTTACGCGCAACTGCTATGTGAATTACAGGACTTGCGCTGAAAGGGTCTTCAGAGTAACGTAAATGAGAAGCGTTACTCCAGAGGAAAGATACTCTCATCTACCTGAATCTGGCCCTATGTAATTTATCCGGTCGGAAACATCCGACGGATATTTCCCAGCGGACAAGGCAAATTTGTCCGTTGGTCTGATGAGCGTACACACCATCGGACAGAAATCCCAGCGGACCAGAACGCGGGCACGTAAACCACGTACGACGTCACTATAAAGGGGAATGCCAAAGCCTACGGCGCCGCCCTCTGTTCCACGTTTGCTAGTTCCGTGTTAGTGAAGGTTTGGTTAGAGATGATTCGTGCTTTTCAGTCTTCGCGCTTAACAGGTCGTATTTTCCGGTTCAGTGTGTGCTTGTGGGCTCGTATTTGTCATTCAGTGTCGCCGTGTGCGGCGTTTCTGCTTTGCAGTGCCGTCCTGTACGGTCGTATCTGTTTGACGTGCGATCTTTGCAGGTATTGCTGGATTTGGGGGTGCTTTCTGTTTGAGTGTGTTTTTGACTGACCAGCCGGCCGATTTGAAGCCATGATGGAGCAGCAGCGCAACTTTTCACAAGTTCGTGCTGTTTATGGGTTTTGTTCTGGAGTCTGTGTGCATTCCAGTGATTTGGACAGGAACAGTAGGAGGAGGAGTTCCTGGGCCAAGAATTGGTTGCGGCAGCGTAACCGATTCTCTCATATGTCTCTGCTTAGGGAGATCCGGGAGAATAATCCTTATGACTTCAGGAACTTTCTCCGTATGACGGACCCCGTTTTCCACCGTCTGCTGGATCTCCTGTCACCCTATATCACGAGGCAGGACACTGTGATGCGCCAAGCCATTCCGGCTGAGCAGAGGCTTATTGCCACGTTGCGGTACCTGGAGACTGGGAGGAGCCTGTAGGACCTCAAGTTCTCAACAGGCATCTCTCCCCAGGCGCTTGGGGTCATCATACCGGAAACGTGTTCTGCCATCATACAAGTGATGCAGGAGGAGTTTATTACGGTAAGTTTCCTCCTTTAACATCACAATCTGTGTTTTTAATAATGTATGCCAATTTTAGAAACTTTTTTTGTTGGTTTTCCTAATTGCCATGATTGTAATATGCTGTGTGCTGAATGTTCCCTTTTCTCCCCATGCATGTTGTTAAGCTTTCCAGGTGAATTTTGTTTGGCCTACCTGCATATTTTTACCTTCAACACTACTAACCTATCCAGCATCATCTCCTAGGGACAAACACACCTTTTTTTGTTTTTGTTTTTTGTTTTTTTTGTCCTGCTCCATTGTAGTTCAACTCCCCCCCCTAAAAAAGTTTATTGCCCCATCAGCGGGATGTGTAGTCTGATAATAATTGGCTCTGGATTTGTTGCCCTAAATACTTACTACACAATAATATTTTGAAATGTTAATACTGTGATGTTGCAGAATGATGTTTTTTTACTAGTGTTTGCAATGTTTTTTATGTGCCAAAGTGCTAATTTTGTTTTTGCTTTTGTCCCCACAGTTTCCCTCCACGCCACAGGAATGGCAGACTGTGGCTGCCCACTTTGCCCAGCGTTGTGATTTTCCAAACTGCGGAGGGGCAATTGATGGGAAGCACGTCCGCATAGTGCCGCCACCTCTTTCGGGGTCGTACTATTATAACTACAAAGGTTTTCATAGTATCGTGTTGATGGCGGTGGTGTCGGCAGACTACAAATTTTTGTATGTGGACGTGGGGAAGAATGGCCGGCTGTCTGATGGGGGAGTGTTCGCGCGGACCGAATTTTACAGGCGTCTACAAACTGGTGGTCTTGAACTGCCACCGGATGAAGACAATGTGGAAGGACTTCCGTTTGTTTTTTTAGCGGACGAGGCTTTCGGGCTTGGACCTCACCTCATGCGGCCTTTTCCCCAGAGGACCCTCACCCCGGAGAGGAGGGTCTTCAATTTCCGGCTGGCCAGGGTAGTCGAGAATGCCTTTGGGATACTCACCAGCCGGTTCCGCCTGTTCTAGACAGCGATACATCTTGCGGAATATAAATTTAACTCGGTTATTTTGGCCTGCTGCATATTGCATCATTTTTTACGCAGGCATTCCCAGACGTACCTACCCAACATCGGTGCTGAGGCAGGACTACCCTCAGATACCCTTCCTGGGCTGGACACTGGTCGCGCTGGCTCTGTCACCGAATCTGCTCGTGAGGTACGCGACAAATATGTTGAGTACTTTATGGGTCGGGGGGCCATAGCTATGCCAGATTAATATTTCTTTCTAATTCGGCCCCCAAAAGAAAGAAATATTCCAAAGAACTAATAAATAATTTGACCATTGGACTTTATTCAGTTGTTTGTCATTATTGCTTTTTCTCTTTTGATCTGTCTTCCAGGTTCTGAAACTAGTGCACTTCTTGTGCCCAATTTAGTTAGCAGGTTTTAGTAAATACACACAATTGCAAATTCTAGTCACTCTTCTACAAACTGGGTATTGAGCCTACAAATAAGAAGCCACTGCTTTTTGCGTTTTTTTGTGGGGTTTTTTTTTATTTGGTGTTTTTCCCAAAATCTTAGGCTTTTCTTAGAAAAATGTGTTTAGAAAGGATTTATTTCTTCAACAAAAATTTTTTGTTTTTGACAAACATATGTAACAATGGAACTTACAAAGTTCAACCTTTTATTTAGCATACCAAACCCAGACGACATGGTCTTATGTCACCCCGGAATCCGCCAAAATTTGAGGATGCACACATGCTGTGTGTGTGATGGGCCAAATGGTGATTTTTTCGCCTGAGGTCTCATGCCAAATGTTCACATGTGCTATCTGCCATCATGGGTGATCAATGTATGTGGTTTGTGGGTGCAACCCCTTTCTCTCAACTACTTGATAAGCGAGGAAGGGGTTGCACCCACAAAGCACAGACAATTGATTTACTGTGATGGCAGATAGCACATGTGAACACACACTGGGGTTTATTTACTAAACAGTGCAAACTCAGGCTTATTTCTGCATATAAGCCAATCAGCTTCTAAATTGAGCTTATTCAATTAAGCTTTTGCATCTAAACATGGAAGCTGATTGGTTTATATGCCAAGTGAGGCTGCTTTTGCACGTTATAGCTTTACTAAATAAACCCAAGTGTGTGTGTATCCTCAAATTTTGGTGTATTTTAATGTAAAAATATACAACATCTTTGAGAGTGGGGTGGTTGGAAGTCTGGAAAGAAGTCGAGAAGGTGATTCCCTGCCATCCAGTTGATTGTCCAAAAAACTGAGCTTGTTGGAGTAGCACAGCTTGGGTTCCTTTGTTCATGTGCTGCTGATTCTGATTTTTGTTATTGACTCCTGAGGTTACTAATTTTATCCTTAATCAAGTTGTAATTCCCAAGTATGCATGTATGTTGCAATCTCATCAAGTGCTGCCGTTCTGGTGATTTATAATTTCTTTTTTGGCCAGAAATAAATGGCTTTTGTAGTTACTTTCAAACCTTGTCTATTGTGTTTTATACTGTGGTGAGTAAGCATCAGACATTTGTAAAATAAAATGTGGCATTTGCAAAGGACACAAACTCCTTGGGGGGGGGGGGGGGGGGGGGGGGGACCTTTTGTGGTCGAACTTGGTAAACCCAAAAGAAGCCTAAAAAATTTGAAAAAAGAAAACACCCCCCCCCCCCCAAAAAAAAGGGAAAAAATAAAGGATGAAACAACAAAATTACATAAGTTGGGAAAATAAAAGGGAATTTTAACAAAAAACAAACAAACATGATGAAACAACAAACATAACATAATTTGGAAATATTCCTAAACCGTAAAATACAACTAAAAAAAAAAAGCACACCAAAAAAATAAATATGATACCCTCAACATTAAGTCAAAATAGACATAATAAAAATGTGGAGAACGGAAACAAATGTGGGGACATCTGGCTAGCAAACAGTGTCAAATAGAAAAAACACTAACGAAAATGCAAGCTTTCAGTATGTGACATCGGGACAAAATTGCATCAGCAAGAGAACGGGTTTCGTCTAGCAAGAGAACAAAGAACAAAAAAACGCTAGAAACGGGACACTATATAGAGAGTTTAGGTGACGAATGTGCCAGGTCCCAAACAAACGCGAGTTTTACCTGAACGAGTGCTTCCGTCCCATCGTTTTGACTGAGCATGCGCGGGTTTTTGGTCCGATGCTTTTGTGTACTCACGAGCGGACATTTCCGACGGACATGTGTCCGGCGGAAATATTTCAAAGCATGCTTTGGAATTTGTCCGCAGGAGAAATCTGGCCAAAACGGTCCGTTTGCCTATACAGACGAGCAGATTTTTCAGATGAAATGGTCCGTCGGACCAGTTTCAGCGGATTTATTTCCTCGTGTGTACAAGGCCTTACTGTGCGGCAAGGTTTGCACCTTCCGCATCTATAGAATCCTTTCTGCTCAAAAAAGGTTGTTATCTTCTTAGGTGGATCAGGTAAATTTTTTACAATAGTGTCACAGATTCTCTTTGCCCTTCTATATAGAAACGTGGGTTTTTGTATAGAAAGAGAAAGAAAAGAAGAAAAAAGATGGAATTAATGGCCTGACCTTTATAACAGGATTCAATATGGAATATAAGAAGTTCGAGGACATTGTAAAAAAAGTATTGGCCGATCATCCTTGAAGACCCACAATTAAGGGGTATCATACCCCAAAAACCCACGTTTCTGTATAGAAGGGCAAAGAGAATCCGTGACACTATTGTAAAAAAATGTACCGGATCCACCTAAGAAGATAACAACCTTTTTTGAGCAGAAAGGATTCTATAGATGCGGAAGGTGCAAACCTTGCCACACAGTAAGTGGCCCTAGAAAAATTATACAATTCAAATCTAATACAAATAAAGAGGAATACAAAATAAATTAATTAATAATTTGTAGCAGCACCCATGTAACATACGCTCTGGAATGTGAGTGTGGACTACAATACGTGGGCAGGACTACCAGGAAGCTCTCAACTAGAATGGGGGAACACATTGGAAACATAAGGAAAGGTTTTAAATATCACAGTGTCTCATTGCACTTTAGAAAAATGCACAATAGAGACTGTGATAAAGTCGCAAGTTTAGCGATAAATGTGTTGCACAGTCACTGGTCTTCAAGCCGAAATAGTAAAAGTAAACACGTTTTTATTGTATCCAACAGAAAAACATACAGGGGTTTTCACAGTCCATACAAAATGGTACCTTCAGCCTCCTGGCTTACACGTATAACGGAAAATACCAAGCCACCTGGCTATCTTTAGCAGTAGCACCACACTGCTCAGGCTCCCTCGTGAAGCCTTCCTGACTCCTGTCAGCCACCCAAGACTCACTCCTGTCAGCCACCTCAGACTCAGGCCTCTGGGTATTATAGTGCAGCCTGCACTCTCCAGCTTCTCTAGCTTCTCCAGCAAATTTAGTGCACACCTGCACTCTCAGGGTTCTCCCTTCCAGACCTGGACTCCTCGGGAGGGTGGAGCCCTGAATGCTGTTCAGGTCAGACTTAAAAAGCTGACCACACAGCTGTGCAATCAATGTGTCTGTCTCTCCAACATATGGCGAAAACCAGCCATCCATCAGGCAAGACAGATCCAAACCATCACATACCCTCCCCCTTTGTTTTGAACCGGGGGGGGGATCAGATAGACCCATCATCACAAATGGGTCACCTCGGTGCCAACCATTGGCTGCACAGGCCCATTTTTTCCGGGTATGTTTCCACCAACACTTCACCGTGGCGCCTTGGTGCCAACTATGAGCAGCAGGAGTCCTAATCTGCCCAACCTTTCCTCTAAAGGGGCACTCTATCCACATCTTCTTCCGGGTGTGCTTCCACCAGCACTTCTTCCTAAACCATGGGCTCTCACTAATACATCTATCCCTTCTACCTTCTGGCCTCAGGATCCCTCTTTTCCCTCCCACGGACCTACACTCCTGGGACTGTTGGGGACCTACTTCCACTGGGTCTGTCAGGGACTGACCACTCTCACTACCTGACGCAACATTAACCAACAACATTTGTTTCTCAGGTTCACTAACCCCTCTGTTGCTACCCGTGGCAACCAATCCATCTGAGGTCAACACCACATCCTTCTGTTTACCCTCACCAGCTCCACAAGGGGTTATTCAACCCAACATTGTCATTGGGACCTCTTGTCCCCGTGTTTGTTAGGACAGTGTCTATGGAGGGACCACCTACAGGCAAGCAGTTACTCCCTATGGGACAGTCCCGCAGTTTCACATTGCCCCCTGTTGTCCAACACTTCAATAGCAATTGTCCTACCAATGCACATTTTTCCACACCAATGTCTTTAACCATTTCTGTATCCATTGGTACCTCAACCAATAGCTCAGAGTTGTCTGACAGTACTCTACTGTGCTTCTCATACACTTTTTCATTACAGTTACCATTACTGTTATTTCCTATCAAAGTGTCTCCGGGTACCTTAAACTGCACCTCTCTGTGAGTGATGGACTGAATTCCCACTACTGTCATGTCCATTTCGAGCCCTTCCTTTTCATGAGGTCTAGAGGGTGAGACAGTGCACGCGCCATGTACCAACCACTGCTCAGCCGTACCTGGGACCGCACCAGTAGGAATGCATTCCATTACATCAGCAGACGGAGAGACTTTCACTTTGTCTGTTATTTCTGATTTCTCTAACAATTCCCCGGAGCACACAACCGCCGCTGGAAGCACTCTCAAGGAGAACTGTGAGACAACTTTCCACAAAATGAACCAACAGTAGAGCAACCAATTTTCATCAATATTGCTTAACGCCAGAACCACCTGTGTCCACCGATTGGTACTACGCAGTACCATGTCGCTCCTCTGCTGTGGATACACGCAGGTGTACATTGGAAATATTTTTACCAATTCCAACAACATCTGAGTTATTTCTAGACACGCCACATCTAAGCACAGAACTTTAGGAACTTTTCTTTTACCAACGATATGGAGGGGCTCATTTGCTAAGGCATGAGAGGCTGAGTCACTTAAAGAGACCTCTAACTCAGAGGTAACTGACAAAACTTGTGGCTTTCCTTGAGCACTGCAAATCGCATGTGCGACACTCATCCTCTCATTTTCAGCAACACTGAGCGATTCCAAATCGCTATCCATTACCATATCATTCTGAAGCTCAACATTCCTCATCTCTTTTGCTGAGGACAAAACCTCTGCCATGTATGCGCCCTTTTCAGATCCTTCCAACTGGAGAGGGTTTACTTCTGCAAAAGCCAACTCACCCGTGTCTACCGGCCCTGCAGTCTCTCCATTTTGCATAGCAGAATTTGTGTCCACCGCAAACACATTTTTTAACACAACAGGCTGCAATAACATAACTTGACGACTGTGTGGCGCTTCATTAAACTCATGAGGACTTTTTCTGTCAGCAGTGACAGACTGTAGTAAGGCCTCGATGGACCGTTTCAGCAGACATCTCCGATCGTGTGTATGGGCTAGCGGACAGATTTGTCCACCCGACAGATTTCAAAGCATGCTTTGAAATCTATCCAGTGGGAATCTGTCCGCCCGACATGTCTGCTGGTTAGTACACTTACCAGCAGACATGTCGTCCCGCACCGCCTCCGCGCCGCCGCCGAATGGATTCGGCGCATGCGCGGAAGTGTTTTACTTCCTGGTGCGGTGACGTGGCGGTGACGTGGCGGCGTCAACGTCACCGCCGCGTCACCGACACATCACCGCGCCGTCCGCCGGCGGGGAATTTGATCCGATGGCGTGTACACGCCATCGGATCAAACTCCAGATCGGACATATCCGATGGAAATGGTCCGCGGACCGTTTTCATCGGATATGTCCGATCGTGTGTACGAGGCCTAACACATTATCATTACAAGCAAATTCAGACATTTTAGTTTTAACATTTTTCTCATCAGCAAGGTCAAGTACCCTCTTATCTATCAGAGCGGCACCACAGTTGTCCCCGGCAACCTCTGGCTCCAACACACAGAGCTCCCTGGAGGTTTCTAAGGACACCTCTGCAACCTTACCTACTGTTGCTAAGGGAAATCGCATAACCTGCTTAGCGATCAGCCCTAGCTCATTAAGCATCACATCACCATAAATACATGTATCATCAACGTCATCAGTATTCATAAACATAGCAGCTTTATAATCTCTATCAGATTGACTTTTGTCAGAACGCATGGCACCCTGCATGCGACTCAGCACATTACCCTTCCTCTCTAAAGGAATTATTTTGCCCACTAGGGCGGCTTCACAGTTGTCCAGGGAAACCACTTGACTTACCAATACAGGCTCCTTGGCGGTTTCCCTTTGCAACTCTGCAGCACCTGTCTCTTTTGCTAGGGAACATGACACATCTTTAACTGTATTCATAGCAACATTTATATCTCTAGTGAGCTGCACTAGCCCATTAGCAGCTGGGCCATCAACTTTAGTCAACACAATATTATCAGTTTTACCCATCACATTGTCATATTCCAGTTTACCACTTGCCTCCCCACTGAACAGGGCACTGCAGCGAGGCAAGTCCTTTTCCACACAGACAGTGGGTCTCCCATTTGGGGTCACTGCAACTCTAGTGTGCACATTCCCATAATCAATATTTTCCATGCATTTACCAGCAACAGTCTTACCGATCACTGAAACAGGTAACTCTTTCTTCATTTGAGGGCGCTGTCTTTCAGTTGCATTTTTACTGGCCAACTCCCCCTGTTGGCCACAGGATGAAATCACAGTAGGCAACTCCCACTGTCTACCACCCTCTCCAGCTGCACCCCAAAATCTAGGGCAAGAAAATATGCCGTGCCCCAGCTGACCACATTCCAGGCACGGTGCTCGGCGATTCTCCCAAACACAGCGACTTTGCGATCCTTGAAGCTTTGTTGATTTCAACTTGCCATGATCCTCTGTCGGTAATACTCTTGTCTTGTGGTCCACTGATCTGACATCATAGACGTTGCTATGGGCAACTGCACCCATCTGCTTTGCTGAAGCTTGCGACAAAGGGCATTTGGAAACTTCATGCCCCCACTCACTGCACCGCAAACAACGCACGTGTTTCTTTACACTTTGCACCTTGATAGCTGGCATCTCCACACTTGCAATCACCTGTGCATTCATTTCAGCTGTGTTGCTAGGGACAACACCAACTCTCATTTCAGCAAACCTTGCTTCCTTTTTGCGTTTTGACCGCGCCATCTCTGCAATCAGGCCAACAACGTTTTTTGACACAGTTCCTTCTTAACACAGGAAAACTTTGGCGTACTGTCTCCAGGACTTGCAAACAGCACACTTTCACATGCCGACTTCACTCTTTGCGATTCCACTTGAATCAGCGATTTCCCAAGTGGATACTTCTTCTCAGACCACGCTGAGCTCCCTTCCACAGGTACAGCACCTGTATGCAACACAGTCCATCAATTGACCTCTTGTGCAATGCAGTTCGCCTGGCTGCGACACAGCATTGCTGCAAAAATGCCCAGTTTCTTTTTACTCACTGTTTTTGGTATGCATGGGTCTGGACTCTTTCAAACAGCTGGCCTGCTTGCACCAGTGTTGCCAGGGGCAACCACATGCACTTCCCCTTTAACAGGAGTTGGTTTAGCAAAAAAACAGTCTGCGAGCAGGCTCAAATCCTTGCATCATCTTCACAGTCACTCCACCAAACTTTTGCACCGTCCAGCAAAAATGAAGCACTGTCACTTTAAAGCAAGTTGCTTTTCACTTCATGCAAGCTCTCAGCTGCACACACAGATTGTGCTGTCTCAAGCACACAAACAGTTCATATATCAGATGAACTTACTTTTTCCGTTTTCCGGGTCCTGTACCTTTAAGGCCACTGTAACTGTAAATTGGCCGGTACAACAATGAACATCCCACTGCTGCAACCACCTGTGATAAAGTCGCAAGATTAGCGATAAATGTGGAGTTGCACAGTCACTGGTCTTCAAGCCGAAATAGTAAAAGTAAACACGTTTTTATTGTATCCAACAGAAAAACATACAGGGGTTTTCACAGTCCATACAAAATGGTACCTTCAGCCTCCTGGCTTACACGTATAACGGAAAATACCAAGCCACCTGGCTATCTTTAGCAGTAGCACCACACTGCTCAGGCTCCCTCGTGAAGCCTTCCTGACTCCTTTCAGCCACCCCAGACTCACTCCTGTCAGCCACCTCAGACTCAGGCCTCTGGGTATTATAGTGCAGCCTGCACTCTCCAGCTTCTCTAGCTTCTCCAGCTAATTTAGTGCACACCTGCACTCTCAGGGTTCATATTTGGAAGTTGGATTTTTGTTTTGGGGGTGTTTAGGTTTTTCTTGGAGGTGTGGTCCTAAACTTTTGATCAGCTGAAAAACAGCCTGTTTCAGTGTATTCGTTGTTTTCATTAAATTGAATGCTCAAAAAATGTTTTCTCACTCTCATTTCTTCTTGTTGCATGTTGAGGCTCTACTTGGAACCTTGTTGAGATCCAACAATGTAAAATATGATTTTATGCCATTGTTCAAGTTGTCTTAAACTTTTGATCAGGACTGTATATACACATACATACACATACGCACACATTCATTAGGGGCATGGTGGTTGAATTAGAGTCCATGATATGAATATGAAGATGTTTAACATATCAATATCCATATCCAATTTATCTTGCTGTTGTTTACCCAATCCTGGGGTTTTTGGGCTTGCCTCCTGGGTCATGTACTGTTTAATCATACTAGTTGCTGCACTGCACTGTTTTTTGTGGGGGGGGGGGGGGGCAGTGGCCTTCGTGGTTTTACTCGTAGTCTTACTCATGGTGTTTTTATTAAACGCTCTTATTCGCTTCCCCTGTTTAACCACTTGACCACTGGGCAATTTAACCCCCTTCCTAACCAGACCAATTTTTAGCTTTCGGTGCTCTCAAATTTTGAATTACAATTAATGTCATACAACATTGTACCCATATTCCATTTTTGTCCTTTTTTGCACACAAATAGAGCTTTCTTTTGGTGGTATTTAATCACTGTTGTTTTTTTTTTTTGCACTATAAAAGAAAAAAGACTGTAAAAAAATAAATTTTTCTTCGCTTTTGTTATAAAATTTTGCAAATTAGAACATTTTCTTCATACATTTTGGCCAAAATTTATACTGCTACATAGCTTTGGTAAAAAGAAGTACAACTTGGTGTATATTATTTGGTCTTTGTGAAAGTTATAGAATCCACAAGCTATTGTGAAAATTGATCACATCTGAAGTACTGACGGCGTATTTCATCTCTTGAGACCCTAACATGCCAGAAAAGTACAAATACCCCTTTTGGAAAGAAGACATTCCAAGGTATTTATAAAGAGGCATGGTGAGTTTTTTTGAAGTTGTAATTTTTTCCCACAATTCTTTGCAAAATCAAGATTTATTTTCTTTATTTTTTTTTCACTACATTGTCATATTAGCAGGTTAATTCGCACCCACAGCATATGAATACCACAAATTACACCCCAAAATACATTCTGCTATTCCTCCTGAGTATGGAGATACCACATGTGTGAGACTTCTACACAGCGTGGCCACATACAGAGGCCCAACATGCAGGGAGCACCTTCAGGCCAATTCTGACATTTCTCTCCTACATGTAAAAATCATCATTTATTTGCTAGAAAATTGAATAGAACCTCAAAACATTATATATGTTTTTTAGCAAAGACCCTAGAGAATAATGGCGGTTGTTGCAACTTTTTATCTCACACGGTATTTGTAAAGCAATTTTTCTAACGTGTTTTTTTTTTTTTAAACTAAACAATTTTGTGCTTTAAAAAAAAAAACGGTAGAAGACCATACCGCCTTGCTGCTCTGTTCTTCAAAGGGAGTAGACAATGCCTTTACCATAGAATCAACGATGCACTGCCCAACACGATACGACGGACTGTACGAACGGATTACAGCTTCAGTGGGGTCTAGACAGGCTCTACCATAGTTAAAGAACAGACAGGCTTAGTCACAACCTCAATGCTTGGCCTCATAGGGGATCCTCAAAGTCCCATGCTGTCATACATCATTTAGAGCTACGGGTTCAGCTTCCACTCTGTAATTGTTACAAGGTTGAGAGCATTGGCCTTAGCCCTGGACTGCTTCACCACCTATACGTTCCATAAACTGAGGTGGCCAATATTGCATCCTTGGACGGGGCTTTATTTCATGTATTGAAAATTGCCAATAACAGGTGTTGTTCCTTCCTTTACTGTGTAACTTTTTATTTAATTGTTTTTTTGTTTTTTGCAAATGACTGCTACGCAGTTTTAGCGTAACACATATGTGTCTCCTGTTACTCCCTCATTTACACTTAGAATCCATGAGATGTGTTATAGCAGGCATTGTTAGCTTAGGACTGTTTTCTATCTGGCTTAGACTCCGAGAGGACCACTGGTTGGGACCACAAGAGTATTTCAAATTCCCCCCAGCTTGGGGGGAGGATTCTTTCTGTATTACTAAACTACTGTTTACTGAGCCGATTGATGGGTAATCCCCCTCATGGAACATATTATCTATACTGCTTCTGAGCGTATAACTCCCCATGTTTGTTTTTTTTGCCTTTTTTTTTGCTTTGTTTTGAGGTTTTTGTCCAGCCAGGATTCTCCTCTTGTGGGTCATTCGGACAGATGTTATAGAAAAGAGGTGTTTATCTACTGTTCTTATTTCCTTAACTGTGAAAGGGTTCTGAAATGACTTAGCTAATTTGTTCCTGGCAAGTTCTCTTCCTTTATCATTATGTTCTAATAACCTGTTTTAAGGCATTGTGGGGTGGAGCTCAGGCAAACTAATGCTTGTGGACTTTTCCTCCTCACAAAGAATTTAGTGTTTCTGCCTGTTCAGATTTTTCAGGACAGATTGAATCCTAACGGCCTACGTGGCCACCCCTGAGTGGGGTATTTGATTGGTGCTAGACTCTGTACTAGCATCTGAGTTGTTCTGTTTTTGTTGTCTTCTCTCCCCCACCCTACTCCTCCCTTCTACCCCTCTTCCTGATTTTTCCTTTTTTTTTCTCTTCCCTATTTCATCTCGCTGCCATGGGGGACCCTCGGAATGCAGCTACCCTTCACCTGTGCTCGTTCAATGCCTGTGGCTTGAATGAACCGACTAAACGATCACAGATACTATATGACTTTCACAAATCCAAAATTGACGTCATTTTCTTCCAAGAAACCCATTTCCGTACTAATCACATTCCAAAATTGCGAAATAAATATTACCCAACTTGGGAACATAGCACGTACTCCCAATCTAAATCTAGAGGGGTGGCGATTGCCCTCCACAAATCAGTAAATTATACTCTGTTGGATTCCTGTTCAGACCCTGACGGTAGATACCTGTTCTTGAAAATATCTCTCAGCGGTAAAACGTACACCCTAGCTAACATGTATATCGCAAACCACTACCAGATAACTAGTACTATTCAATACCTTCTCAAGCTCATGGACTTTGCTGAGGGGGTGATCCTTGCTGCTGGAGATTTTAACAGTGTTTTGAACCCAACATTGGATACCTCATCGGGTAGAAGCTCTATCTCCTATAACCGAATCAATAAACTGAAGAGATTCCTACTCCAACACAACTTGTTGGATGTCTGGCGCATCCTCCACCCTACAGATAGGGATTATTCCTTCTTCTCTGCAGCTCATAACTCCTATTCCCGCATTGATTTTTTTCTTGTCAGCCAATATGCATTGATATACCATCCCCAAGCTAGGATCGGGAATATACTATGGTCTGATCACGCGCCGGTGTTCTTGTCCCTCTCCCTACCTGATTTGCTTGGTCATGACTGGACTTGGAGACTTAATGACTCACTATTACAGGATGACGTCTGTTCTGCTGATATCCGGACCACCATATCAAACTTTATATCTGACCATAGTAATGACGATACTTCCGCTCCCATTCAATGGGAGGCATTGAAATGCGTCTTACGTGGGGTCTTTTTTAAACATGGCTCTAGACCTAAACGTCTACGTCTGGCTCAGATTCAAGATCTGTCTCTCCAGATTGCTAACCTGGAGCGTTCCCATAAAATTATTCAATCACCGACCACCCAACTTGCCTTATCCGCCGCAAGGCTCAAATTGTTGAACTTGTTTGAACAGAAGGCCCTTTCCATTAGGGACAGATCACGTAAATTATTTTATGTCGAAGCTAATAAACCGGGTAGAATGTTAGCTAGAGCCCTCCATGCTAGAAATAGCATTGCTTCCATTCCTAAACTCAAGAGACCTGACGGCCAACTCACCCATCATCCTAAGGAAATTAATGCATTGTTTCGTTCATTCTATGACTCGCTATACAACCTCCCCTCACACCCTCCACACACGTCGTCTGGAGACTTTCAAGCTAAAATAGACAATTACATTGCTGCCACGGCACTTCCGACTATTCCTACAGATCTAGCGCACGATCTTGAACAACCATTTGTTGAGGAAGAACTTGTGCTGGCAATATCATCCCTGAAACCTAACAAAAGTCCAGGTCCGGACGGATACTCAACCAGGTTCTATAAATCCTTCCACGACTCCCTTACACCACTTCCTATGAAGGTGTATAATAACATCTCCAGGGATTCACCCTTTCCGAGACAAGCTCTGGAAGCCCATATTATAGTTTTCCCGAAATCTGGGAAAGATCCAACGATGAGCGGTAGCTTTCGCCCCATTTCTCTCATTAACATTGACATCCGCTTACACTCCAAGCTTCTGGCCAACCGACTGCTGCCAGCAATACCAGGCCTAATACACCTTGACCAGGTGGGGTTCACCCCAAAAAGAGAGGCCAGAGGTAACATCCTCAAAACTATCTCCCTGATGGAATATGCCCAAAAATGTAAAATCCCAGCTTGCTTGATCTCGGTCGACGTCGAAAAAGCGTTCGACCGGGTTCATTGGCAATTCTTAGAGAGAACGCTTCACCAAGTGGGCCTTGGACCCAACATGCTCTGCAAGATCCTGGCCCTCTATACCAACCCTACGACAAGGATCCGGTCTAACGGCCTACTATCTGACCCGATATGGATTCGTAACGGAACCCACCAGGGATTCCCCTTATCGGCATTGTTATACATTCTAACAATGGAGCACCTAGCCATGGCTATCCGTCACGACTCCAATATTCAGGGTATATCCATTGGCCACCGTCAATATAAATTTTCCCTGTATGCGGATGACCTCTTACTATATGTGACTAAACCCCATACATCTATACCAGCCATTATCGAGGCATTCACAGAGTTTGGACTGACCAGCAACTTTAAGGTGAATTATGACAAAACTGAGGCCCTTAACATCTCCCTACCCAAGCCTACAGTAACCCGGGTTCAATTGGCATTTGAATTTAAATGGCAACATAAAGCTGTCAAATATCTTGGTATTCAACTCCCTGGGCCAGATTCAGGAACACTTGCGCTGGAGTATTTCGATATGCGCCGCGTAACTGTGATGATGCGCCGTCGTTTCTATGTGCCCGTACCCACCAAACTAGATGCGCCCAATAACGGGTCATTTGCGACCGGCGGAACGTTCCGACGCCAGAGTATCGTCAGCGCTTAATTTCGCTGGGCGCATCAGTCGCGCCTATTGATTTCCCCTGCAAATATGCAAATGAGGGATTTTTCCCAATTCACGAACGCATTAGCACCATACGCTGGCTACATGCGCCGCGCGTATCTCGTCCGTCCGGCGCAAAGTTATTTCTACAAAAGGCTGCTTTATCTTTACTCCAGACGGTCAGAGGTCAGCAGGAGAGCAGCTACAGCAGCGTTACCGACGATAGGAGCTAGCTGAACAACCACACTTGCAAGGACAACACCTCTGTGTGCCAACATGCCAGGAGCAATTGTGGTCCTCGAACTACTGATGGGTCCCCCGGAACGAAGGAGGCGGGCACGTGAGAGGATATAACGCACTCGTATGAGCCTCTTTGGCATGGGGGATGAGGAGGTGTATCGCCTCTTCAGATTCAGCCCAGATGCAATACTTGAACTAACCACAACCCTGCAGGATGACATCACCAGCAAGACACACCGCTCACAAGCAGTGCAGCCACTGGTGAAGGTCCTGGCAACACTTCATTTCCTTGCAACTGGATCATTCCAGCGTACAAGTGGAGTGGTGGCTGGGATGTCACAGTCCTCCATAAGCAGATGTGTGCACCAGGTTGTCCCTGCAATCCTCAGACGCATGTCCAACCAGTTCATCAGACCCACCACTGAGGAGCTGCGGCTGAAGGCAATGACAGATTTCTACAGCATTGCCAGATTCCCTCGCACTGTGGGGGCCATTGATTGCACACATGTGGCCCTACAGCCCCCCAGTGCCACAGAGCACATATACCGCAATCGGAAGCATTGGCATTCCATCAACGTACAGGTGATAGCCGATGCCCAACGCCTCATATGGCACGTCCGTGCCAAAACACCCCGGGTCCAGCCATGACAGCTTCATATACAATCAGAGCCCCATCCCAGCAGAATTTAACCAGAACATGTATGGGGACAGCTGGCTGGTTGGTGGAGTGACATGGGAGTCAGGCATGACTATCCCCTCCCGTGATGCACAACAGAAGTGGCACATGCATGACTAACATTCTCCTGTCTTTTACCTTACAGGTGACTCTGCATATGCACTGGGACCCCATCTAATGACTCCTTTCCGGAACCCCCAAACCAGAGGAGAGAGAAAATACAATGAAGCACACATCAAAACCCGTGCAGTGGTGGAGCAAACATTTGGGCTCCTGAAGTCCCGTTTCCGCTGCCTGGATAAGTCCGGGGGGACCCTATTGTATTCCCCTACCTTCGTGTTTCAGATCATCGGTGCATGTTGCATTCTGCACAACTTTGCTATGAGAAAAGGCCTGCAGATTGACATACGTGATGACCTGACCCCTGACCCACACAGTCCCCACCTGCCAGAGGACACCCAGTCTGCTGATGGAAGAGCAGTCAGGAGGGTCCTCGCTGTAGGCATCTTTGGACACTAAACCAAAACATTAATAACACAGACAGTGCACGCGTGTACACCACTGATGTCCCTAGATCACACACACCACATACACATCGCATTGGATTAGCCCAAGTCCAGCATGTAGGACTTGGGAGCAGCAACGCCAGCGTCAAGGCCCCAATGATGTCACTGTCCATTCATACACCTTTCACACGTCATTCATACAGCCGTGGGGTTAACTTCACCACCACGGCCGAGGGTGACACCCCTTACTGTCAGGAGTGCCACCCTCTCACATTCACACACCATTCACACTGTCCCCTGCACTCCTGACCGTGTGCAGTAAAAAAAGAAATACAAAATCTCATAACCTGAGAAAATAAATAAACAAAAACTCATGACATGAGTCTAATTAAAAAAATCATAGAAACCAAAACAAAAAAAAGCCTCATCGGGGATGCCGGGGGCTTCTTCTGGGGGCCCCTGTCTGCCTCCTCAGCTGCCTGGATGGAGTGGGTGGGTGGGGGTGGGGGGGCATCTGGAGGTGGCTGATCCCCAGGTGGGCCACTCCTGGCAGGTGTGGCCTGCATGCCCTCCAAGGCCATGGCTATCCGGCCGATTTAATTGTTCGTCTGGGCCTGCATCCGGAGCTGACGGGTGACCTGGTAATGCTGGGCCCGCCGACTCAGCCTCCCCTGGTCCCGGATGGCAGCACTGTTACCCTGGATGGCAGCAGTGTTGGCCTGGACGGCTGCAGTGAGTTGCGTAATTTCACCATGCACCTCCCCCAAACTGGTGACCACTGCAGCGCAATTACAGCTGACATCCTGGACTGCGTTGCTTATCTGGGCAACGGAGCCCAGGCTGTCAGACACTTTCTGTAAGTGGCCAACTATGGCCCCCATTTGTTCTGTCTGTCTGGCGTGATCCCTCGACCAAATGGTCCTGGACAACATCAGACACCCCCCTGGTCTTCTGGGTCGCCTTCCTGGGGCCAGAAGATGGTTGTCCCCGGGGGGAAGGAGTCACCCTTGAGGGGCTTCCAAGGATGGGGGAGGGGATAACAGATGGCCCAGGAGAAGGGGAGGAGACCTCCAAAACTAAAGTAAAGTCCTGCTCTGCCACAGCAGGCTCCTCCTCAACGACCTCGGCAGGTGTGGTGTGGCCACTCTCCTCCACCACCTCTTCACTACCCAGGGGCTCGGGCACACGATGGCGTGGGGGGGATGGGGTGGAATGGACGCTGACCGATGATGGCCCAGCTCCGTCATCTATGGATGACACAAAGCAGACACATGTTGGTGGTCCCACACACTTGGCACAAGTACCCTCCCCCCAAATGCAACAAATCAAATAGGGGATAAAAAACACTTACCTGTCCTGGAGCCTTCCTTCATGGAGTCATAGCCTGGGACCCCCTCCACCTGCTCCCTCTCCAGGCAGCGTGCGACCACCTCCTCCTCTGCGGTCAGGGTGACAGGACATGGGGGACCACCACCTGTGCCCCTCTCATGCCTCCTGATGGTGGCCACCTTGCCCCTCACCTTGCGCCGCAGGTCATTAATTTTCTTCTGAATGTCAGAAGCACTCCGGGTGGAGTACCCCAAGACATTCACCCTGGCAGCAATGGACTCCAGGATGCCCTGCTTCCTCTCCCGGCTGGTCTTCCGGCTTTTTTGGCCATGGAGCAAAGCATTCTCAGTCTCCATTGCAGAAATGATGACCGACACCTCCTGGGCGTTGAAATTTAGGTTCCTCCTCTCTCTGGGGGTAGCGGGAGCAGCCATCACCGAGCAAAAGTATCTTCCCTGCGGTGGGGGGAAACGGAAATACTTTTGCGCCGGAATGGCGTTTCCGCCAGCGCTTTTAAGCGCCCAGCGGAACGCATTGCGCTGACGTTTTCCCGTGAAGTGGTGCCGACGGAAGTTGTGAGCATGCGCACAAGGGGGGCGAGTGGAGCCGCACTCACTGCGCATGCTCCGTGGATGATGCGCTGAACGTAAGCCTCTGCGCTGGGCTCCGCCCATCATTTACATATGATCACACCCACTTCCACTTGCGTCGGGTTACGCCAGCGCATTATCGTTACTCTGGCGCAAGTTTACGCGCAACTGCTATGTAAATAACAGTACTTGCGCTGAAAGGGTCTTCAGAGTAACGTAAATGAGAAGCGTTACTCTGGAGCAAAGATGCTCCCATCTACCTGAATCTGGCCCCCTACCTCTTTACCAACCCTGACAGATATAAACTACCTGCCCCCAGGGCCGGCGCTACCACTATGCGGATTAGGCAGCCGCCTAGAGCGCACAGCTGTGTGGAGCGCTCAGCCGCTGGTTATTCTATCCCCGCACGCACTGTACAGAGCTTGCAACTTTCTCTAGCAGGCAGCTCTGACATGTGTTAAATAGAGCCGCGCCCGCCGCCCCCCGCGCGAGTGGTGCTCTCTGCACTCTGACATGTGTCCTGTCCAGCAGCTATGCAGTTCCTCCAGGAGAGCGTCCTCCGCTCTGGTGTGTCCAGAAATTCCTCCTCTCCGCTCTGAGATCACAATGTCACATGATCTCCACATTTCTCCCGCCCCTCATGTTCCTCTGTCCAATCCATTATGTCCATTACATCTGCCCGGAGCAGCTACAGACTTCTCCCGTGTCCCTTCTCTGCTGTGCACTCGTCTGTGTAAAGGGGAGGAGGGGAGGTGGCGGGAAGATCCAAACCAAGCAGCCACACGAAACACTGCTGCTGAATGATGAACCAGTGAGACTATTCTGGTAAGTGAATGAGATCTTTCACTTACTAGACTCTGCTTCCTTCTCTGTCTCTGATAGCCCCCCCCTCCCGATAGCCCCGCCCCCTCCGATAGCCCCCTCCCGATAGCCCCGCCCCTCCGATAGCCCCGCCCCCTCCGATAGCCCCCCCTCTCCGATAGCCCCCCCTCTCTGTCTCTGATAGCCCCCCCTCTGATAGCCCCCCTCTCTGTCTCTGATAGCCCCCCCTCTCTGTCTCTGATAGCCCCCTCTCTGTCTCTGATAGCCCCCCCCCTCTCTGTCTCTGATAGCCCCCCCCTCTCTGTCTCTGATAGCCCCCCTCTCTGTCTCTGATAGCCCCCCCTCTCTGTCTCTGATAGCCCCCCCTCTCTGTCTCTGATAGCCCCCCTCTCTGTCTCTGATAGCCCCCCCTCTCTGTCTCTGATAGCCCCCCCCCTCTCTGTCTCTGATAGCCCCCCCCCTCTGTCTCTGATAGCCCTCCCCCTCTCTGTCTCTGATAGCCCCCCCCTCTCTGTCTCTGATAGCCCCCCCTCTCTGTCTCTGATAGCTCCCCCTCTCTGTCTCTGATAGCCCCCCTCTCTGTCTCTGATAGCCCCCCCTCTCTGTCTCTGATAGCCCCCCCCCTCTCTGTCTCTGATAGCCCCCCCTCTCTGTCTCTGATAGCCCCCCTCTCTGTCTCTGATAGCCCCCCTCTCTGTCTCTGATAGCCCCCCCTCTCTGTCTCTGACAGCCCCCCTCTCTCTCTCTCTTTGACAGCGCTCTCTCTCTCTGACAGCCCCCCCTCTCTGTCTCTGACAGCCCCGCCTCTCTCTCTCTCTTTGACAGCGCTCTCTCTCTCTGACAGCCCCCCCTCTCTCTCTCTGACAGCCCCCCCTCTCTCTCTCTCTGACAGCCCCCCTCTCTCTCTTTGACAGCGCTCTCTCTCTCTGACAGCCCCCCCTCTCTCTGTCCCCTCTCTCTGACAGCGCCCCCTCTCTCTCTCTCTACCCTCTCTATCTCGGACAACCCCCTTTCTCTCTCCCCCCCTCTCTCTGACAGCCCCCCTCTCTCTGTCCCCTCTCTCTGACAGCCCCCCTTTCTCTCTCTCCCCCTCTCTCTGACAGCCCCCTCTCTATGTCCCCTCTCTCTGACAGCACCCTCTCTCTCTCTGCCCTCTATCTCTGACAGCCCCCCTTTCTCTCTCTCCCCTCTCTCTCTGACAGCCCCCTCTCTCTCCTCTCTCTGACAGCCCCCCCCCCTCTCTCTCTCTCTCTCTGACAGCCCCCTCTCTCTCTGACAGCCCCCTTCTCTCTCTCTCTCTCTCTGACAGTCCCTCTCTCTCTCTCTCTGAGACAGCCCCCTTCTCTCTCTCTCTCCCTCCCTGACAGTTTCTCTCTCTCCCTCCCTGACAGGCTCTCTCTATCTCTCTCTCTCTCACAGCCCCCTTCTCTCTCTCTTTCTCTCACATCCCCCTTCACTCTCTCTCTCTCACAGCCCCCTTCACTCTCTCTTTCTCTCACAGCCCCCTTCACTCTCTCACTCCCTCCCTGACAGTCTCTGTCTCTCTCTCTCACAGCCCCCTTCTCTCTCCCTTTCTCTCACAACCCCCTTCACTCTCTCTCTCCCTCCCTGACAGTTTCTCTCTCTCCCTCCCTGACAGTCTCTCTTTCTCACAACCCCCCTCTCTCTCTCTCCTCTCTCTCTCTGACAGCCCCTCTCTCTCTCTCTCTCTGACAGCCCCCTTCTCTCTCTCTCTCTCTCTCTGACAGTCCCCCTCTCTCTCTCTCTGACAGCCCCCTTCTCTCTCTCTCTCTCTCTCTCCCTCCCTTACAGTTTCTCTCTCTCCCTCCCTGACAGCCTCTCTCTCTCCCACACAGCCCTCTTCTCTCTCTTTCTCTCACAGCCCCCTTCACTCTCTCTTTCTCTCACAGCCCCCTTCACTCTCTCTTTCTCTCACAGCCCCCTTCACTCTCTCTTTCTCTCACAGCCCCCTTCACTCTCTCTCCCTCCCTGACAGTCTCTCTCTCTCTCTCTCTCACAGCCCCCTTCTCTCTCTCTTTCTCTCACAACCCCCTTCACTCTCTCTCTCCCTCCCTGACAGTTTATCTCTCTCCCTCCCTGACAGTCTCTCTCTCTCACAGCCCCCTTCTCTCTCTCTTTCTCTCACAGCCCCCTTCACTCTTTCTCTCACAGCCCCCTTCACTCTCTCTTTCTCTCACAGCCCCCTTCACTCTCTCACTCCCTCCCTGACAGTTTCTCTCTCTCCCTCCCTGACAGTCTCTCTCTCTCTCTCTCACAGCCCCCTTCTCTCTCTCTCACAGCCCCCTTTTCTCTCTCACAGCCCCCTTCTCTCTCTCTCTCCCTGACAGCCCCTTTCACTCTCTTTCCTTGTCAGCACTGGAAGTAGCTTTACTCCAGTCTGTTTATCTCTTGCTTTAACTTCTTCCTTACCATCATATGCCTATATATTGATGTATAACAGAATTAATTGATTAGCGTTATCCTCTTAAAGTGGTATTAAAGCAAAATATTTAATTTACTGCAGATTACCAATTTAAAGATGGGTGGCTGCATTAGTTTTGTTTTTTGTTTTATGTTCACCTGGTGATCCTGCTAGTAAGTCTGGCAGAGCTGTCTTGCAGATGTAGCAGTTAGAGGGTTAAATCAAACCATTTAACACTGGCGAAGGGGGTGGAGTCAGGGGCGGACCCAGTGGGGCGGCAAAATGAGGTTTCGCCTAGGGTGTCAAAAATCCTTGCACCGGCCCTGCCTGCCCCTGATGAGAACATTGCGGACGTGCCTCGAATCTTACGATAAACCGAACATTTCCTGGTTTGACCGAATGAATGCCGTCAAAATGGACATTCTACCCAATATTTTATATATATTTCAGGCAATTCCTAGCTCCCCTCCTCGTGGCTTCTTCCAATCGATTAACAAGGCCATTCGGGACTTTATATGGCGATATAGGAAATCCAGGATTGGCTTTAGCGTTTTAACTTTGCCTAAAGGTAAACGGGGTGTTGCCCTCCCGGACTTGCGGCTGTACTTTCACGCTGCCTCTTTGATCAGGCTAATAGACTGGTATCACGGTTCCTCCACAAAACTATGGACATCACTAGAAAATTACCGAATATCTCCCAACCTCACATCCCTTCCGTGGACACACCCGACACATAGACCCCCTGCGGACTTACTGCCCCTTGTGACTTCCACTACCTTGCGCATTTGGGACAATTATATCCACAAAGGTTTATTGTCCTCGAGACCCAGCCCCTTGACCCCATTATTCGATATAAACTCTTTCCCTCCGACTTGTGCTAAATCTAAATTTCTTATGTGGCAAAAATCAGAAGCTCCTCTGTTGAGACATACGCTTCGCGCTGGACAACCGATTCCCCTTCCAGACATGCTCTCTTCCTGCCACAACCCTTCTATTGCTTGGCTTGAACACACTCAATTAACACACTTTCTGCACAAAATACCAAACATCGACGATATGGCTAGATCACAGACTGCTTTTGAGTCATTGCTCTCCCAGTCAGACAGACCAGAGCATTCGCTCTCCCTGATATATCAATTGCTGATCCAGGTCTCCTATCCAAACTCACCGTCATTCCTATCGAAATGGGAAAGGGAGATGAATTTATCTCCAGATGATATGGAGTGGGGAAAGACATTGGCGCTCTCTTTTAAATGATCTATTTCATCCCATGCCCAAGAATGAAACTACCGTATTTTCTCTAGGTGGTACCGCTGCCCCTCTATTCTTCATAAGTTTGATCCTACTGTCTCGGACGTATGCTGGAGATGTTTGCAAGATACAGGGAACATGACACACATTTTGGGAACGTGCCCACGTGTCGCCCCCTTTTGGGACAAGGTTCTCAACCTCTATGACAAACTAGTAATACCCCAATGAACCCCGTTTAACAGTCCTGTCCATGATCCTGGGGTCATACAAACAAATCAAGAAGAGCTTAATCCGCCACGTGCTGACTGCTGCACGTTCAGTTATCGCCAGAGCGTGGCGGCAACCTGTGACCCCCTCTCTGGCTGATTGGGCATGTGAAATGGACAGGATTGAACATATTGAAAGACTGCTAGAGTGGGATACCGATAAGAGTGAAGACGTGGACGTGGACCGTGTGGTTACACTTTCGGTTCTCTGCTGATTTTGAATCTTTTATAGCGAACACGGCTCCTTCTGCTTCCCAGGCGCCCTCTCATGAGTAGCGTGATGCCCCCTCTCCCTACTTGTTCTCTCCCCCCTCCCTTTTTTTTTTTTTCTCTTTCTTTTCTCTCTTTCTTTTTTTCTCCTCTATCAATACTTTTATCAGTCTAATAATCTTACCAGTAGATATACCGTGCGTTCAGGCCATTTGAGTTGAGCCTTTGTTTTCTGTTTTGATCGTGATTTACTGGTTACTTGATTTAACATTACTATGCTTATCTTACTCATTTCTGGGTTCATTAAGGTTATTTACCTGACTATACATATGTGATACAGGTTCTTTTGGTGTCCTTCCGATTCTACTATGACCTTGTAGACAGATATTATTCCTGACCTATGTTTTGTCAATGTTTTACAACTGTTTGCAGCCCAATAAAACAGATTCAACATAAAAAAAAACGGTAAAGTTAGCCCAATGTTTTTGCATAATGTGAAAGATTAAGTTACGCAGAGAAAATAGATACCCAACATGTCACCCTTCAAAATTGCACATGCTTGTGGAATGGCGCCAAACTTCGCTACTTAAAAATCCCCATGGGCGACGCCTTAATTTATTTTATTGATTACATGTTTTAAGTTACAGAGGAGGCCTAGGGCCAAAATTATTGCTCTCGCTCTAGCATTTGCAGCGATACCTCACATGTGTGGTTTGAAAACCATTTTCATATGTAGGTCGGACTTACGGTATTGCGGAGTATTGCAGGGTATGGCGGAGTAATGCGCGGTATTGCAGAGTATTGAACGGTATTGCGGGGTATTGTGCAGTATGGCAGAGTATTGCAGAGTATTGCAGAGTATTGCAAGGTACTGCAGAGTATTGCACGGTATGGGCAGGGTATGGCAGAGTATGGGAAGGTGTTAGGAATAAGTTCACCTGCTGGTGGCACTATCCTGCTCTGCGCTGTTTGGTGCAGTTAAAGTGTCCACCAGCAGGTGTCTCCCAGAAGCTGTCAGGTTCTGATCGGCCGCACCTGGCTCCAGCTGCCTGGATATTTAAGGCTGCTCCTCCCTTCCCCCAGTGCGTCAAGATTCTGGTCTCTGCCTGTCTCCTACCAGCTTGTGCCTGCCAACCTGTCCTTGTCCATCCTGCACCCTTCTTGCCGTGGTCTATGCTCTTGTCCCCAGCCGTGTCCTTTTCCTTGCATCCCATTTGCCTTTTCCCTTGTTGTAGATATTGTATATAGTTAGCTATTAGGTTTATTACTTATTCTGGTTTGCTGGAGTGGTTTGTGTTTTCATTGGTTGCTGTGTATGTTTGTTGGTGTATTCTCACTGTAAATAAATATCACTTAATATATATATCCTTTTGTTTGGTCTCCTTGTGTAGCTACTGTAGGTGGTCCTCGGAGGTAGGTACCCGGACCGTCCTCCGTTCAGATAGTCCCTGACTATCGGTTGACTCGTGTTGTGCCCACGGGTACCCGGGAGATCAATTTCACCATAGAAAAGGACACAGAGTCATGCAGCAAGTGAAATCAGAGCTCTCCGTTTATTTAGGCTCGTCTAGACCTTTTATATGGTGTAAAGAGGGGTGTAGAATACATTTACAAAAGATAACTTATTAACATTCTATAGGTAGATGTAAATGAGGAGGTTATAACCAGTTGTGACCGACATTTCAGAGGAAAACCAAGGAGGACAAGAACATGTTGTTCTGCAGAGGAGTGTAAAGGAAGATAAGAACATATTGTTCTGAGAAAGGCTGAGAAGACAGATCTAAGACAGTTTCAAGGTAACACATACCACAGACAAGGACGTGCAAAGGCAAATATCTAAAATGGAGCTGAGGAGTGAACAAGATGGCATTACAATTGCAAAAGCATAAATCTCCTTCAATCCCCTCTTAAAATCATGTATATGTACAAAAAATGATTTTCCTATCTTCGTGTGAAGGATGTCATCAGGGACCTAGTCTCCCTGGGTGTGAGAAGTGCAGGGCCGATCCTACCCGGGGTGCACAGGGTGCAGTGCACCCAGGCGCCACAGAGGCGGGGGCGCTGAAGCGCCAGAGTGCCTGTCTCAAATCCCTCTGCTTGTTTGTGTAGAGTGGCGCCGGGTGGCTCTCCCCACCGACGCCGCCGCTGCTGTATTTGTCCTATACGGCTGGGCTGTCCGTGCCCCCCCTTCCTCCTCCTGTTAGAGAGGGGAGTGAAGAGTCCGGAGATCGGAGCGGCTGTCTGTGTGGAGAGTGACGTCGCTGAGTGGGCGGTCCATCATGCCTGACACTGCTCCTCTCTGTGTGTGTCAAAAAAAACCTCCTGTCTGCGGCGATCTGTGATCCACAGATCGCCGCAGACAGGAGTCCCCTCATGACACAGAGAGGAGCGAGTCCCCTCATGACACAGAGAGGAGCAGTGTCGGGCATGATGGACAGTGTGTTTGTGCGTACTATTATGGAGGGGGGGGGGTTGTCCTGGGGGGTCTGTAGTAATGTAGGGGGCGTTTTTTTTCCTGGGGGGAGTCTGTACTAATGGGGGAGGGGGAGTTTGTCCCTGGGGTCTGCACTAATGAGGGGGGGTTGTCCTGGGGGGGGGGTCTGTAGTAATCTAGGTGGCGTTTTTTCCCTGGGGGGAGTCTGTACTAATGGGGGAGGGGGGTTTGTCCCTGGGGTCTGCACTAATGAGGGGGGGGGTTATCCTGGGGGGTCTGTACTAATGGGGGGAGTTTGTACTAATGGGGGGTGTTTGTACTAATGGAGGGGTTTGTCCTGGGGTCTGTACTAATGGGGGGGGGTTTGTCCTGGGTGGGTCTGCACTAATGTGTTGGTTTGTCCTGGGGGGTCTGTACTAATGGGGGGGGTTTGTCCTGGAGGGTCTGCACTAATGGGGTGATTTGTCCTGAGGGGGATCTGTACTAATGGGGGGGGGCTTGTCCTGGGGGGTCGGTACTAAGGTGGGTTTGTCCTGGGGGGTCTGTACTAATGGGGGGTTTGTTCTGGGGGGTCTGCACTAATGGGGTAGTTTGTCCTGGGGGGGTCTGTACTAATGGGGGGCTTGTCCTGGGGGTATGCACTAATGGGGGGTTATCCTGGGGGGTCGGTGCTAATAGGGGTGTTTGTCCTGGGGGTCTGTAATAATGGGGGGTTTGTTCTGGGGGGTCTGTACTAATGGGGGGCTTGTCCTGGGGGTATGCACTAATGGGGGGTTATCCTGGGGGGTCGGAAACTAATAGGGGTGTTTGTCCTTGGGGTCTGTAATAATGGGGGGTTTGTTCTGGGGGGGGTCTGCAATAATGGGGGGGTTTTTTCTGGGGTCTGTTCTAATGAGGAGTTTGTCCTGGTTGGGTCTGTACTAATGGAGGGGTGGTTTGTCCTGGGGGTCTGTACTAATGGAGGGGGGTTGTCCGGGGGGGTCTGAACTACTGGGGGGGGGGGTGGTTTGTCCTGAGGGAGGTCTGTACTAATGGAGGGGGGGTTGTCCTGGGGGGAGTCTATACTAATGAGGGGGTTTGTCCTGGGGGAGTCTGCACTAATGGGGGGGTTTGTCCTGTGGGAGTCTGTACTAATAGGGGGGTTTGTCCTTGGGGGAGTCTGTACTAATGGGGTGTTTGTCCTGGGGGTCTGTCATGGGGAGTTTGTACTAATGGAGGGGGATTGGTTTGTCCTGGGGGTCTGTACCACTGGAAGTGGGTCTGTACTAATAGGGGGGTGTTTTGTCCTGGGGATCTGTACTAATGGAGGGGGTGGTTTGTCCTGAGGGGGTCTGTACTAATAGCGGAGGGTCTGTACTAATTGAGGGGGATAGTTTGTCCTGGGGGGTCTGTACTAATGGGGGGTGGTTTGTCCTGGGGGGTCTGTACTGATGGAGGGGGTTTATACTTAGTTAGGAGTCTGCACTGATGGAGGGGGTCTATACTTAGTGGAGGGGGTCTGTACTGAGGGGCAACTATAGGTGGAGGAACAGGGGTGACACCATGTTTTACCTCAACGGGTGACAACAACCCTAATGACGCCACTGCAGCTGCGGGCTCTTCATTCCTCCTTCCACTCCCTCTCCTCCTTCTCTTTGCGTGCAATGCTGTACTAGTGAGCGGCGCTTGCCAGCACAGCCACCCTTTATGTTTTGTCCCGCCTTTATATTGGCCAGGGAAGGAATAGAATAGAAAAAGGAGCAGAGAAGTGGATTGTGGGACTTGTAGTTTGAGGACTGGCAACCCCACTGTAAGGCCTCGTACACGAGGCAATAGATTTGTTCAAAACGGTCTGTCCGACCGATTTGAACAAAACGGTCTGCTGTCATTTTGGTTTGCTCGCGTGTACACACGAGCAAACCAAAATCGCCACCAGTAGACAGCGCGCTGACGTGTCGGTGACGTGGCGGTGACGTTGACGCCGCCACGTCACCGCACCAGGAAGTAAAACACTTCCGCGCATGCGCCAAAATCATTCGGCGCCGGTGCGAGACGACATGTCTGCTGGTAAGTGTACTAACCAGCAGACATGTCGGGCGGACGGGTTCCCACCCGATAGATTTCAAAGCATGCTTTGAAATCTGTCAGGTGGCCAAATCCGTCGGCTCGCCCGTACACACGATCGAATCTGTCTGCTGAAACGGTCTAGCAGACCGTTTCCAGCAGACAGATTTGATCGTGTGTACGAGGCCTAACAAAGAAGCTGCAGCCCACACAGCATGTTCAACTGAATGGGAGAGAGAGAATGAGCCAGGACCCCAGGAAAGCTTTCAGGGAAGTGCACCAAGGACTCCAGAGGGAGAGGACAGTGTTGAGAGAACACCATAAGACAGAGAACCCCGCTGCCGTGCTCCACCAGAGGGAAAGCCACACAGCCTAGTGCCATCACTGGCGGAGATAGGAATGGAGTCATTGCCAGAATACAGATCTGGGCTCTACCCAGCGGAGTATCCATGGGCAATTCAGAGTGAGCTGACTCCTGATCAGAGGAACCGTTGTTGCTGTATCGCTGGGTCAGGTGAGAGCCGATCGGCCATTATCTACTTATGCCAATAGGAACTGCAGTCTCTGACCATCTACTGTATTATATCTGCAGTCTCTGACTGTCTCCTGTATTATTTCTCCAGTCCCTGACCGTCTCCTGTAATATGTCTGCAGTCTCTGACCATCTCCTGTACTATGATTGCAGTCTCTGACCATCTCTTGTATCCTGTCTGCAGTCTCTGACCATCTCCTGTATTATATCTCTAGTCACTGACTGTCTCCTTTTAATATGTCTACACCAGGGATCCTCAAACTACGGCCCCCCAGCTGTTGTAGAACTACACATCCCATGAGGTATTGTAACACACTGACATTCACAGACATAAATAGACATTATGGGAATTGTAGTTCCTGAACAACTGGAGGGCCGTAGTTTGAAGACCCATGGTCTACACTCTCTGATCCTCTCCTGTACTATGATTGCAGTCTCTGACCATCTCTTGTATCATGTCTACAGTCTGACCATCTCATGTACTATGTTTTGGGGCACTTTCTAACAGTATCAGAGAGGTTCCCCTCCAGGTCTCATTAGTGTTCCAGTATTTTCTTTATTGTTAAAAGATCATGGGAGGATCCCAGGGCAAGAAATACTTCGTAGAGGAGCATCTCTGTGTTTGAGTCATTGCCATAGAAACATGTGTAAAGGGAAGGAGTTGGTAAGATGACCACGCCCCTTCCTGGGGGCGCCAGAAATATTTCTGCACCCAGGCGCCTGTGACCCTAGGATCGGCCCTGGAGAAGTGTGAATAGGTGACTGAGCCTTGGGTTCCTTGCTGGTATAAAAAAGGACCTATTCCACCCATCCTAAACAACGAGGTTACGCTTCTTTCTTGCTTATGTTTCTTTATGTAATCAGCATAGCCTTGGGGGGAGGGGTTAAAAGGGACCTCCAAGTCGGAGGTTACAGTGGAAAGCATTGAAAGATTGTCTATACCTTTGCTAAATATTTTGCGAAAGCAGGGGATCACACAGCAGACTATTACTCCTATTACAAGGAGTACTACAACTATAAAAATTCCTAGTTGGACTAGGATTTGTTTCCAGTTAGCAAACCACCCAAACCACTGATCCCAGGGGTTGGTTAACCCTGAATTCTTCTTCAGTTCCACAGATAGGTTTTCTAGTTTCTGAATTGCTAGAGTAACCTTACCATTGGGACCAGTGTTATCAGGAATGTAGGTGCAACATCCGTCAGTCTTACCAATATATACACATGTGCCCCCCTTCTCGGCCAGAATCATGTCCAGAGACATCCGATTCTGGAAAGTCATTTGGGAAGTGTATTCGAGCTGTTCTGCTATCCCCTTTAGAGCATCCCTTGTATCATTAACAAACCTTTGTTGGTTGTAATAAATATAATTTATCCAATCAACATTCTTATTTATGGTTATGATAGGGATTAAGGACTCAAAACCTGCAGCAACTTGATCTCTTGCTTTAAATTCACTAGGGACCCCTCTTGGCACCCCTATCGAATCTATATATACATGTGGATCAAAACTTCCTCCTGGGGATTCTCTTTTTCTTCTTCTTAGGGGGTTGGAGGAAATCTGATCATTATCAGGATCACTTTCTGACACTATGTGTAGGGGCATTATAACCTTGGCCAGGGCGCATTCCCCTTTCCATGGGGAATCTAATTTGGTTCTTAATTTCATATCACCACATATCCAATAAATGTCCCCGAGGGACCTCGTTTGGTTCACAATTGTTGTATTCCTTCTCTCATGGCAGTAACCCTCAGGAAACACCTGGAGGTCCCTGCCTTTACCCTTAGGTATACCTTTGGACGTGTAACAGGTATAATTCCCTGGGTATATGGTGATATGACCACCTGGATTTGGGTTTTTCGATAAGATAGGATACTCTTTCTTCCATTTCTCGCAAAGTGTGTTATTAGTGGGTGTGGAGGTGAAGAGGCTTAGGAAACATTCCTCTTGGTTGGAAGGGATATTGAGGGGCACAGTATCCAAGTGAGGTCTGGCCTTACCACACACATAGCAATTACTTTTATTATGGGTGTGGGCATTATACTTCATCCATTCCAACCATAGGTTGACATCTGAGAACCCAGTTTCTATGGCTAGAGTGTCTTCATATGTGGGATCTGCTATGGCCATCATATCTTTAAGGGTGTGTAAGTGGGGCTTGAGTGAATTAAGGAGTTCCTGGCCTGTCAACTCGTTTGACTGATACATATCTTTGATTTGAAACTTACAATGTGTCATATGGTCCCCGTTAAAATATACACCCAAGAGGTAAAAACCTTTGTCTTCCTTACTAGGGTTTTCTATATTAAGGGTGAGTTGTAGATTGTCAGTGAATCCCTTCTGCACTGTGTAGGGGTAGGAATGGGTAAAGGTAGTGGACCCTTTTATAAGAGTCATACGACTGATGAGGGACCTGCCATTTTTGTCTTTTCGGTCTAATGCACTCTGAGGTCGGTACCCCCAATCATTTCCTGTATTCCATCCCACTGACCTCCAGTATCTGCAGTTGTGTCCCCAGTAATCATCAATCACACATATGTAGGCCTGAGCTCCCGTGGGTATTATGATACGGTCACACAAGCTGTGGTTGAACATAAATGTCGCTACTTGGGTACTGGAGGAGTTAAACCAGAAAGTAGTAAGAGCCCCCTTTACATTCCAAAAATAATCCCTCCCATCATTAAACCTTTTTATAACAGGTGTCCCCCCTGTTTGTGTTATTGCTACTTGCTGGGGACTGGAGGGAGAAAGAGAGGCACTTCTCCTTGTCCTGCATGGTTGTTTGTTTGTATAAGTTTTACCACAAATAACTTGTAGCCCGCCCAAGTCCTCTGGATGATAAATGCAGTTAGTTGTGATCCACACAAGGGTGTAGACTGAAAATGAAACCAGTCCTATCAGTAGCCATAATTTGCTTGAGTCCGGTGAAATCAGGATTGTCATTTTCTACAGGGTCAGGGCTGTCTGCCCCCGTTATTACCCCCTTTTCTTGACTGTCCTGTTCGAGGTCAGAGCTGTCTGCTCCCGTTAGTACCTCCTTGCTTGCTTCTGGATCCTGTTCGAGGTCAGAGCTGTCTGCTCCCGTTAGTACCTCCTTGCTTGCTTCTGGGTCCTGTTGCTCGGGTCCTTTCTTGACCAGTTTTATCCGTGTAGCATGGATCCAGGTAGGACTGTTCTCTGTTAGGACTGCAGTTCTGGTCACCGCCACTACGGTCACGGGGGGGCCATAGGTGAAGTCTTGTGGTTTCTTTCCTTTCGGGTGCAGCTTAACCACTACCACATCTCCCTCTTGAAAAGGGTGTGTGTTGTCCTGTGAAGAAAAAGGACACTTGCGAGTAACATTTTCCTCAGTGCTGACCAGAGTCTCGATCAGCTTTCTTACATATTCGTCTCTAAGGTTGTCAAGATTGTCCAAAGTCATGAAAGGTTGTCTAGCCCAGGGAGTGGGGAACGGTCGCCCGAACAGGATCTCGAATGATGAGTACCCGAGGGTCCTATTTGGGGTCATTCTTATTTCAGCCATTATGGCTGGCAGATACCTTTTCCAATTGTCAAAAGTCCAACCGGTAGCTTTTCTAAGTTTGTCTTTCACTGTCCTATTCATGCGTTCGACCACCCCTGAGCTCTGTGGATGGTAGGGGATATGAAATTTCCACTCAATCCTGAGATACCTCGCTAACTCCTTACATACCTTGGAAGTGAATGCCGGCCCCTGATCTGAGTTGATCTGCAGCGGCACTCCCCATCTTGGGACAATCTCTCTAGCAAGAATTCCTACTACTGTTTTGGCATCTTCTCTTTTTGTGGGGAATGCTTCTGGCCATCTGCTGAAGGTGTCTACAATAACACATACTGGTTGTGTGCCTCCTTTTACTGGGAGGTGTGTAAAATCAATTTGCAAATGGGTAAAAGGAGTCACAGGGTATGGCAGATGTTCATGCATTACTCTGTGCGGGTTGTTGGGATTGTTCCGGATGCATGTAATGCATCTCTGTACAAAGCCTTTCACCATTGGTTCTGCATCTGTTATGTAAAATGTTTTGCGTAGCTGTTGCAATGTTGCTTTCCACCCTATGTGACCTATCCCGTGATAGTGTGCTATGTAGATCGGGGCGCTGTGTTGGGGGATGCATGGTTTCCCCTCTTTGCAAATTAATCCGGTCTTCGGATTCTTTTGCAATATCGGGTAACACCAGTCTCTTAATTCTGTAGTTGTAGCAGAAGCTTGTAGATCAGTTAACAGTTGTGTTTCATCTGGAAGGAGCGGTACGAGGTTTGGCATGGAGATTAAGGCACCTAGAGGTGATTTAAGAGCAGCCTGTTTTGCTGCACTGTCAGCTAGGGCGTTACCTTTAGAGACATCATCAGATCCTCTCGTATGGGCTCTACAGTGAATGATTGCCACTTCGGAGGGCAACATTATTGCAGCAAGAAGTTGTGATATTAACTGAGCGTGTGAGATCCGTTTACCATCTGCGCCGATGTATCCCCTCATAGACCATAAGACACCATGGTCGAAGACGACGCCGTGTGCGTATCGGGAGTCAGTGTAGATGGTAACGGGTTTGTCAGCATAAAGAGTGCATGCTCTGGTTAGAGCAATAAGCTCCGCTGCTTGGGCTGACTGGTATGGAATGGGGTTCGCTTCTATGATGTGATCTGGTAGTTTGACTACTGCATACCCTGCCAGGTAGGTGTTATCATTTGGGCGAGAACATGAGCCATCCACAAAGACTACATCTGCTCCGGGGATGGGGGTCTTCTGCATATCCATCTGGGGTGAGGTAATCACCTCGATGGTATCCAGGCATTCGTGTCGCTCGGGGGGAGGTCGTCCGTGGACTTCAGTCCCAAGAGACCATTAAGTATCATGGCTGGGCCAGAGGATGTGGAGCTATACTTAACTTGCAACTGTGGATTACTGAGGAGAATGATTTCATAACCACTCTGGCGCTGGGCAGACATGTGTTGGGTATGGATTCCCCTCAGGATTGCTAAGACATCATGGGTTGTGTGTAGAGTTGTGGGATGGCCAAGTGTAAATACTGTAGCCATTTCGACCACCATTGCACACGTGGCTAGTGCCCGCAGGCACGATGGGAAACCCTGGACTGTCAGAGGCATGACCTTTGAAAAGAATGCGACGGGTCGCATTTTTCCCCTGTGTTCTTGTGCCAGCACCCCCGCCATGGTTTTACAATTGTCTCTAGCATATAAATGAAACATGACATCATAGTCAGGGAGGCCGAGACCAGGGCTTATTATCATTGCATTTTTTAGAGCTGAGAAAGCTGACAACATTTCTTCTGACCATTCAATACATTCAGGGGAATCTTTCAATGTGGCTTGTCTGAGAATATTGTCATAAAAGGAGCAATCACTGATCCACTGCCTACAATAATTGACCATCCCAAGAAAGGATAACATTTCCTTCTTGGTGCGTGGGTTGACCAGGCCCACAATGGCATGGACACGTGATTGACTGAGGCTCCTTGTACCCTTTGTGAAGACAAAGCCCAAATAGTCAACTATCGTGCAACACCATTGTAACTTTTGTTTAGACACCTTGTGACCACATTTCAATAACCACAACATCAATGACCTAGAATCTTCCTGGCAGGCCTCCTCTGACTTGCTACAGACCATCAAATCATCGACGTACTGTAACACTATCGAACCCTGGGGGGATGCCATGACCTGAGGGTGGACTGTAGTACAATGCTGTAAACCACGGGGGCGTCCACAAAGCATTGCGGTAATCTTGTCCAGGTCAGCTGACCTTTCCCATCAAGACTAAAAGAAAAAAGAGGTCTAGTCTCCTTGTCAACAGGGACGCTGAAAAATGCATTTTTTAAATCTATTACTGAGAAGTGAGTAGCCTCGTGGGGAATGGTGGCTAAAAGAGCATTGATGTCTGGTACTATGGGGGCAATAGGAACGATCAGGTCATTTATTGCCCTGAGGTCCTGGACAAAATGATAAGTCCCGTTTGGCTTTTTCACTGGGTTGACTGGTGTATTGTAGGGTGAAATTATGGGCTCGAGGATACCGGTCTCCAAGAATTTCTCTACCAACGGACCGATACCTTCGAGCTTCTCTTGTGACAGAGGATATTGCTTTTGGTAAACTGGGACAGCAGAGCTCTTAAGCGAAGCTCTGTAGGGGGTGCAGTGTATCAGTCCGGTGTCATGGTCGCCCTTAGCCCATATATCCTCGGGTAAGTCTGAAAATAGAACAATGTTGGGTAAAGTCACAACATTGTCTTCTGTGAATGGTTCTATGGTTATTATGGGAGAATCAACAACGAACCCTCCCTTCTCGGGATCTATTGACAAACTGAGATTGAGTTGTTCAAACAAGTCCCGACCGAGCAAATTCACAGGACAGCCTGGGATCAGACTGAACGAGTGCACACAGACAAATTTACCAGTGCAGTCTGATACCCTTAAAGGTATGGTTTTGTAAGTTGTAGTTGATATCCCATTTATACCCATAGAAGGCGCGGACTTTTCTTTTGGGCCATCGTAGTGCCCGCTAGAAATGACACTCGTAGTCGCTCCAGAATCGATGATGAAGGGCAATTGTATTTTATTTACCTCCAAAATGATTAAGGGCAGGTCTTTCCATGTGTCAGTTATTTGTGGAATAGTCGGGATATCGGCCTCCGGGCACCATCAACGTGGGTGCGGATTGGACCAGTCAATAGGGAATTGGATTCCCCGTTCAGTGCGTTCAGTGGGTTGTTTGTGTTGGTTTGTGGGTTGCGGTCTCTTGGGGGAAAGGGGGCAATCTCTTGCCCAATGGCCGGAGTCACCGCAGTTGTAGCATGACCCAGATGGGTTTCTGGGGACTATGCCCTGGGGATTGGTAGCTCTTACTACCGCGGGTCCCTCATTGGGGAAAAAATTTCTTCCCCTATTTGTGTATCCTCTTCCCCTACCTCTAGTTGGTCTAACATCTTGTGAGAGCGGGGCTTTAGTGTTAAAATGGTGAGTCCTGGCAGGGACCTTTTTAAGATCAAAACATCCCGCAGCATCCCTTTCAGTCAGTGACTTCTGGAATTTCGCAACCGTGTCCGAGGGCCAGGAAGGTATCATCTGTTTAATTGAAATGGTCAAATGTGAAGATGTATTGTTTATCCAGGTTGAAATTAGAAGGCTATCGTTGCCTTCCTTTTTCAATCCGGCTTCCTGGACCCAACAATCATTAAACCGTTTCCAGAAGTCTGTGACACTTTCATCTTTCTTTTGTTTGCAGTTGATGGCGGTTGACAGGGATGAAACTGTCTGAAATCGTTCCATCATTTCCTTCTCAACCTCCTCCCACATGGTTTTCTGACCCTCGGCTGTGTTGAGACTATAGGTGCTTGCAGTAGGATATGCTACGGCAGGATTAACATTAGGATTTCCCACCTGTAGATTACTGATAGAGGGCACATTTGGCCAACTCCATTCGACCTGAGTGCCGACTATTTGATCAATGATAAGTCTTAAATCTTCCTGCGTGTAGTTTCTCCCTTTGCACGCTCTTTTTAGATAAGTGATAGTTCCCTGTGGGGCGACGCTGGGTTTTGGGCAATGTTTAACAATTCTATTAATGTCCTCAATCTCTATGGGCTTTTTAAGGAGTTGTTCCCCTACGGTCATGAAGGGTGCATGTGTCAGTTCCAATTTTACTTTTCCTTTCTCCTGCCCTCTCCTCCTAAGTTGCCTCCTGTCTACTAATGGAGTGTCCATTATTGATGATAGGGCATTGCCTAGCGCTGTTCCGGCCGTCCCTATCGCTGACCCCATTGCTGAAACAACGCGGAAAGTCGGTGAGAGGTGCTGTGTACTTGTTATGACCCTGCGAGATATTGGGACACTGGATAGTGGTCTGGATCTCAGCTGCGGAGGTTACTCAGGTTAGAGCCACCAGTTACTCTATAGAAACACAGAGATCATGGGGTCTTGGTCATCACAGCCTCCAAAGAGATACAACCTTTATACTGGGGTACTCATATAAGCAATATGTAGATATAGGGAGCGAAGCAGTATAATGTATGGTCTGAAGGAGGCTAGGATGGTGTGTGGATTACAACATGAATAGATCTGTACATAAACAGTAGGGGCACCCTGCAGTCCTTATGGTGATACAGCTTACACCAATAGATAACAGTACACACAGAAAGATCACAGTCCTAAAGATACTGCATTATAGGTAAAGCTTAGCAAGGCAGTATTAGCCACATGGGGTACTTGCGGTACTGAAGTGTAGATAGTTGGAATCCTTCCTTCAGGGTATTGAGGTCCGGATAAGCATGTGTGGGTCCAGGCAGGTTGGAACAGGTGCTGTGGGTACAGGTTGGCTGGTGCTGCGGTTGTGGCAGATTGCTGAGGAGCAGGTACTGGGAGACCTGGGTCTCTGGGGGTTGGTGTCCGGGTCCCTGGTGGCGGCAGGCGTCCAACAGGAATAAACGAACACCCTGCCGCCACATCAGGGGATTTAAATAGGGCGCCTGGAACGCGAGATTGTGCGGGTCGCACTTCTGCGTTCCAGCGTGGAGCGCAGACGTCCGCGCACCGGAAGTGACGCGGACGAGATGTAGAACGGAGCGCGGCTGTCAATACAATGTACAGCTGCGCTCGTTCTACCAAGAGTAACGCAGATGGTGTTACATACTCCCCTCCTCAAGGGGGTACCAACAGAGTACCCAATAGGAGCTGGTCGATCAGGATGTTTGTGATGAAACTGTTTAATGAGTCGGGGAGCATGAATGTGTGAGGAATCTTCCCAGGAATCATCAAGATGACTATATCCTTTCCAGCGAATTAAATATTGAATGGTAGAACCTCTCTTTTTGGAATCCAGAATTCTCTCAACCTCATACTCTGTCTCACCCAAAACCTCTATAGGAGGAGGGGGGTGAGGATCTCTATTAGGGAACGGGTTTGGTGTGAAAGGTTTGACAAGTGAGACATGAAAAGAGGGATGTATCTTCCAATCAGGAGGCAGGAGTAACCTAACAGCATTTTTGTTGATTACATGAGAGATTGGGAAGGGTCCAGCAAATTGACGACCAAGTTTTTTTGAAGGAATCTTAAGGCGTAAGTTCCGAGTGGAAAGCCAAACCATATCGCCAACTTTGTAAATAGGAGGTTTTGTCCTATGAGAATCATAATATTTTTTTTGTTTCTGCTGGGCAGTTTCAAGGTTGGAACGAAGAATACTCAGGTTCTTTTTCAAGGTGGTCAGGTAATTATCCACAGAGGGAACATTATTTGTGGGAAAAGAGGATGGTAAGCTGTTAGGATGAAATCCATAGTTGGCGTAAAATGGTGAGAGATGAGAGGAAGAACTCCTGGCATTATTATATGCGAATTCGGCGTAGGGAAGTAGATGGAACCAGTCATCCTGTAGATGGGTACAGTAACAACGAAGATATTGTTCAAGTGTCTGGTTGACACGTTCAGTTTGTCCATTTGTTTGTGGGTGGTAAGCGGTGGACATTTTATGATTAATCTTTAAATTTTGACATAAGGCTTTCCAGAACCTGGATACGAATTGAGAACCACGGTCAGTAATGATCTGAGAGGGTAAGCCATGGAGCTTAAGAACGTGAAGTATGAAATCTTTTGCTGTTTCAAGAGATGTGGGTAATTTCTTTAAAGGGATGAAGTGGGCCATCTTCGTTAAGACGTCAACTGTGACCATGATGGTGTTAGCCCCCTCGGAACGGGGAAGATCGACTATGAAGTCCATTGAAATGACATCCCATGGTCTGTTAGGAATTGGAATCGAAGACAGGAGGCCGTAGGGAGGTTTTCTTGAGTGTTTGTTAGTAGCACAAGTAACACAAGAATTAATGTAATCATGGATTGTCTTTGACAAGTGGGGCCACCAGTAATCACGTTTAACTAGGTGGATGGTCTTACTGATGCCAAGGTGACCTGCTAAAGGGGCATCATGTAGTTGTTTAAGAAGCACGAGTTGTAATTGAGGTGGTACATAAATCTTGTTATTGAAGGTATAAAGACCGTCAGAGTGTCTGGTGAGACCTTTAGGTAATTGCGTACTCTCTTCAACATAGCTCTGGGTAAGTAAATGCTTAAAAGAAGCAGAAACTCCAACAAAGCGGTTGGAAGGGATAATAGATTGGGGAGGATCTTCCGTAGTCTGGTCTTCATAGATACGTGAAAGGGAGTCCGCCTTAAGGTTTTGAGAACCGGGACGGTACGAGATGACAAAGTCGAATCTGTCGAAGAACAAACTCCACCTAACTTGACGAGCAGACAGTGTCTTACAGGCCCTCAGGTGTTGCAGATTGCGATGGTCTGTTAGGATGGTGATTGGGTGGGTGGAACCTTCCAATAGATGTCTCCAATTACTGAGGGCATCCTTGATTGCAAGGAGCTCTTTTTCTCCAATGGGATAATTCTTTTCTGCTGTAGATAGAGTCCTGGAATAGAAAGCTACAGGATGCAGAGGCTCGGATAGGGTTGGTTGCTGGGAGAGAACAGCACCTAGAGCGTAATGTGAGGCATCCACTTCGAGTGTGAAGTGAAAAAGTGGATTGGGAAGTTGGAGGATGGGAGCAGAGGTGTAACTTTCCTTGAGCATCTCGAAAGATTTCTGAGCATCTTTTGACCAGGAGAAAGGAGTCTTTGTGCTAGTTAAACTACTGAGTGGTTTCACAATAGCGGAAAAGTTCTTAATGAACTTTCTGTAATAATTTGAAAACCCAAGGAATCTTTGTAAAGCCTTCCTTGTATGCGGTATCGGCCAGGAAAGAATGCAGTCTACCTTGGAAGAGTCCATTTGAATGCCCTTTGGGGTAATTAGATACCCGAGAAAAGAGATGCTGGATTGACTGAAAACACACTTCTCAATTTTTGCATACAGGGAGTGTGTTCTGAGCCTAGTCAGAACCCAGCGCACGTGTTTGGCGTGATCCTCAGGAGTGTCAGAATAGATTAAGATGTCATCCAAATAGATTACGACACAAATGTCAAGTAAATCTCGGAAGATATCATTAATGAACCACTGGAACGTGGCTGGGGCGTTACATAAGCCAAATGGCATCACAGTATATTCGAATAGTCCATAGCGAGTTTTGAAGGCAGTCTTCCATTCATCACCTGGGCGAATTCTTATCAAATTATAGGCACCTCTAAGATCTAACTTAGTGAAGATTTTGGATGTCTGGAGACGCTCAATTAGCTCTGGGATTAGTGGTAAGGGATATCTATTCTTCACAGTGATATTGTTAAGAGATCTGTAATCTATTATTGGTCGTAGTGAACCATCTTTATTTTTAACAAAAAACATTGCAGCACTTGCTGGAGAGGTGGAAGGTCTAATAAAACCTTTCTTGAGATTTTCGTCCAGGTAAATTTTGAGATGTGCAAGCTCCGGTTGCGACAACGGATAAATACGCGCAGTCGGGATGGGTCTGTCGGGAATGAGGTCTATTGGACAGTCATAAATGCGGTTTGGAGGAAGTCTATCTGCGTTAGTCTTACTGAAGACATCCGTGAAGTCAAGTAGGTGTACTGGGAGTTGAGCTTGGTGAGAGTCCGTGAAAGAGATATAGTAATTGGAGTAACAAGTCTCCTTACAAAATTTGGACTGCAGTGTTAGCGAACTGGTTGCCCATTGAAAAGTGGGCTGGTGTAGACAAAGCCATGGTAGACCTAGAACAATTGGGAATATAGGTGACGAGATTATGTCAAAAACAAGGGTCTCCGTATGACCTGAATTATTAGTAACCAAAAGGGGGGAGGTTTGAAGAGAAACCGGACCAGAAAGGGATGAAGAGCCATCAATAAAAGTGAGTGACACAGGAAATTGCTTTAACACACAGGGGATTTTATTGGAATCTACAATTTTTGAGTCTATGAAATTCCCACAGGCTCCAGTGTCGACCATAGCGTCAAGGGTAATCCTTCTTTGTTCCCACTGTAATGTAAGGGTAATAAAGATGTATTGGTTAGAGATAGAACCAGAGGTATTGAGCTTATTAATGTGGACATCTTTACCTTCAGAATTTCTTTTTAGAAGGGGACAGTTGGAGACAATATGATCAGGAGCTGAGCAATACAGGCATAGGTTTTGAGCTCTGCGGCGCTGTTTTTCAGCAGAAGATAAAGGTCCCTTGATTGCTCCAAGCTCCATTGGAACATCTTTGGGTGGAGACCTGGCTCTCTTGAACGGAGTAGGTGGAAAAGTGACAGCACGTTCCGCTTTCCTTTCACGAATGCGTCGGTCAATAGCAACAGAAAGTTGCATAAGATCCTCTAGAGAAGGAGGAAGCTCGACACGGGCAATTTCATCTTTCATTGCTTCTGTTAGGCCTAACCGGAATTGGTTCCGTAGGGCAACATCTGACCACTGGGTCTCTCTGCACCAACATTTAAATTCTGTTATGTAGTCTTCGACGGGTCTTCTTCCCTGCTTGAGATTCCTAATTGAGTTCTCAGCAGTTAGCTGTTTGTTTGAATCCTCATAAAGCTGGGACATCTCCTCCAGAAAGGTTTCAAAAGCACCCAGGAGCTCTCCATGTTCTTCTAGGTAAGAGTCAGCCCAGACTCTAGGTTCACCCCTAAGGTAAGAGACTAGCGTGAGGATTTTGACCCTATCGGAGAAGTAGGTGCGGGGCCGTAACTCAAACATTAGTCGACACGAACTTACGAACTGTCGATAAAGTTTTCTATCCCCAGAGAAAGTTTCTGGAGGGCATACTTTGGGTTCAGGTCTCTCTCTGGCTAAATTTTGCTCGCGAAGAGCGTCATTCTCTAATCGTAACTCAGCTAAGGAGTTGGTAAGGGTATCTACCCTTTGTGAAAGTCCAACCAAATGGTTTGCAAGCTCCGCTGGATCCATTTTCCTTTTAGGGGTTTGTTTATTATGTTATGACCCTGCGAGATATTGGGACACTGGATAGTGGTCTGGATCTCAGCTGCGGAGGTTACTCAGGTTAGAGCCACCAGTTACTCTATAGAAACACAGAGATCATGGGGTCTTGGTCATCACAGCCTCCAAAGAGATACAACCTTTATACTGGGGTACTCATATAAGCAATATGTAGATATAGGAAGCGAAGCAGTATAATGTATGGTCTGAAGGAGGCTAGGATGGTGTGTGGATTACAACATGAATAGATCTGTACATAAACAGTAGGGGCACCCTGCAGTCCTTATGGTGATACAGCTTACACCAATAGATAACAGTACACACAGAAAGATCACAGTCCTAAAGATACTGCATTATAGGTAAAGCTTAGCAAGGCAGTATTAGCCACATGGGGTACTTGCGGTACTGAAGTGTAGATAGTTGGAATCCTTCCTTCAGGGTATTGAGGTCCGGATAAGCATGTGTGGGTCCAGGCAGGTTGGAACAGGTGCTGTGGGTACAGGTTGGCTGGTGCTGCGGTTGTGGCAGATTGCTGAGGAGCAGGTACTGGGAGACCTGGGTCTCTGGGGGTTGGTGTCCGGGTCCCTGGTGGCGGCAGGCGTCCAACAGGAATAAACGAACACCCTGCCGCCACATCAGGGGATTTAAATAGGGCGCCTGGAACGCGAGATTGTGCGGGTCGCACTTCCGCGTTCCAGCGTGGAGCGCAGACGTCCGCGCACCGGAAGTGACGCGGACGAGATGTAGAACGGAGCGCGGCTGTCAATACAATGTACAGCTGCGCTCGTTCTACCAAGAGTAACGCAGATGGCGTTACAGTACTACTGACTTCAGCATCCCCCTCTTCCATGGGATTTTCTGGTGTTGTCGATCTAGACACACTGTCAGGTTCTATGTGTATTGGAGGTTGCATGATATTTGGAGGTGGTAAGGCAGGGGGTGGTGTGGCAGGGGCCGTGGGTGTGATAGGGGTGATGGCTGCAGTTGCCAGGAGCAAGTCGTCTATATCCTCAGTCTTAAGGACAGGATAAAGGTGTTTGTAGTCAGGGGGCGACTCGGTTGGCTTCATGGGTGTCATCCTGTAGTTTTTCTTTGATTCTAAGTCATGAAGCTTGGCACAGTCAATTTTGGGGTTTCTTATCTTCCCACTACTCTTCTCTCCTTTCCTATCCCTGACTTCCTTCCAATAGGGTGCATATTCTAACCAATTTAACCCTCCCTGTTCCATATATGACTGGTCCCACTGGGGGTCCGGGTCATAATATGGCCAGGCTGTTTTGTCACGGAGACATAATCCTTTGATCATGTCCATATGGAAAGTGTCATTTGCACCGTCACGGGGGAAAGGATTGGAACTACCCATGGCCTCTGTCCACCCTGCAAGATTATCCACCCAGGGGTTAATCAGGTAGTAATCCGTGCCGCACACACGGGCAGCATATTCCTTACAGGTTTCCCCTACTTCGGGCGGGGGCGGGGGTAGATCTCCCTTCGATTGTCCCTTTCCCATCTCTGTAAATGTCAAAGTAATTATTGAAATTCTCTATAAAGAAATTCAACTGTCCCAAAGTTTGTCCCACAAAAGACTGTGGAACTTTAAAGTGACTATTTATTTTGTACAATTGGGTATTGTAGGACCAGATCTTTGGTCTAACTATGGTTGAGGTAAATCGATGGATGGCGTATGGAGTCTGGCTTATGTATCTAATGATATGTTCGTCACTATCTGGTCCGGTTCGGTGTACTAGTAATCCACAGACACAATCCCTGCACGTCATCAGTTTTAAACAGCAACTATTTGTCACAAAATACAGGTGTCTGTGTTTGGTAGATGTTCTTAATCTGTCTGTAAGTGAGTCGTATGTAATTATAGTCTACTTGCACATGACAGTTAATTCTATAGAGAATTGTTCTGCACTCGTGGCGGTTGGGAATAACTCGTCTCCCTAGGAATCTCTTTCGTCCTACGGGAAGGGTTATTGAGACTAGTTTGGCAGCACTCAAATCATGATTTGTTATGTCAAAATTTATGCACTGAGTACAGGACGGGCAGGTCATCAGTTAACACAGTCTCTACTTGTCATAAATACAGCTTCAGTATATGTTAGATCAAATTTGTGATGTTCAATGCAGCATGAACCTCTTCATTCGCTCCGACTCCACCCTTGATTGGTTTTAACCTCGGTAATAAAATCGAGATTAACCTGATCTTTAGATGGAATCAGCCTAGACCAGACTCATGCTTGGGCCAGCCCGTATCTTGTTGACCATCACTATAGATTGACCATTAGACATACACTGAAGTAAACATTCAATAACTCTTATTACTTTAAATTCAATCAATGATCACAGTCCGTACACTTACCATCCGGACAATTGGACCATACAAACAGATTATCTTAAACTTCTACGCGACAGATAAGAGAAGCAAAGCAGTTTTAGGCACAACACGGGTCAATAATTTGTCTCCCTGAGACAAGCTAATATTTCCCTGAAATATTAGTATTGTTTACACTCCCAGAGTGTTCACACTCCCTGAGTGTGCTTTTTATAATTCTATTCACGCTCCCGGAGCGTGTTTGTTATAACTCTATTCACACTCCCTGAGCGTGTTTGTTATAACTTTGCTCACACTCCCTGAGTGTGTCCACAATCCCGGATTGTGTTTCTTATAATTTTGTCCACGCTCCCAGAGCGTCCACACTCCCAGAGTGTGTTTCTAAGGTTCAGGGATCGGAAACTTAGTCAGAGCCCTCCCCTCCCGGATAGTTGGAAAATAAAATATTTCAACTTACCGGGTGGGTGAGTAGGGTTGACGTGCCGATCCCGGACGAGCCCCCAGACTGTAGGTGGTCCTCGGAGGTAGGTACCCGGACCGTCCTCCGTTCAGATAGTCCCTGACTATCGGTTGACTCGTGTTGTGCCCACGGGTACCCGGGAGATCAATTTCACCATAGAAAAGGACACAGAGTCATGCAGCAAGTGAAATCAGAGCTCTCCGTTTATTTAGGCTCGTCTAGACCTTTTATATGGTGTAAAGAGGGGTGTAGAATACATTTACAAAAGATAACTTATTAACATTCTATAGGTAGATGTAAATGAGGAGGTTATACCCAGTTGTGACCGACATTTCAGAGGAAAACCAAGGAGGACAAGAACATGTTGTTCTGCAGAGGAGTGTAAAGGAAGATAAGAACATATTGTTCTGAGAAAGGCTGAGAAGACAGATCTAAGACAGTTTCAAGGTAACACATACCACAGACAAGGACGTGCAAAGGCAAATATCTAAAATGGAGCTGAGGAGTGAACAAGATGGCGTTACAATTGCAAAAGCATAAATCTCCTTCAGCTACGTGTCTGGTCACCTTAGCTGCTGATCCTGACATAATCTTGACGCCCACTAACGACTAGATCTGCTACACTTGGGGACTGAGAGCCAGTTGATTCTTTTTTTGCTTTTCCTCTCAATGTTGAGAGTGCAGGTTATTTGCCGTGTGCAACTTGCATTAGGGGATAAAAGGAATTGTGTCATTCACTGTTGCAGGATCTAACTGAGGAGGAGCTGCTTGGAAGCATTCTGACTGCACATGCCTTAGCCGTGGAGGGGAGATTTTCATTTGGTCAAGTACAACCTTTCATTCAGGTCTGTTCTGAGGTACTATTTCAGGTTACCTCTCAGGGCCATGATGTTTTCACTCCTCCATTTACTTTGTACCAGGCTGGATTTTAAAGATGGTTACTGAAAAATTGTGCAGGTTCATTTGTCCAGCAGTATGCAGCCTATTCACAACAGGTGGTGTTGGAATGTATTGCTTCTGTGCACTGTTTAATTGAGCAATGTGAGCAAGTGAGAGACAAACTGACTTTAGTTCAACCTCTGCTACAAGCTTGGTCAGAGATCATATCCCCAGTGCTAGATGAGTGACATAAGTACCCTGCCACCAGAGGGCACACTTTCAATGTATGTAATCAATTGAAAGATCCCCCTGCAGTGCCGTTACCCATGGCAACATCTCAGGCATCTTCCTGTATTTCTGATACTCTTCACTCTACCCCCCCTAGTACTGTTAATACCTTCCCACCATCAGCAGTACAGTCTGGTCAGCACAAGGCAACTGCATGCAGTAATCCAATATCTAATGCCGCGTACACACGGTCGTTTTTTGCGATGAAAAAAAACGTCGTTTTTTAAAACGTCATTTTTTAAAACGTCATTTAAATTGATCGTGTGTGGGCAAAACGTCGTTTTTTGTCTTAAAAAAAAAATTCCAACATGCTTGAATTTTTTGTGTCGTTTTTCAAAACGTCGTTTTTTGTTTCACAAAAAGTCACCGTGTGTGGCAAAAACGTCGTTTAAAACGACGTTTTTTAACCCGCGCATGCCCAGAAGCTAGTTATGAAGCGAGCTTCAATGGAAAAGTGTGGTGAACGTAACTTCGTTTTTTGTGAAAAAAACGATGGTGTGTATGCAACATCGTCTTTGAAAGTGACGTTTCAAAAACGTCGTTTTTTACTTCACAAAAAACGTCGTTTTTTTTCATCGCAAAAAACGACCGTGTGTACGCGGCATGAGCCTAAGAAAAAGAAACAAAGTTCATCTCCTGCTCTTATATCTGTGCCACTATCCATGTTGCCTGTTTATTCTGTTCCCACCGATCCGGTGCCTGATGCGATCCAGTCCTCCTCCATGCAGACTGCTGATGCGATCCAGTCCTTCCGCCATGCAGACTGCTGATGCGATCCATTCCTCCTCCATGTTGCCGCCTGCTGATGCGATCCAGTCCTCCTCCATGTTGCCACCTGCTGATGCGATCCAGTCCTCCTCCATGTTGCCGCCTGCTGACGCGATCCATGCCTCCTCCATGTTGCCGCTTGACGATGCGATCCATGCTGCCGTATGTTGCAAAGCCTGCTGCGGGTGATCTGCAATCTGTTGCCAAGCTTGCCACAGTGGGTTTCTGGGCTGCCGCTGACCAGCTTGACTATGCTGGTTCCCGGGCTTGTGCCCAGCCGTGTCCTTTTCCTTGCATCCCTGTTGCCTTTTCCCTTGTTGTAGATATTGTATATAGTTAGCTATTAGGTTTATTACTTATTCTTGTTTGCTGGAGTGGTTTATGTTTTCATTGGTTGCTGTGTATGTTTGTTGGTGTATTCTCACTGTAAATAAATATCACTTAATATATATATCCTTTGTTTGGTTTCAGTTCCCTTGTGTAGCTATGTGTCTGGTCACCTTAGCTGCTGATCCTGACAGCAGGGATGGCAGAGTATGGGCAGGGTATGACAGATTATGGGCAGATAATGGGTAGGGTATTGTATTGCAGGGTATGGGCAGGGATGGCTGTCTCTGTGACTTAAATTGTCACAGAGCAGCGCTGCTGCCATCTGCTTTCTCCCCTCTCCTCTCGCAATGTACCGATCGGTACACAGAGGGGAGAGAGGAAACCGGCATCATTACATGTTTACAAGTGATCGCTCCGTCATTTGACGAAGCGATCACGTGATAAGGGCCGCTATCATTGGCCCTTGTCACGCACCTGGTGATGGAGCCTGATGCGCAGGGAACGGCTGCTCGTGCTCCTCCCACTCCGGAGGCCCTGATAGAGGAGACAGGGAGCCCGAAAGTGCAGAGTCGCACAAGCGCCTGGCAGGACCGCTGGTGCCGGTAGAGTTGGGGGCCGCTGCACTTCTGGGCAGGATCAACAGAGCAGAGGATGCCTGGTAGCGGAGGCCGGATTCCACTGGTCGGAGTTCGGCACAGAGGGAGGTGTTCTGTAGTGCTGTTGCTATTAGATGTCTATAGCAGGCTCAGGCCAGCACAGAGGGAGGTGTCCCGTAGTACGACAGTCTATAGCAGGATCAGGCCAGCACAGAGGGTGGTGTCCCGTAGTACAACAGTCTATAGCAGGCTCAGGCCAGCACAGAGGGAGGTGTCCCGTAGTACGACAGTCTATAGCAGGATCAGGCCAGCCGGGTCAATGTAAGCGAGCGGATCTTGGTGCAGGGACCGAGCAGGGACGGATCGTGAACAAGCCGGGGGTCGGTAACTGGCGGGCAGCAGACAGGCAGGCGGGACAAGCAGAAGCGTGGTCAGACAGGCCCTGGGTCAGGGCAGGCGGAGATCAGGGGTAGTCTGAGGCAAGCCGGTATCAGGAACAGGAAGTGTACAGGTGTCAGGTCGGTTTTCAGGGACGCGCTGTAGATCCAGCAGCAAGAGGCCAAAGGGTCAGCACGCTTAAATAGCCCCTCTTTGGTGCCAAGATGGCGTCCACACGTGCCCGCGCGCTGTCACCGCGAATGCCCGCGTGCCGTTGCCGTGCGCGCCGACGCTATCGCCACCTAGTGGCCGAGTTAGTCCATGACAGCCACTTACCATAATCCGTGTTGAACCCAGCGAGCACAGACAATTTTGCGAGCACGCACCAGGGGGCGTGCGAGAAGCATGAGCACATCCATAGACGTCCTCCAAGAATATCTCGACTTACGGGTATTGCGCGGTCGTCATGTGGTTAACCACTTCCATACAGGGCACTTATACACCTTCCCGTCCAGACCAATTTTTAGCTTTCAGTGCTGTTGCACTTTAAATTACAATTGCGCGGTCATGCTACACTGTACCCAAACTAATTTTTTATCATTTTGTACCCACAAATCGAGCTTTCTTTTGGTGGTATTTGATCACCTCTGGGATTTTTATTTTCTGCAAAAAAAATAAAAAAATTACAGAAAATTTTAAAAAAAAAAACTTTTTTTTTTGTTTCCATTATAAAACATTGTAAATAAGTACGTTTTCTCCTTCACTAATGGGCACTGATGGTACTGCACTGACTGGCACTGATAAGGTGGCACTAATGGGCACCGATGAGGTGGCACTGATGTGGTGGCATTGATGATGGGCACCAATATGCGGCACTGATGGGCGGCACTGATAGGCGGCATTGATGGGTACTGATAGACTGCATAGATGGGCACTAACTAATGTGTTGTACTAATAGATGCCAATCAGTGATGCCTATTATGTGTCATCCCTGGTGGTCTAGGGTGGCATACCTTTGTTTTAAATCCCTGGTGATCTAGTGGAATCCCTGGTGGTCCAGTGGGCATCCCTGGTGGTCCAGTGGGCATCCTCGGGGTGGCTGTGCTGATAATCGATCAGCACAAACCCCCCCTGTCAGAGGAGCAGGCGATCGGCTCGTCTGACAGAGGTGAGTGAGGAAAAGCCGATTACCGGCTTTTCCTGTTTACATCGTGATCAGCGGCTGATCACGTGGTAAAGTGTCTGCCTGAGAGACACTTTAGCTAGATCGGTGTTGCGGGGTGTCAGACTGACGCCCTGCAACAATGATCACCGCGATGCGCGCCCCCGGGGGCGCGCAGTGGCTCGAAATCCTGAGGACGTCATTTGACGTCCAGTCAGGATTAAGCAACCACTTTGCCGACGTCAATCTGTCATTGGCAGGCGGCAAGTGGTTAAAGTATGATATTTAACTTTTCTATATTAATTTGTTGTTTGAAATCTCTTTTCCTCCGTTTGGTGATCCGTGTGCCAAGATGCTATGCTGCCGGATGTGTATTTCAGCCCTGTAAATTTCCGGGCTGAATAACTGATCTCAGCTGATAGGTATAGGGCCAGATTCAGGTAGATGGGCGAATCTTTAATTTGGAGTAACGTTTCTCATTTACGTTACTCCGCCGAAACTTTAGGAGCAAGTACTGTTATTCACAAAGCACTTGCTCCTAAAGTTGCGGCGGCGTAGCGAAAATGAGCCGGCGGAATTCAAATTGGGCGGGTAGGGGGCGTGTATTATTATAACTAGGCGCGATCCCGCGGTGAACGTACTGCGCATGGGTCGACTGTCAGTGCGCATGCTCCAAATTCTGTCAGTAAACGTCAATCCCCATTCACGGACGTTTTACGCAAACGACTCGAATTTTTTTTTTTTTTCGACGCGATGACGACGGCCATACTTAACATAGGATACTCCACTAGGGGGCTGCTTTATCTTTACGCCGCGTATCTCTTACGGAAACGTCGGAAAGTCACTGCGTCGGGCCCAAATACGATCGTGAATTGCCGATTCTCGCTGATTAACATATTCTCGGCGTTAATCAGCGGGAACGCGCCATTTTTTAAATTGCAGTTCCGATACGACGGCGAAATACAATTACGCCGCTCATATAGGAACTCCAACCCGGCGTTTCTTGTTTTCTGCTTACTGAAAACAGAAAGGCCGGCTCAAAGTGAGAGTTAGGCTGGAGTATCACTGATACTCCAGAGTAACTCTACCTGAATCTGGCCCATAGTGTTTACAAGAGTGCCTCTACTCGTTTCCAGACTCTAGTTTGAATTTCATCCGGTTGTTGGAAGAGTGAACTCTCAAATGTATACTCTAGCCCAGGGGTGCCCAACCTTTTGATGCAAGAGGGCCACTTAAGCAACTTGGTACCCAGGGGTAAACCACAATGAGTGGAGCTGGTGGATGACAGGTCCGTGTCCGCTCTGTATACGCAGAGCAAACAAGGACACAGCCCACTAAAATTTTTTTATTTTTTTTTGGCAGATTGGAGGTAGGACACAAGTGGGTTTACATCTGCCACTCCTTAGAGGTGAATGGAGATTTCAATTGGGTCGGACTGACCATGTGAAAGGGCCCCAAGGCTGCTTTAACACAGATGCACTGCTGTTTATTCGCACCAGGGGTGCAACGTAGTGTACCTTTGGCTTTCCTGCACTTTGCAATAGACTTCTATTATATTCTGCAGGTGTAGTGCACTTTCAGAAAGCTCACCAAACTCGCAGGTAATAACAGAAGTCTATGGCTCAGTGCAGGTAACCTGAATGTGCACTGCATTGCATCTGCAGATCAGTTTGAAAGAAGCCCAGTAACCACTGCAGAACAGATATGCCCATATATACATTGTGATTTCAGTAATAAACTGACCTTTAATAACAGTATTCTATCAGAGAGCAGGAGGTTGCGGGTCATATCAGAGGGCTCCGCGGGCCACATGTGGCCCCCGGGCCACTGTTTGGGCACCCCTGCTCTAGCCCAATGGGTTTCCAGGTTGGCTCAGTTATCTGTTCTCCTATGACGATATTATAGTACCACTCTACTTGCCTTTATGCTGTCCCTGTGTTTAGTCTCAATTCTATATACTGGATGCGATTTATGCGTGTTTTTGCAAGAAAATCCTGTTGTAGCCCTTTAATGAACTTGTTAGAGTGGTCATGCCACACAGATTAGTGCTTACTTAATAAAGTTTATTTCTGAGGGATTTTATTGATGGTTACTCATCCTCCTGTGTTTTCCCCCTTTATCTTTAACACCGACCTAAATAAAGTTTAGGCTGCCAACCACTTATTTATATTGCCCCCAAAGGTTGGTCTACATATGTACAGTTTATAAGATCTGAAGTAGATTTGTTTACATATGTTTAATAATGCCATCTGGGGTAAGGTGACCAGATTTTTAAAATTAAATCCGGGGACATATTTTTTTTTTTTACTACTAATGCCGGCAATCGTCGACTTTCTGCCCGTCACCTCACAGCCTGTCTCACTCTCCGGCCCCCGGCTAATACTGGATGGGGTGCAGAGGAAGATCACTCCACCAGGGAAGGCAAGGAGATAAGCAGGCAGGCGGTTGGCCAGGACTTGAGCCAAGGCAGAAGAACTTGCGAGCGGAGCTAAATGGGCATGCACCCGAAACTGAAGAAATATTCCTTCCGCTCCAGTCAGCACATGATCATCAGAAAGGGGCACAGATAATGGAAAAAAATATACCCCCCTAAGCTAGTAGGCATGGCAGAGCCGGGGTGTGTGATTAAAAATTAGTTTTTTTAATTCTGCATGGAATGCCTTTGAAATTTCCCCAGCCCCTGTTGAAATCTAATCCAGGGACAGACTTGGTCCGAGGACAGTGTCCTCAATCTGGGGAATGTCCCCTGAAACCAGGGTTGTCTGGTCACCCTAACCTGGAGGGTAATTATCCCATGTAAGGAGAGGCAAAAGTGTCTATTTAATAATCTCTCCACCTGTAAAGTCAAAGTGGGGTTTTTGTTAGACAAGTAGATGTACTAGTATACCTTGGTCAGAGCATGCAGAATGGATTCGACGCATGCGTGGAAGCATTTTACTTCCTGGTTTGTGGACGTCGCGGCGTCAACGTCACCGCCACGTCACTGCAGTCCGCAGGGTTTTTGTTTTGATCGTGTGTACACACCATCAGACCAAAAGATCCCAGGAGACATGTCCGATGAAAACGGTGGGTTATTGGATGAACATTACAGTAGACATTCATAAAAATACATTAAAAACAACATAGATTATCACAGAATATTTTTGTAATAATAAAGGAACAAATCAGAAAAGTTAAAACCAATACCGGTCCAATGGGGACATCAACATTTGTTGATAGCCAACGTAAGTATTGGTGGATGTTTTTTGCATGAGCTCTACATGTTTCGCAGTTGAGTGCTTCTTTAGGAGCTATGGCCCAGATTCACAGAGCGATTACGCCTGCGCAACTGCTGTTGCGCGTGCGTAAGTCTAAATGTGCGCGTGCGTATAGTTGCACGCGATTCACAAAACAATATACGCCAGAAATCGACGTTTTTTGGTCCGGCGTAATTGAGTTAGACATTCGCTTCCCTTCGCGCAAAACTGCGCTAGACACACCATTGATTTGCTAGTCAAATATGCTAATGAGGGACTTACGGGGATTCACAAAAAAACGCAGTTGCTGCGCAGGCTACGCGATGTGCGCAACTGCAAAATGTCCTGTCTAAAGTTAGAGGACCTAAAAGCTGGTCTAAATTTTGAAAAAAAGTCTAATTGTCAGATAAAGCAACACTGTTAGTGAGGAGTTCAGCAGTCACACGTGTTGCCCAACAATCTGTATGCCAACATGCCAGGGGCATCGTCGCGCATAGCTATACTACTGACTTTAGATGAACAAAGAAGGATGAGGGCACGGAGGATGGCACTAAGGAGGGCACGGGAGATGTTTTTTTTTTTTTTTTTTTGGCTTATATAAAATTTACAATTTAATCTAATCTAATACAATATTCTTATCTGATACAAGCCCCTCACTCTTCACTTGATATATCACACACGCATAGACATCTTTGGCATGAGTGATTCTGAGGTGTCTCGCATCTTCAGATTCACCCCTCATGCCATCATGGAATTACCACAACCTTGCAGGAGGACATCAGCAGCCCAACACATGGCACCACCCATGACACCCATGACAGCTACATATACAATCAGAGCCCCATCCCCACAGATTTCAAACAGAACATGTATGGGGACAGCTGGCTGGTTGGTGAGTGACATGGGAGTCAGGCATGACTATCCCCTCCCGTGATGCACACCTCACAAGTGGCACATGCATGACTAACATCCTCCTGTCTTTTCCCTTACAGGTGACTCTGCATATGCACTGGTACCCCATCTCATGACCCCATCTCATGCCAGCTCACATTATGCATCTTTGCACGTTAAACACACACATTAATCATGGCACAATGAGAATGCATGCATGCACACCACTGTGGTCCCTAGCACACACACCCCACATCCTCATCAAATTGGATTGGCACCAGTCCACCATGCAAGACTGGTGAGCAGTAACGCCACGTCAAGGCTCTAATTATGTCACTGTACATTCATACACCATTCACACGGACCTGGGAATCACTTCTCCCTGGTCCTGGGGAACCCTTCTCCACCCAAATTGAGGATGACACCCCTTTTCCAGCAGGAATGTCACCCCCACATTCAAACATCATTCACAACCCAAAATATGCCAAAAATGTCAGCCAAAAAATCAAAAAATGCATAGAAAAAAAAAAAAATGCAGACAAAAAAAAAAAAGGCAGAGAAAAAAAAAAAAGGCAGAGAAAAAAAAAAAAAAAGCTTTCAAAACCAAAAAAGGGGGAAAAAAAATTAATGCCCTCTGCCTGAGCCACGCCTGGGGCGCCCCCGGCCACGGCCCCGGACCCTCAGGGGAGACGCATGGGGGAGGGGAAAAGCCGGGGAAGGAGGAGCAGCCCCTGAGATCTGCCCACCTGGCGGCCTGCCCTCCAAGGCCACGGCTATTCTGTCCAGGGCAGCACCAAGTGTTGCCGTGTTGCCCTGGATAGCCTGGGTAAGGGCCCTCACATCCTGCTCAACGCCTGCTGCTGTAGTTTGCAGGTCATTTAGGCAGGTTGTGGAGGCCCGGGAGTGGGAGTCCAGGTTACCCAGCCTATCGTTGATGGAGGACAGGCTCTGATCCACCCGCCCCATAGTCTGGCAGAGCTGTCTCAGAAGGCGGGTCTGGGTGGCCAGGTTCCTTCTCAGACAGGCGGGCAGGAGATTGGGCGCCCCCCTGGTGCTCTGGGATGACCTCCTGGCTCCAGCTGATGGTTGTGGCCGGGGAGAAGGGGAGGCCCTTGTGAGGGGAGCCATGTTGGGGGAGGAGGGGGGGGCTCACCCTTAGGGAGGGCAGGCTTCTTGCAGCCAGAGGGGAAGAGTCCGCAGAAACCAAACGGCCAGTGCCTGCCATGGACTCCTCCTCCTCATGATTCGCCTCCTCCTCATGATCGTCCTCCGCATGATCCTCCTCCTCCTCTTGTTCCTCCTCCGCGGACTGTGGCCTTGTTGGGGGGGCCTCATTAGGCTGCTGTCCTGGCGTTGGAGCGGTCAGGCCAGATGGCCCTGCACCCTCCTGCACATCTGTGGATGACACAAACCATTCACAGGTTGGAGGATCCACACACTTGGCACATATTCCCTTTCACCCCCTCCCCCACACATGCTACACACCTGAGAGAAATAAAAACCTTACCTGGCACCGCGGGGACCGGACTTGAGTCAAAGCCTGGCAGGCCCTCCACTTCATGCCGGTGAAAGGTCAGGGCCACCACACGCTCCGTCGCTGAAAATCTAACCCGGCATGGTGGGCCCCCTCCTGTGCCCCTGGCATGGGCATTTATTGCGGCCAGTTTTTTTTTCACCTCACGCCGGAGGTCGTTTATTTTCTTTTCAATCCCAGACCGGGTCCGTGTCTCCCCCTCCCCCGATGAATTGACCTGCTCCGTGATCATATCCAATATCTCCCTCCTCCTGGCCGGGGTGGTGGTGGCACTCTGCGGGCCGTGGAGGTAACGCCCATAGTCGGTAATGGCCCGGGCAAGAATTCTTTTTTCCCCCACTGTAAAATTAAGCTTTCTTTTTCTCTCAGTCATACTTCCAAACAAACTCACTAGCAGTCACCAAAAATCTGTCACAAATACAAGCACAACCAATCAGACAAGAACACACACAAAGAGAAAAAGAACACCCAAAAATCACACTAGCACTCAGCAAGAAACAGACACAAAAAAATCAGATGAAAAAATAAAGCAAGAAAACAAACGCTCAGAAATATATCAATCAAACAAACAGTCTCAAACACTTATCAAAATACACTTTCACAAAACTACCAACAAGCACTAGATCACACAGAACACTAATCTGACACCTACAAAACACACTCTAACGAACAACAGAGCAAAAGCACTTGATTCAATGGGAAGGGACACAAAGGGATGTACTTTTGCAATGGAAGGGCGTTTGTGTGTGTCTATTTATGCTGTCTGCGTAGTTCACAACATTGCCCTAGTCCATTTCCAATTTCACTGATTGCGCCGCTCCCGAGTTGTGAGCATGCGCACAACGGAGCTGACATGGTTTCCTTCAGGCGCGCATGCGCGAGTCGGCCGGCCCTTCATTTGCATGGGGTCACGGCTCATTTCAATGTAACACGCCCACGTCCCTCCCAATTTGTATTACTCCTCCTTACGCCTCCGGAAAAAACCTTACGCTTGCGCAATCTCTTGCGTAAAAGCTACGTGAATCGCGGGATTACGCGGCTAGATTGCGCAAGTCTAACGGAAAAGTGGTGCGCTACGCCGGACCGATAATGCGCCGATCTACGTGAATCTGGGCCTAAGTGTTTTCTAAAAGGAAGAAATAGACTATTATTGGTTTACAAATATAAGTTAATATATCGCTTAAACATTTGTGGATAACAATACATCATATCATGTGTGCACTACGGCACCGTAGCGATAGAAATGCACCAATGACCATAGTTGCCGTAACGTCACCAACAGGACAGCACAGTGAGGGACCAGCAGACAGGAGATGTAGGGACACACCAGGAAAGAAATAGTAAAATTAAAGGGATAGGTTAATGCAAAACCATGAGGGCACTAGTAACAACGTGCTCGCAGGATGTAGAGGACACCAACAAGTAATCCGGGAGAGGTGGTAATAGGATTTTTTATAACAGCTTACCTGTAAAATCCTTTTCTTGGAGTACATCACGGGACACAGAGCTGCATATTAATAACTATGTGGGTTATAGAGCCTACCTTCAGGTGATGGACACTGGCAATCAAGACAGGAAGTTCCCTCCCTATATAACCCCTCCCATACTGGGAGCTCCTCAGTTTTGTAGCAAAGCAATAAGTGTCCCAATATCCCCAAACAAGAGGGGTGGGAGCTCTGTGTCCCGTGATGTACTCCAAGAAAAGGATTTTAAAGGTAAGCTGTTATAAAAAATCCTATTTCCTTTATCGTACATCACGGGACACAGAGCTGCATATTAATAACTATGTGGGATGTCCCATAGCAATGCCTACTGAGGGGAGGGAGACACACAACGCAGACCGCCCTCATACATGAGGAGCTATAACGCTGCTTTCAGCATACTGCGCCAAGAGGCTGCATCCTTTGCCATCCTTTGTTCACCTGATAGAAATTAGTGAACGTAAGCACAGACGACCAAGTTGCGACCTTGCCAATCTGAGTCATAAAGGCTTGGTAATGCATCACGCATAAAGCGCTTACTATCCTGGTAGGGAGTACCCCAACAAGAAGCAGGGGAAATCCCACTCTTTAAACCACAAGCCTGAATAAAAACCTGATGAATCAACATTGAACACAGTTGAATTAGACGCTGCCTTGCCCTATCCTGGGGCCTCCTGGTAGCGCAAACATCAGTCTTCCGTATCCGAGCAGCCGCTTCAGATAAGCCTTGCCATTCTTACTCTAACAAGAGAGAGTAACCCTCTTAATAGCTGATCTGAATACTGCCTCCCCACACTTGGGTCTTCTGGCAGTACAATAAACACGTCAGCCTTCTATATCTGACAACTTCAGATAGATATTTAACTGCTCTCATCTCAATTGAGAGAAAAGCAATAACTCCTCCTTCCGTGAAACAAGGTTTTGAAAAAGGGGAAGGTACGAATCTCCTGATTCAAATGAACACTAGATCCTTCTAGTGAACAAGGCTGGGTGAGGATTAACATCAACATCACCCTACCTGTAAAACAAATTAAGTATGGCTTTATGCCAAGAAAGTTGCCAATACTGGAACTCACTTGGAGGCTACCACAACTAAGATCACCAATTCCCCTGTTAAAGGATGAAGGAAAATATGGTGCATCGGCCCCAGGTACTGACCCTGTAAGCCGACAACACTAGACCCAATCCTCCGAGCACAAGGGCGTCCAAACTGGCGGACTTATACACATTACCCCTCGAAGAATGTCTCGGATCAAGGAGCCTAAAGCAAGCACCCTTGGAAACAAGGTCGAGATCGGATCCTTGACTGAACTTAAGGCTAGCTCCGTCGCCCTTCCAAATGTAGGAAGGCAATAATTTTTCCTATGCCATACTTCCACCATCTGGTTTCACACCAGGAACATAGGCTTTCCAGATCCTAAGCCATCTGGTCCCGGAAGCCAGCTCTTCCGTATGAATCAAGGGAATTACCGCTGATTCCGAAAATCCCAATCCTCAAGAATGTGGGCTATAATAACCAGACCATAAATTCACCTGTTTGCAAGACAGGATGCAATACCCTCTGTGAAGTAGGGCTGGACAAGATGTAAGGGACCCTGGGTCCTCTACTACCACCCCTACTGCTTCTGCACAGTGAGGTCGTCTGGGTTATGCCGGAGAAATCAGGCCGGCTTCCGTTCGCCTCTGACGTTGCATAGAAGCCAAAAAGTCGCGACACGGGGGGGGGGGGGGGAAGAGACACAAACCAGTGACAACTGGCCCCCCGGATAACTAACACCTCTGTCCCGCATGCGGATGGATCCCTTGTCCTCGACACCCACGCTGTTCAATTTCTTGTTGAACCTGGACACCAATACCTAAAAGTACAGGATACCCTTTCTGTGGCTTTGGCCAGAAAAAGGGTCGGGGCGTAGAGGTCATTCTCCTAGAGACAATTGTTGACGGCTCCAGCAATCGCCTGCCAATTCCATAAAATGACAATTGTCAATAGGCATGGCACAAGCTCCTCCATGGTAGAAGAAGTAAATCCCTAGTGTGGCATTGTCTGATTGAACTCTGACAGAACAATCCTGCCACCTAAACGTACAGGCCTTAAGACAGATGCCCCATCGGTAGCTCTAGCTGACGGATAAGGCTCACTTGGAGCTTGACTACTTTCCCTGGGCCGTGGTCTTTTTCCAGGCCTGGCAATCCCTTCTTAGTTAAGAACCACCAACAGAAATTCCAGCATATCACTGGGACCCGACCCATTGGATAATGCTAGGTTAAGATCCACTCCTAGGCCAACAGATAATGTTTATATCAGCCCTGAATAAAAGTTAGCATAGGGAACTGTGTTGAGTGAAGCCAGCATCTTCCCTAGCACCCTAAGAAAAAAGGCAAAAGGTAAGGAACCGTTCCTTGCTGTGACCCCATAGACCCGCTTCCGTTCAAACGGGAACACCGGCCTCGTCCCGGGGGGGGGGGGAGGGAAGAGGAGAGGGCCGCGGTCGTCCGCCTCCCTGGGGCGGCCGCGGGGGGCCGGGGAATGACGGGCGGGACCGTGGCCACAAAACTCCTTTTTGGGCTGTGCCAAACCTTCCAAGCATCTTGTTAAATGAAAGAAACAATGTACCCTTAGACTGGGGCCCCAACCCAGTAGTTCCAGATACTTGACCTTGCTGGACACCCTTAGGTCCAGCCATGCTACTGAATCATCAGCAGGAGTTTGTCTTGGTATGCCATTAGCGCTATACCCTGGGCCTTTAGACCTGCTAGAGGCGGGCCCTAGCACCCTGTCAACCCTGGAACAGTGGCTAAGCCAAGGGCAAGACCACGAACTGGAGATAGAGCTGTTCCCCTGCGACACACAGCCCATGTAAATAAACACATATATAAATGGCTTTTCACGTGTGTATATGGCAAGTGCTTAAAGCCATATGCCTCTATGGAAAAAGCATCTAGCAAGCCAGCACACACTAGGAAAGTGTTATGCAACATTGTGCCGCATGTACCCATGCAGATACGTATTCCTATGCAAGCCCATGGCATCCTGTATAGTTAAGGAGACTTAAATTATCATGGCTCATTTAAGCAAACATGCAAAATCTAAGCCAAGCAACCTTTAAAGCGAACATGCATACTTATGCGATCCAGCATCTTTCATGCGATCAACATTTTATGCATCTTAAGCACTACTGTGCAGACAAGTACCCTTGTGGAACCAAGGACTCTCGTGTGATCAAGCACCCCTGTGTGATCCAGCATTTTTATGCAAACAAGCATCTTAATGCGACTTCAGGCATTTAAGCCTCTCTACGTGATCAAGTATCCGTGGGTACTCAAGGACTCGGTCGATCAAACAACCATGTGCAATCTAGCATTTTTATGCCTTCAAGCAAGTTCATGCGACCCTTAGGCAATACTGAGGAAACAAGCCTCTCTGTGTGCCCAAATATCCCTGGGTAATCCAGGACTCTGAGATCCAGCTTCTTTATGCATTCAAGCATCCTTATGCGACTTTTCGCATTTCTGGGGGAACAAGCCTCTCTGTGTGACCAAATATCCCTGGGTAATCCAGGACTCTGAAATCCAGCTTCTTTATGCATTCAAGCATCCCTATGCGACTTTTCGCATTTCTGGGGGAACAAGCCTCTCTGTGCGCCCAAATATCCCTGGGTAATCCAGGACTCTGAAATCCAGCTTCTTTATGCATTCAAGCATCCTTATGCGACTTTTCGCATTTCTGGGGGAACAAGCCTCTCTGTGTGACCAAATATCCTTAGGTAATCAAGGACTAGGGTGATCAGGCAACCACGTGTGACCCAGCATCTTTGTGCATTTGAGCGTCTTTATGCGACTTTAGGCATTTCTATGGAAACAAGCCTTTCTGTGTGCCCCCATATCCTTGGGTAAATCAGGATTCTGGTGATCAGGAAACCCTGTGTGATCCAACATCTTTATGCATTCCAGCCACTTTAAGCGATCTTATGCATTCCTGTGGAAACATAAAAACATGTTTTGTTACTTGTTTTTACCCAACATGCATTTATATGCGATTTTAGGCACCTTAATGAAACCAAGCATCCACATGTGGCTTTGTAAAAAACATGTAAAACCATACCGACAGAACCTGTAACTTTATGCGATTAACCATAAAACATGTTCTGTTACTTGTTTTTACCCCACATTTTAAACATACCAAACTCATGTACTGTATCTTATGCAAACATACGGATTGGTAAACAGGAAGTTATCCTCTGCAGATGTGTGTTGCAATGTTAGCCAACACCAAGAGAGAACCCTATGGGGGACTTGAAGTTATATACAGCCAGAACCTGTTCCTTGTTAGCTGCAGCTGTAGTCTGTCCTAGGTCTTTTAATCCCTTTACTTAAGGAATTGGAGCAGGGAAAGGGGGCACACCCTGTTTTTTCTGCTTACTGTGAGGCTGCTGAGAGTATAGCAGTTAACCTCTTATAGACCCACAAATGCAATGCACAAAAAAACATATGCAGCGTGGCTGCATCTTTTCCCAAGGCTGATGGCCAACACCACCTCTGTAACCTAGACAGGGGGTGTTTTGGCTAGGCCGGCAATAACTCCTTAAAACCCAAATGCTCACCGGAGGGCCCAACTCTGGTGCCTCAGGGGAATAGGGTGTCGTAGAGGCTTGTCCTTGATCCTCAGATCCCGATGGGGAGCCCTTTTGCTTCTTTGCATTTTGGCGGTCTTTGCTGTCGCAGACCCTTTAGGAGCCATGTCCCTGTCTGGAGGACTGCTTATCAGGACACCCACCAGTCAGACAAGAAAAGGATCACTCTAAGGATAAACCCTGAGTCCTCCCTGTCTGAACAGTTACCAAACACTGTTGCTGGGCTACCGGGCCAATCCAACACACCCTACTGAGGAACCGAGTGTTCAGGGTTAAGGGGAGTCTTCGCTGAAGGAGGCTGCTCTCTCTGCTGAGTCCACACCACCAAAGGTTCTCAGAGCCACAGGAAAAAACTTCCGCTCTGTGTCCCGCCTGCAGACTGACACAACTGAGTTTTTTAAACTCACTGCTGTCTGAATCCGGGTGGGCGTCACACCCGTCTCTCCCCCCCAAAGGCGCGCATGCGCGTGCCCACCTCTACAGACGCGCGCACACAGACGCGCACCCGGACGCGCACACGCGCGCACCCGGACGCACACGCGCGCACAGACGCGCAGGCGCGCGCACGCACGCGGAACGGAGGACAGCGAGGAGGAAGGGGGTGACTGCCCAGGCAGGAAAAACAATCCGGGACTCAGCAATCTAACCCAGGCTGAAGAAGAGAAGCGACAGGTAACAGTTAACATTTAACAATCAACCATTCAAGTAGAAGGATTGGCCAGGGGATAACCATATGGGGAATAGAAGCCATCCTGTCTAGTATAGACATAGTGGTCAACATTGCCTCTGCGATCAGCATAACAGGCCACCCATAGACCCCGAATAAAGTGGAGGACCTACTGTCGGACCAAGTCCCGTAGGCCCCCCACTTACCTCTCCACGCTGCAGGGTATTGCCTAAGCAAGAGGCCCAATCTTCACCCCTCACCGTGGGTATTGCCAAAGACCTTCAGGGACCGGGGACCATCAGTAGGAACACCACTCCCCTGGACCTATAGAGCACCCTGGCATCAGAAGCACTTAGCCATGGAATAGACCAGAGTTCTGGAGCCCAGAGTCCAGCCCTCAATGAGAGAGGTGTTATAGTCTAAACCTCGTTCTTCCACCGAGGCCCGGGTACCGTCCACTTTGGCTATGAAGCACTTTGAACGGACCTGGAATTCAAGCCTGCTTTAGTCCGGACAGGACCACCTAAGCAAGAGCTTTTCAAACGTGACCAACACCTAAGACACTGGCGAAAAAACTGAGGAGCTCCCAGTATGGGAGGGGTTATATAGGGAGGGAACTTCCTGTCTTGATTGCCAGTGTCCATCACCTGAAGGTAGGCTCTATAACCCACATAGTTATTAATATGCAGCTCTGTGTCCCGTGATGTACGATAAAGAAAGTCCAAATTTTTTACAGGCGGTCCTGATGGAAATGTAGCTGGTGGATAAATCTAGTAGAGCCATGAAAATAGAAAATAAAAAATAAAGAATATAAATGTAAGAGAGGCTGGGTGAATAACCAGAGAGGGTTACCCCATCTGGGCGGGGGGGTCAATAAAAACTAATAGTAGATCAGTTTTAGATGATACAGTTTAATATGGCTGTCAATAGATGCCATAGGTGGAAATACATACCCAAACGCACGCACCACAGCAGATAACAGGCTGGTCAGATTCATAGGTAATTACAATATTGCAGACAACAAGCTGCATATGTGAATATGAGGGAGATTAGTCCCATAGGAGTTAGGAAGTAAATTCAGTAAACAGTAAACAATGGAGGACCAGGAAGTATTCAGAAGGCTGCAGTGTGGTGGGGCATCTAAATAGAAAAAAAACATAGAGGAAACCGGGGGTGTAAAGATAGCGCCCATTGGGAACAGGTCATACACCAGCCAGGGATGACATATATAATAAAATGGCTCAAATGTAACCATAGAAGTTGCTCACCAGCCGGACCGTTGTATTGTCAACTGCACCGTTCGCGTTGGGGAGTTAGCCTCTGTCTTACTGGGCTGTGTATCCCTCTATATATATGTATGTCTCCGGTATCTATCTATCTATGTATCTGTATATCTATGTATTGTGAGGGATTCGCTCGGTAGTGGGGGGGTGTGACTCCCTGGATGGGTTCACTACACGCTGAACTGTACAGAAATGCAGTTGAGGATGGTTGAAAACAAAGAATATGGTTTATACAAGCATCCAAACAGCATTAACAAAACAAAACATAAAAATAAACCCTTGCCACTTGGGGCATCTACCTTCACAACACCGGAACCTACCTATGGAGTCTGGCACAGCCTACTGCTGGGCAGACACTGCTGGTCAGAAAGCAGTAAAAAATAATAGTCTTTTTGATTTTTATCACACAGAAAAATCAACAACCACCTCACCTTTTTCAGAAGTTTTTCTCACCTCACTGCTCTCCTTGACTCAAAAAGCCTCAGGATACAGCAATCAGTAGTCATCCTTTGGATAATTTATAGAGGCCTTAATTGCTTCATTCTGAACAGCTGAAGTTTTCCAACGCCCTAAATCTTTCTGAGTATTTCTGCAGCGGACACCTAATAGTAATTGGTGAATTGTCTAAACAAGGCAGAAATGTATCTCCCGTCTGTGACAACACCCACAGATTTACCTGACTTCCTGTCACATACTCCCCCTCTTGTTTCAACCCTAGGGTTGGGACACAGGTTGCCAGGCACGCATGCACTCGGGACAACCCCATTCCCCATAACACTGGGGCGATGCGTTACCACAAAACTAAATTCCTGAAGGGCCAGGAACCACCTATTTATTCTCCTATTGGTGTCTTTGTTCTGTGCCATCCTCTTCAATGGGGCATGATCTGTCACCAGTTCAAACTGTCTACCCACGAGGTAGTATCGGAGAGAATTCAAAGCCCATTTCACCACCAAACACTCTCTTAATGGTAGCACAATTCTCCTCATGGGCCTTCAACTTTCGGCTGAGGTACATAACAGGGTGTTCCTACCCCTGGGACAGTACAGCTCCTAACCCCACATTTGATGCATCTGTCTGAACTATCTGTCTGAACCACAAAGTCCCATGAAAAATCAAGCAAATTTAAAACTGGCTGTTTTTTTTTTTAACTGGCTGTTTTAAAGCCTGAAAAGCTGCTTCTGCTTCGGGAGTCCATTTGGTCATGACAGACTCCTTCCCTTTGGTCAAATTGGTCAGGGGAGCAGCCTGTGAGGCAAAATGGGGGATAAAGCGGCGGTAATAACCCGCGATCCCCAAAAATGCACGAACCTGTTTCTTGTTGGTGGGACGTGGCCAATCCTGAATAGCCTCAACTTTGTTTATTTGGGCCTTGATTAGACCTTTTCCAATGGTATACCCCAGATACTTCGCCTCTTCTAGCCCAAGGGTACATTTTTTTGGATTGGCTGTAAACCAGGCTTTCCAGATGGAATCCAACACAGCCTGAACTTTTCATAAGTGTGAGTCCCAATCCTCACTGTATGCAGCAGCATAGGCTCGATGAGGCCGAAGGGTCTTATCCATGGTGCGTTGAAATGTGGCGGGAGCATTCTGTAACCCCAAAGGCATCCTCCGATATTGGAAAGATCCATCTGGAGTTACAAATGCTGTTTTTTCCCTGGCCAACTCCGAGAGAGGAATTTGCCAACAACCCTTGGTCAGGTCCAACGTCGTCATGTACCGGGTAGTGCCTAGGTGATCAATCAATTCATCTGGGGATAGGATAGGTGTCAAACTTACGGCGAAACAGGCGGCGAAAGTCATGGGTCACTAAGACAATGGGACTGGACCAATCACTATTGGACTCTTCGATCACCCCCAGCTCAAGCATTTTTTTACTTCCTGGCGAATTGCCTCTCGCTGGGCTTCTGGAATTCTATAAGGCTTCAACTTGACCTTCTCCCCTGGTGTGGTGATAATGTCATGTTCAACCCCGGAGACCCAACCTGGCAAATCTGAAAACTTCAATACTGAATGTGATAACAAAATGTGCATTGAGTACAAAAAAAAATTATATATATAGAAAACCAACACCAAGTGTTCCGATGTGTAACAAAATCACATAAAAAAGCAAACAGTGTTGACAAAGTTCATAAAGTGTTGGTAGTCAGCTCCAGGGAAAATTCAAAGTTCAGTGAGTACAGAGAAATATCCCAAATAGGAGATTGAGATTCTGCAGGACAGAAGAGAAGCCTCCACCTCCACCTCTTAATGCAAATCTGCTTACCAGATGGATAATAATCGCGAGCATTAACAGCACAGCAGGCTGGATTGCCTTAACGAGTATCAACGTGGAATCCTGTGTAAATCTCCAAACTTGGTCTCAAATGCGGCTAGGTCCCAAAAATCAATCACTCCCAAAGTGTAGCTTTCCCTTTCCAATGGGCAAGAGCTCCCACCGCACAGCCAGGAGACACATCATGCGGTGGGAGCTCTTGCCCATTGGAAAGGGAAAGCTACACTTTGGGAGTGATTGATTTTTGGGACCTAGCCGCATTTGAGACCAAGTTTGGAGATTTACACAGGATTCCACGTTGATACTCGTTAAGGCAATCCAGCCTGCTGTGCTGTTAATGCTCGCGATTATTATCCATCTGGTAAGCAGATTTGCATTAAGAGGTGGAGGTGGAGGCTTCTCTTCTGTCCTGCAGAATCTCAATCTCCTATTTGGGATATTTCTCTGTACTCACTGAACTTTGAATTTTCCCTGGAGCTGACTACCAACACTTTATGAACTTTGTCAACACTGTTTGCTTTTTTATGTGATTTTGTTACACATCGGAACACTTGGTGTTGGTTTTCTATATATATAATTTTTTTTGTACTCAATGCACATGTTGTTATCACATTCAGTATTGATGTATTAATTTTAGCAGCGCAGCACACCCTACCTATTGTTTATATTTTGTTTATCTGACATTTGTGCTGCAGCAGCATTCACGTTTATTCTTATTTAAGATTGTTTGGTCTTGCCACCAATCCAATTTTTGTTTCATATTAGACCTGCGCAGTATTTTCCACTGTTTTTCAAATCTGAAAACTTCTCCCTATTACGGAGCACAAATTCTTTAGCCTCCTGTCGCTGAGTTTTGGACAGAGTCTCCGCTATCCCAATTTCAGGGACAGCCAGGTTAAATGGAGCAGAAAATTGGGTAGTCACAGCGACCAAGGACTCTATCCTTCCATGGTTTCAACAAGTTCACGTGATATATCTTCCGGTTGGCTAATTTTATAATTCACCACCCCCATTTTCTCCAACACTTCATAAGGACCCTGCCATTTGGCTAGGAATTTACTTTCGACCGTGGGGACTGACGACGCTGAGGACAGACAAAGGAGGAATAATGTGCGTGTGGTGGGATTACCGGAGGGAGCTGAGGGATCCCACTTAACCACCTTTGCAGAAACCTTTTTTAAACAGCTGCTGAATTTGGGTGACCGACCCCCGACGTACGTGGTGGAGAGAGCGCACAGGGTTCCCACTGGCAGGCGTCCCCCTGGTGAATTACCCACGTCCCTTTTTGGTGAGATTCCTGAACTACAGGGATCGTGATATGATCCTGGTGGCGTCCAGAAAGGCCCAAGACCTGAAATATGGAAATACCAGGGTGATGCTTTTCCCTGACTTCTTAGCAGAAACACAGAGAAGACGGCGCTCATTTAATGATGTCAGGAGAAGATTGAGGGAAAAGAATATACAGTACAGCATGTTATACCCCAGCAGATTACGGATCCAACATCAAGGTGCTGTGAAGTTTTTTGATACCCCGCTGGCTGCTTGTGAATGGCTGGACAGAAATCCGTGACAAAACTACGTTTCAAGATGAGTAATGGCTCCTCCAGTTTGACCTGCTGTGCATTTTTATCTTAATTTTTTTTTTTTTTTTTTTTGCCATTCCTTGCTTGGTCCGGTTAGGCTTGGTGGGGGAGGGGTTTGGCTTTCTCTCACTTGACTGCTATACACTACTTTTGATAAATCTCAATTTTATACTTTTAGTTTTGATTTTGTTGAGTGTTTTATGCTGCCGGATATATTTGATTCAGTTTTTCTACCTTCTGAACCTCACCGAGCCAAGGGCTCTGGCCCCACTAGATGGCAGCAGAGCACTACCATTTCCTGTTTTCTGTAAAGGCCAGCTTGTTTCATGTATCACTACCTTTTTTGCTCCCACTGTTTTTATTGATGTGGAGCAAGAAGACTAACAGTTTGTCTGTCGGACAATTGAACGTTCGGATGACCTTCTAGCAACGTCTTTTAAGGTGTTTTTTTCCAGTTTTTGGGTTTTGAAGCTGCATACCAGACAATGGTTCTGCTTGAAGGTGTTTTTTCTTCAAGTGTTTTTTCTTTTGATGTTTCTGGTATAATGGCAGGGGGGGTGGGGGTTTGGGGGAATTTTTTTCTTTTTGTTTTGTTCTGGACTGTTCATTGCTCAGTTCCCGCTCCTCGAATATTGTGGGCCTCTCTCCATATTCCAAAGGCTCCCTATGTATTTGACTTTGGGGAAAGTTTAGGATATACCTATGTCATGTTTTTTTCAAAGGAATATGGCTAATGTGATTAAATTGGTCTCTTGGAATGTGCGGGGCCTGAATAGTAAATTTAAGAGGGCCTCGATGTTCCAATATTTGAAGGTGGTAAAACCGCATATAGTTCTTCTGCAGGAGACTCACCTGGATGGCAGCAGAATACTAGCCTTACATAAACCTTGGATTCAAAGGGCCTTCCATGCCACTTATTCCACCTTTGCCAGGGGTGTGTCCATACTTATTAGTAGGTCACTTTCCTGTAAGATACACCAGGTGGTCACTGATTCGGGAGGTCGATATGCGGCTGTGGTCTTAGATATAAGTAATTGTAAAATGTTACTGATTAATGTATATGTACCGCCTCCTTTAGGTGTGCAATTATTGTATGATTTATTGGTGAAGCTGACGCCTTATGCGCACCTTCTGCTCTTGATGATGGGGGATTTCAATGCCACCTTGGGGGAGTTGGATTCCTCTAATCCTGGGAGGAGGGGGTCGGTAGATTTGTTGTCTTGTGCTTCTGTGGCGGGTCTGACTGAGATATGGCGATCTAAGAATCCTAATGTTACATGCTACTCTTACCTGTCTCAGTCCCATCACTCCTCGGCTAAGATTGACCTGGCATTTGGAAATCAGGCCATGTTGTCGTATGTGAAGGCAGTGGATTATTTAGCGGGCAGCTTGTCAGATCACAATCCTCTCTCCATCTCCTTGCTCCTTCCGGCAGTTGGGGGGATAAGGAGTTGGATACTGTCCCCGGGATGGTTACAGGAAGATCAGGTCTCGTCACACTTGCTGGAGGCGGTCACTGACTATTGGGCCTTGTACGCTGATTCGCGGACCCGGTGGTTGTGTGGGATGCCTTCAAGGCGGTTATATGGGTAGAATCTATTACAGCCATAAAGAGGATGCGGGTGGATCAAAATACTGAAATTCAGGGGTTGCAGGATAGGGAAAGAGACTGTGATGCAATCCATGCTACTGATCATACGGCTGCCTCTTATAATGCGTTATTGGAGGCTAGACGTCGCCTTTTCTTGCACTGCAATAATTCGGCACATACTGAAGCTAAACACAGAGCTAATCAGTTGTTTTCCGAGGGGGATAAGAATGGGAAATTGCTGGCTAGACTGGTAGCTGATCAAAATCACATTGAGCATATATCAGTTAGTAGGGGTTCCACTGGGGACTTAGTGATCTGATTGCATTGGGTTCTAGAGATGGATGATATAGAAGGTGAGGGGGAGGCTGTATAAGCACATTCGGTTTACTTTTAATGATTAAAGAGGGGAATGGGAACTGAGTAAAAGGGGGGGGGCATTTTTGCCACGACTGATGTTCGTCATTGGCGCTGGTACTATGTTAGTATGTGTCTTTTGCCGGTCATGTTGACCGAAGGTTTCACTTGGTGTTGTGCCAAGAAATGTATGTCTTGTATGTTATGCAAACATTTTCAATAAAAAAATGTTTTAAAAAAAAAGGAAACCTTAGTCACCGGATATTCTCGAGTGTCCCCATGTACACAAACTACAGCCATTTTCCTAGGATGTAAGGTTTTTCCCATCACTAGATCACTTTTCACTAAGGTGACCAGGCTACCTGAATCCAACAATACCACAACATCTTTACCATCTAAGCACATTCTACATAAAGGTTTCTCATTTCCCTTTACTGCAGTGCATGTGGTTGCAAAAAGGGACTGTCGTCTCTCTGTCAGAAAGTCACATTGCATGGGTTTATCACCCGCTGGGCAAACCGCTGCTACATGTCCCTCTTCCCGGCAACGGAAACAAATCAACCTTCTGGTCCTCTCCTGTGGGATGGGTCCTCCAGGCCGTTCTCACCAAACATTAGCAGTAGTCCCGATAATACCTCTAGTTGCTCTTTGGTCCTTCTCGCCACCCCCACCCCCATCCCTTGATGCAGTCTTACCTATAGGTGGGGAGGGTCCAGGGCCGGTGCAAGGATTTTTGACACCCTAGGCGAAACCTCATTTTGCCGCCCCCACTGGGTCCGCCCCTGACTCCACCCCCTTCGCCAGTGTTAAATGGTTTGATTTAACCCTCTAACTGCTACATCTGCAAGACAGCTCAGTCTTTTGAAATACATAAGACTTACTAGCAGGATCACCAGGTGAACATAAAACAAAAAACAAAACTAATGCAGCCACCCATCTTTAAATTGGTAATCTGCAGTAAATGAAATATTTTGCTTTAATACCACTTTAAGAGGATAACGCTAATCAATTAATTCTGTTATACATCAATATATAGGCATATAATGGTAAGGAAGGAGTTAAAGCAAGAGATAAACAGACTGGAGTAAAGCTACTTCCAGTGCTGACAAGGAAAGAGAGTGAAAGGGGCTGTCAGGGAGAGAGAGAGAGAAGGGGGCTGTGAGAGAGAAAAGGGGGCTGTGAGAAAGAGAGAAGGGGGCTGTGAGAGAGAGAGAGAGAGACTGTCAGGGAGGGAGAGAGAGAAACTGTCAGGGAGGGAGTGAGAGAGTGAAGGGGGCTGTGAGAGAAAGAGAGAGTGAAGGGGGCTGTGAGAGAAAGAGAGAGAGAAGGGGGCTGTGAGAGAGAGAGACTGTCAGGGAGGGAGAGAGAGAAACTGTCAGGGAGGGAGAGAGAGAGTGAAGGGGGTTGTGAGAGAAAGAGAGAGAAGGGGGCTGTGAGAGAGAGAGAGACTGTCAGGGAGGGAGAGAGAGTGAAGGGGGCTGTGAGAGAAAGAGAGAGTGAAGGGGGCTGTGAGAGAAAGAGAGAGTGAAGGGGGCTGTGAGAGAAAGAGAGAGTGAAGGGGGCTGTGAGAGAAAGAGAGAGTGAAGGGGGCTGTGAGAGAAAGAGAGAGTGAAGGGGGCTGTGTGAGAGAGAGAGAGGCTGTCAGGGAGGGAGAGAGAGAAACTGTCAGGGAGGGAGAGAGAGAGAGAGAAGGGGGCTGTCAGAGAGAGAGAGAGAGAGAAGGGGGCTGTCAGAGAGAGAGAGAGAGAGGGGCTGTCAGAGAGAGAGAGGAGAGAGAGAGAGAGGGGGGTTGTGAGAAAGAGAGACTGTCAGGGAGGGAGAGAGAGAAACTGTCAGGGAGGGAGAGAGAGAGTGAAGGGGGTTGTGAGAGAAAGGGAGAGAGAAGGGGGCTGTGAGAGAGAGAGACAGAGACTGTCAGGGAGGGAGTGAGAGAGTGAAGGGGGCTGTGAGAGAAAGAGAGAGTGAAGGGGGCTGTGAGAGAGAGAGAGTGAAGGGGGCTGTGAGAGAAAGAGAGAGAGAAGGGGGCTGTGAGAGAGAGAGAGAGAGAGAGCCTGTCAGGGAGGGAGAGAGAGAAACTGTCAGGGAGGGAGAGAGAGAGAGAAGGGGGCTGTCAGAGAGAGAGAGAGAGAGAGGGACTGTCAGAGAGAGAGAGAGAGAGAAGGGGGCTGTCAGAGAGAGAGAGGGGGGGCTGTCAGAGAGAGAGAGGGGGGCTGTCAGAGAGAGGAGAGAGAGGGGGGCTGTCAGAGAGAGAGGGGAGAGAGAGAAAGGGGGGCTGTCAGAGATAGAGGGCAGAGAGAGAGAGGGTGCTGTCAGAGAGAGGGGACAGAGAGAGGGGGCTGTCAGAGAGAGGGGGAGAGAGAGAAAGGGGGGCTGTCAGAGAGAGGGGACAGAGAAAGGGGGGGCTGTCAGAGAGAGGGGGAGAGAGAGAAAGGGGGGCTGTCCGAGATAGAGAGGGTAGAGAGAGAGAGAGGGCGCTGTCAGAGAGAGGGGACAGAGAGAGGGGGGGCTGTCAGAGAGAGAGCGCTGTCAAAGAGAGAGAGGGGGGCTGTCAGAGAGAGAGAGAGGGGGGGCTGTCAGAGAGAGAGAGGGGGGGGCTGTCAGAGAGAGAGAGGGGGGGCTGTCAGAGAGAGAGAGCGCTGTCAAAGAGAGAGAGGGGGGGCTGTCAGAGACAGAGAGGGGGGGCTATCAGAGACAGAGAGGGGGGGCTATCAGAGACAGAAAGGGGGGCTATCAGAGACAGAGAGGGGGGCTATCAGAGACAGAGAGGGGGGGGCTATCAGAGACAGAGAGGGGGGGGCTATCAGAGACAGAGAGGGGGGGCTATCAGAGACAGAGAGGGGGGGCTATCAGAGACAGAGAGGGGAGGGCTATCAGAGACAGAGAGGGGGGGCTATCAGAGACAGAGAGGGGGGGCTATCAGAGACAGAGAGGGGGAGGGCTATCAGAGACAGAGAGGGGGAGGGCTATCAGAGACAGAGAGGGGGGGGCTATCAGAGACAGAGAGGGGGGGCTATCAGAGACAGAGAGGGGGGGCTATCAGAGACAGAGAGGGGGGGGGCTATCAGAGACAGAGAGGGGGGGCTATCAGAGACAGAGAGGGGGGACTATCAGAGGGGGGGCTATCAGAGACAGAGAGGGGGGGCTATCCGAGAGGGGGGCTATCGGAGGGGGGCGGGGCTATCGGAGGGGCGGGGCTATCGGGAGGGGGCTATCGGAGGGGGCGAGGCTATCGGGAGGGGGGCTATCAGAGACAGAGAAGGAAGCAGAGTCTAGTAAGTGAAAGATCTCATTCACTTACCAGAATAGTCTCACTGGTTCATCATTCAGCAGCAGTGTTTCGTGTGGCTGCTTGGTTTGGATCTTCCCGCCACCTCCCCTCCTCCCCTTTACACAGATGAGTGCACAGCAGAGAAGGGACACGGGAGAAGTCTGTAGCTGCTCCGGGCAGATATAATGGACATAATGGATTGGACAGAGGAACATGAGGGGCGTGAGAAATGTGGAGATCATGTGACATTGTGATCTCAGAGCGGAGAGGAGGAATTTCTGGACACACCAGAGCGGAGGACGCTCTCCTGGAGGAACTGCATAGCTGCTGGACAGGACACATGTCAGAGTGCAGAGAGCACCACTCGGCGGGGGGGGGGGGGGGGGGGGGGGGGGGCGGGCGCGGCTCTATTTAACACATGTCAGAGCTGCCTGCTAGAGAAAGTTGCAAGCTCTGTACAGTGCGTGCGGGGATAGAATAACCAGCGGCTGAGCGCTCCACACAGCTGTGCGCTCTAGGCGGCTGCCTAATCCGCCTAGTGGTAGCACCGGCCCTGGGAGGGTCTGGTCTTGGGGTGAAAAGTCTGTTGCTAGGTACCTTTCAACCAGGTCTACTAGTTTGTCTGTGGTTTCCGGACCACCATAGCTTACCCATTTCTGCAGGGTGTTAGGAAGAGACCTAAGAAATTTGTCCTGGCCTCACCATCCCTTACTATAAGACCCTGTTGCCGAACTTGGGCACTCACATGGCCAACTTATACAACAGCTTTAGCTCGGGAAACACCTTCCACCCCTCCACAACTCAAGCCCACATCTCGGTAATCCCGAAGGCAGACAAAGACCCCTCCCAATGCGGAAGCTACCGCCCAATATCCCTTTTAAATGTCGACCTTAAACTTTTCACCAAAATAATCGCCACGAGACTACAAACACACCTGACACACTTGGTTCACTGGGACCAGGTGGGATTCGTCCCAACCAGAGAGGCTAGGGATAACACCATTAAGGTGCTGAACCTACTCCACGTGGTAAATAGCAGAAAAACGCCATGTGTCTTCCTTGGGACGGACGCTGAGAAAGCGTTCGATCGCGTGAGTTGGAAATTTATGTTCGCCACTTTAGAACACATAGGTGTGGGGCGCAATATGCTCCATTGGATCTCAGCTGTCTACCAAACCCCGTCGGCAAGAGTCAGGGCAAATGGAGTGTTTTCCGATCCGTTTCAGATAACTAATGGCACCAGACAGGGCTGCCCACTATCACCCTTACTATTTGCCCTTTCCCTGGAACCCTTTTTATGCCATGTCAGGCGAAATCCGGATATTACCGGAGTGCGGGTCGGCAGTTCACAACACAAGGTGTCTGCTTACGCAGACGACCTCATGTTTTCCCTCACCAACCCCACCATATCACTTCCTAACCTGAAGCGTGAATTCGAAAAATACGGACAGCTGTCCAACCTTAAGATAAACTTCACTAAATCCGTGGCGATGGGAGTGAACATCCCACAACCTCGACTCACCCACCTCCGAGACAGTTTCCACTTAAGATGGACTGATACAGCTCTGAAATACCTAGGCACACTGATACCTCCCAAATTTACCCATCTTTACCAACTTAATTTTCCACCCCTTTTGACAGAGGTGCAGAAACTCCTAGACCGATGGAGCAGAGGACTCCATTCGTGGTTCGGCCGCTGCAACATACTAAAGATGTCAATACTACCCAAGTTTCTCTACCTAATTCAGGCCCTCCCAGTACAGATCCCGGCTGCATATTTCAGACAAATACACTCAGCCTTCATAAAATTTCTTTGGGCAGGAAAGAGACCTTGCATACAAAGGAAAATTCTTACATTCCCCAAATGCAACGGAGGCCTGGCAATGCCGGACATCCGCTCATACTACTACGCTGTCCACCTCAACAAACTCTTGGACTGGTGTAGACACAAGGACACCAAGCTCTGGCCGAACATAGAACACGACCAGACAGTTTTGCTTCAGGGGACACCATGGTGCTATGCAGACTTTCCCACAGATCTTAAGAGGCACCCTTTGATCGGAACGACTGCTAAGACTTGCGCACAGTTGACATCTAACCATTCCCTTTTCTCCCGACACTCAGGCCTTCGCCCGGTCCTGGGAAACCCCCAATTCGACCCGGGCATTAACGACTTACAATTTCAGGCTCTCAGGGAGAAGGGACTTTGTCAGGCCACTCATATCAGCAGATGGGGAGGGTGGAGAACGACCCGGGAACTGCAAGACCCTGACGGACCGTACCAACTGGACTTTCTGAGGACTCTACAACTCAGACACCACCTCACACAACAGACGGCCCCAACCACTGACTCCCACCCCATTACACCGCTCGAAGCACTATGTAGGGGTACTGCGGCATTGCGCGCTGATGATAGGCCAAACATGTACTATGACCCTGCATGCTTGGCCAATCACAGCGCACAAAAACGGAGAGCCATAATTGGCTCAGGGCTCTAGCACACGCCCCACACTATATAAGGCCGCCTGCTGGGCGGCCTCGTGTAGTGTGTTCCAGCGCTGAGCAGAGATCAGTTAGAGAGACAGAGAGATAGACTTTTTATATAGCTAGATAGAGCAGACAGGCTAGTCAGTTTAGCTTAATTTACAGTACACTCCTTACACGAAACTTCAATGGGTCCAGGAAACAAAAACATCTGTTAGGCAGTCTCCACAGACAGAGGACTTTGATTAGGTTAACATGCTTACAGGGATCAAAAGGAAATAGGAGCAACATTGTGGGCTATTCCATAGAAAGCCTATGGTGAACTGTGTTGGAGATTATATGGACAAAATCGCCCCCCTCCCCCCCAGACGCTAGATATGGCATGACAGCCACGAACAAGGATGTGAGTCATGGGGGTGCAATGATTGGTTGATCAGATGGGCAGGCAAAATGGGAGGTGTTGCGAATGATTAATGGGTGAGGTTTAGTAAAAAGGAGTTTGAAAGATAACTTTTTTCTCTGTTTCCCTTGGGAGCATGCTGGAGTGAGCCTGCTCTGAAGGGCTATGCTGAAGCCACATGGACTAGGCCGCATGGAAGCCTGGCCGGTGTTTTGGGCCGAGCCATGTGGTGAAGGTCAAGGCTTAAAATTTCTCTTAATCCATCAGGAGCCGGCCAGGAACAGACTTAAAGTGTTGAGTATGCCTGTATCTTACTACTGTAGTAGGCCATAGATATTTTGTTAGTGCTTGTATATTGTGCAATAGGCATTCTATGTTACATCGTTGTTTGTTATACAATGGACACTTTTTTGTTAGAATAAATATAACTGTTTGATTTTAAAGGTGTCTGTCTCATTAACTAACGCTTAGCCTCAGGCCTAAAGCACATTTCGGCCTGATATACATTAGCAAATACAAGACTCATGCATGTTAATACAGATGCAATAGCTTATATATAGGTATTACAAATCACAGTAAAGGATATATACTTATAGTCAGTTGTTGCATAATATTTTTATTTACTTCAATAACAATGGATTTTCTTGGAAAAATACTTAATGAGAATGGTTTTAATACTGTACAAAAGAAGGCTATAAGACATGGAATTATGGATTTTGTGGGCAATGTAATGAATATAGCTAAGAAGTGTGATGCAGGTGTGGGTAAACATATTGAACAATTAGTAAATGAGAAGTGTGTATTGGAAAAAAGGGTTAGTATGTTAGAGGAAACATGTATGTTAAGGGAACAGTGTATCGCATCTTTAGAAAAGAAAGAGGCTGTGAATGAATCTGCGATAAAAATACTTAAAAGAGAGTTACAAGAATGTGAAACTCAAATAGCCCACAAAGATCATGTCATTCTATCTTTGAAAGCACAAAGCAATAGAGAAAATGCACATCCATTGTTGTGCTAACAAGGATACACAGCCCAGTGTGACAAAACAGCAACCAGTATGGTCAGCTGACAAGAGGGAAGAGGCCGATCACAGTTCGCCTCTATTTACTCCTGCGTCACAAAGGACTTGGCCAGGATGTACAATTTTAAGAAGTGAGGGTGGCACCCAATCCACAACACTCTCCATACAAGATCGCATAAATCTGTGCCAGATTTTGGGAAAATTTGACACGAGTGCCTCACCCATTATTCTCTCAATCAGGCTGGAAGCTCTGGTGACACAGTACATTTTAAACAATAGGGATGCATGCGCACTCCTCCGCGCATGGCTTCCATTGCAACTGTGTGGAAAACTGCAACCACCAGTTGCAATCATAGGGGTCTATCTTCCGAGTTAAACTCAAATTGGGGGAACTCGGCAGATAGAATGGGGGAAATGCAGCACATAATGGGAGGAAGGGATACTAGGGGTTCAGATGCCCTAGAAAATACTAAATTTAGAAGGGGAATTGATCCAATACTCTTTTGCAGTGAATATTTCACCATTTATAAGGCTACATACAATTGTCCTGATATGTCTCACGATGACAGTAGTTTTCTGTGTTCTATGGCTAATAAGTGCACATGCATTGATTACCATACCAGAATTGCACTGAGGAATGCCACCTCGTACCAGATCTTTGTAAATATATTAAGGGACTGGGTTCGGGAGACAGATCAAGACAATAGGCCCCATAAGAGAATTGCAGAAGTAGCCGAAAGCACAGTAGTGGTGACACCCCCCGCAAATGCCAACTGCATAATAAAGGTAGAAATTAAGGTTGAAAAATTAAATGGAAATGCGGTAACCGCATTAGAAAATGATTCTGGTATTGAATCAGTGGAGACATCTAATGAGTCCATCGCTAGTGACTACTCCTCGGATGATCAAAGTATAAAGTCTGTTCAGAGTAATGTTATGCAACAACGTGGGTCTCCATCGCTTTATACTCAGAGAAGGCCCCAGGCAGGGAGACCAACCCTTAAATGTTTTTTGTGTAAAAAGGGGGGTCACATTGCCAGATTTTGTTGGGCGGCGAATAATATCAAAATAAGATCTCAACACCCCAAAACTACCCCAAGGTGGTATGAAGTGTATTCGGTGAGATGGGGTAACCCTAGGCATAGAGTCCATAGTACTCAATTAAAGCGGAGTTCCACCCTTAAAATCACTTTGTTTCATTCCATCCAGCATACTGGCGTCAGCGGCAGTATGCTGTTTTTTATTTTTTTAATGCACGTACTTACTTTATATAAAATCATTGAATTTCAGGCGCACCGCGGAATGTCGCTGTTATAAGGCGTCACGCCTTCCGGAAACAGCCGATTAGCATTCGGCTCTTCTCGGCGCCTGCGCACAGACCCAGGAGCTGACTGCGCAGGCGCCGTATATAGCCGCGTCACGCCCTCCGAAAAAAGCCGAACTAGGACCGGCTATTTTCGGCGCCTGCGCAGTCAGCTCCTGGGTCTGTGCGCAGGCGCCGAGAAGACCTGAATGCTAATCGGCTGTTTCCGGAAGGCGTGACGCCTTATAGCGGCGACATTCCGCGGTTCGCCTGAAATTCAATGATTTTATATAAAGTAAGTACGTGCATTAAAAAAAAAAAAAAAAACAGCATACTGGCGCTGACGCCAGTATGCTGGATGGAATGAAACAAAGTGATTTTAAGGGTGGAACTCCGCTTTAAGACAGGGGAATCAATATTATGGAAAAGGGGAGGAGCCACATGCTCATTCAAATATAGTAAGGGGAGGAAACGGTGGTAGCAGCCCTTAAAGAGCTGCAGGGATGGTGAGAATTTTCGGGTTAACGTTTCTTTGCGATGAATAAGGATTTAGATGTGAGTTGGAGATTTAACGGTCATGTTTGGAAAATTATAGAGGACCTTGATATATGTATATTTTCGAGGATAAGCCTCGTATTTTATTTTTTTTAATCTAACCTTTAATATTTTTTTGTTGTTTTGTAAAAAAAAAATTCTCCCTCTCTCATGTAATTTTTTTTATTATTCACATTTTTTTATTATTTTATTAATTTTCATTTTTCAATTTTTTTTATTATTTTATTAATGTTCAATATTTTTTCAATTTTTTTATTATTTCTTTTTTATTTTCATTTTAAATTTTTTTAAAAAAATTTTATTATGATTTTTTATTAATTTTCATTTTTCATTTTTTTTTATTATTTCATTTTTTTATAGGTTTTTATTATACTTTTTTTTTTTTTGTTCAGGTGGAAAAATTGTTAGGGTTAGTACACCTGAAAAGGATCATTAGCAACTGACTTGGTGGTTGTTGAATTATGTCCTCAATTAGCAGCTGGCTACAGTAGGAAGCCATTTTTAGCGGCAGGAATTGCGTTTTGTTTTTCTTTTGTTGGCTTTTCTTTTCATTCAGGTGGAAAGAATTCTAATATTTTGTCATTTGTCCACCTGAAAGAGGGAGTAGTGCATAGATCTTAGGATACAGATAATGCATTGTTTTTTTTTTTATTGCTTAAAATTTTGAATTTTTGAGAAGCAACGGTCACATTCATTTTTTTTATATTTTAGATTTTTGCTTGTACTATGGGGATGCACTTTAGAATGGGTTCATCCTAGAGGAATCATGGTGTTTTGATAATTTGTTTAGAAGTCAGGAATGCTAAATTCTTGTGTTATGAGATATTATCGATAAGAATTTGATTCTGCTCTTGTTCTTTAATTCCAGAATCTTGGTGGAGCGAAATTGGAGAGGATTCTGGAACAGAGATGAAGAATGTTCATCTGGTTGGCAGTTCGTCTGTGCCATACCACACCGAAAATTTGTTCTGATAAACGTTCAGGAGAGAAAAGCTTCAGATTAAGCCCTGGTTCACACTGGGCTGCGGGAGTGAAATCGTGCGAGTTCAGCTGAATTTGCACGATTTCACTCCCTCTGGCAGTCCCGATTTCAGCCGCGATTTAAGAGACATCTGTGCAGGTTTCTGCACAGATGTCAATGTAAATCGCGTCCTGAAGTCGCAAAAAGTAGTACAGGAACTACTTTTTGAAATCGGTGCAGCGCCGCAGATGCGGCGTCGCACCAATTAGGACGGTGTCATTGCCGGCAAATGCCGCCGATTTGAGATGCGATTTCACATGTGAAATCGCATCTCAAATTGAACTAAATCGTACCCAGTGTGAACCTGGGCTAATACTTGAAATATAAGGTTTCTGTTTCTTAAGGACAATTTTTGCACTAATACTGAATCTGAAAGACTTTGCCCAACAACGAGACGCGTGAAACTTTGCCAAAGTCTCTCCTGTCATTTATGGATGCAAATGGACTATGAATAGAAATGCAATGGGTTGGAGGTTGGGGAAAGAATATAACATATCCAATCCTTCAAAACAAGAAATTTAAAATATGTTTTTTTATTATGGGAGGAGGAAATAAAAGAAGGAAATGTTTTGTTTACATGTATTGACATAACTGAATATGGTGCAGGTACCTAGGAGGCTGGCACTTATGAAACGCTGGCTACCAGGTTACAGTATGCCGTTGTCACATGGCACTTCAGCATCTCGCAGTGGTTGATGGAATCCTAGTATACTCTGAATCAAGTGCGGTATATTAGTGGATTTCTCCCAGGGATGTGCAGACACAGAGTTCAGGGCGCTTATCTCTGAGGAGTAACCAGAAAAGGAGGGATGTATTCAGCACTATCTTGGGGGAATAGGACCCAGTGTAACGTGGCTCGAGATTTTGTCAACCAGGGTGAGAGGTGGTAGAGAGTGTAAGAGGGTATAGGACAGGTAGAGGTGCATGATATACCCTGGGCATAGTCGCTGAAGTCGAATCACAGGGATGGAATTCTGTGGGTTTTTTATTTATTTTTTATCATTGTTTGAGATTTATATGTGTTGTTAGACTCAAAACTTATATAGGAAGCTCTCCTGCTTACCTATGCAAGTTGAGGGACAAATTGATGGAAATTTCTCTTAGTACAAATTAGAGACTTTGCTGCCAATTTAGATCCCCGAGGTACCACAGACAGGCCAAGTTGCAGTCTGAAAAACCACTTTGCAAGCCTGCATAGTCCCGACCTGTATTTACAGTGAGGAGTTATAGGAGGTTGGGAGCGGTATACGCGATTTGATGGTGTATATATGTATATTAAGGTGTGGGGTGATATATGTCATGGTGTAAGGTGATAACGGTGTGTTTTAGGCTAATAAGATGGGCAAGAAAGACGCTCCTCGGGGCTCTGTAGCTGAAAGCTGGTTAATATTCTGCTCTGAGTGTGTGCTGGTAAATGGTGAGTGAATGAACACTCCTTGCCTTGCCTGTACTGCACCCCTTCATGGAGATGGCAGAAAGAAAAAGAAGAAGAAGAAGATACAGAATGGGGACATGGAAGCCATCATGGAAGAGTGATGTTGGTGTGTCACCCAGTAGCAAAGCAGCACGTGTTGGGAAGGAAACACGGCACGTTAAGACCATTATGGACTGTTCCAAAGAGCTGCTTCTGAAGCACATGTTGGAAGACAATTAAGAACTATTCCGGAGATACTGGTTCTGAAACACATGTTGGAAAACAGTTGAGGACTGCTCCAGAGATACTGATTCTGAAACACATGTTGGAAGTATTGAAACAGTGGAGGACTGTTCGGATCAGATGGACGGTTTGAGAGGAGCCATGTCTAAAGAAGCATGATGTGCGCCTTATTAGGCGCAAAGCGGCATATGTTGCAAATAACATAAATGTCTGAATGTTGACACCCACAGGAGTGCAATCTCTTACACTCCTTACATGAAACTTCAATGGGTCCAGGAAACAAAAACATCTGTTAGGTAGTCTCCACAGACAAAGGACTTTGATTAGGTTAACATTCTTACAGGGATCAAAAGAAAATAGGAGCAACATTGTGGGCTATTCCATAGGAAGCCTATGGTAAACTGTGTCGGAGATTATATGGACAAAATCGCCCCCCCAGAGGCTAGATATGGCATGACAGCCACGAACAAGGATGTGAGTCATGGGGGTGCAATGATTGGTTGATCAGATGGGCAGGCAAAACGGGAGGTGTTGTAAATGATTAATGAGTGAGGTTTGGTAAAAAGGAGTTTGAAAAATAACTTTTTCCTCTGTTTCCCTTGGGAGCATGCTGGAGTGAGCCTGCTCTGAAGGCCTATGCTGAAGCCACATGGACTAGGCCGCATGGAAGCCTGGCCGGTATTTTGGGCCGAGCCATGTGGTGAAGGCCAAGGCCTAAAATCCATCAGGAGCCGGCCAGGAACGGACTTAAAGCGTTGAGTATGCCTGTATCTTACTACTGTAGTAGGCCATAGATATTTTGTTAGTGCTTGTATATTGTGCAATAGACATTCTATGTTACATCGTTGTTTGTTATACAATGGACACTTTTTTGTTAGAATAAATATAACTGTTAGATTTCAAAGGTGTCTGTCTCATTAACTAATGCTTAGCCTCAGGCCTAAAGCACACTTCGGCCTGATATACATTAGTAAATACGGGACTCATGCATGTCAATACAGATGCAATAGCTTATATATAGGTATTACAAATCACAGTGAAGGATAGATACTTATAGTCAGTTGTTGCATAACATTTTTATTTACTTCACATACCTAAAAGACCCACACCAAAGAACAAAGCTTCCCCTTGCCCCTCATCAGCTGGGATCTCCAACCCTATAGACCCTCAGTCCTCTCTGAAGCCTGCACTGATAGGACTGAAGGTGTAGAATTAGGTGTGTCACAACCTTACATGCGGGCAATCTACTGATAGTACCAGACAAATTTCCCTGCCCCAGCTGCTGCAGCGCCGAAAGAAGTACTCTCCCAGCCATCCACATGCCCAGCGGTTGAATGCTAGATTAGCGAAATTGCTAGCACTTCAACTGCTACCTTTTCAGTTGGTAGATTCTGCCCCCTTCCATGAGTTTGTGGAATGTGCGCTACCTCAGTGGCAAGCAAGTCCCCAAACGCCCCTTTTTCTCTCGATTCCGGCTCTCTATCGGCATGTGGAAGGCAATGTCCATGCCTCGCTGGACAGGGCGGTCAGTGTTAAGGTGCATCTTACCACTGACTCATGGTCCAGCAGGCATGGACAGGGACGTTACCTCTCTTTCACGGTGCATTGGGTGACTCTGCTGGCAGCTGGGAAGGACACAGGGCAAGGTACAGTAGTGTTGGAGGTTGTTCCGCCACCACGCCTCCAAAACACTACTACTGGTTGTGACATACCTCTCTCCTCCACCCCCTCCCCTTCTTCTTCCTCTGTGGCCTCTTCCTGTGCTGATGTCTCCTCGGAACCAGCTGTGCTCCGTAGGCGTACGAGGGGCCACGCAGGAATGCAGGCAAAGAGATGCCATGCGGTGCTAGAGCTGGTGTGCTTGGTTGACAGGAGCCACACTGGGGCCGAGGTTCTGTCAGCTCTGCAGGGGCAGGCTCAGAGGTGGTTGACGCCACGCCAGCTTAAGCCTGGAATGGTGGTTAGCGACAATGGCACCAACCTCCTCTCTGCCCTGCGACAGGGAAAACTGACCTATGTGCCCTGTTTTGCACATTTCCTGAATTTGGTGGTGCAGCGGTTCTTGGGCAGGTACCCGGGCTTACAGGATGTCCTGAAGCAGGCCAGGAAAGTCTGTGTGCATTTCCGGAGGTCATATAATGCCACTGCTCAGCTGACAGACCTCCAAAGGGAATACAACCTGCCCAAGAACCGTCTAATCTGTGACATGCCCACAAGATGGAACTCTACATTGGCCATGCTGCAGCGGCTGCACACGCAGCAGAGGGCCATCAATGAGTACCTGTGCCAATATGGCAGCAGAACTGGGTCAGGGGAGCTTGTTTTTTTTCCCCATGCCAGTGGGCCTTGATCAGGGATGCATGCACTGTCCTGTCACCGTTTGAGGAGGCAACGAGGATGGTGAACATTGACAGTGCATGCATCAGTGAGACTGTCCCTCTTATTCACATGTTGGAGCACACGCTACGTGGAATAATGGACAGGGCCCTTGAGGCAGAACAGAGGGAGGAAGAGGGGGACTTCCTTACCTCTCAAGGCCCCCTTTATCCAGACAGTGGTCCTGCTTGCCCGCCTAGCACACAGGAAGAGGATGAGGAGGAGGAGGATGATTTTATCAGCAGCATGGAGGTGGAGCCTAGCACTCAGCATCAGCAGTCTTCAAAGGATTACTTACAGTACCAAGGAACCCATGGACTTTTACGTGGCTGGGATGTGGTGGCTGCGGATCCTGTCGTCCTCATTGACCCAGAGGACTGTGCCCTGAATGCCTCAGCAAACCTACGCTGCATGGCCTCCCTGATCCTACAAAGCCTGCATAAGGATCCTCGTGTTTGTGGTATCAAGGAGAGGGATCATTACTGGCTGGCAACTCTCCTTGATCCACATTACAAGAGTAAGGTTGCAGAGCTTATCTTGCCGTTGCAGAGGGAGCAGAAGATGAAACTTCTGGAGGAGGCCTTGCAGAAGGGTCTGTGCAACGTGTTCCCAGAACCTGGGGGATTACCAAATCCTGGTCCTGAACAACGTGTTGCTGAGGCTTCGGTGAGTCACAGAAGGAGCGGTGGAGAAGGTGGTTGTCTGACCGATGCATTCAGACAATTTTTTAGTCCGCAGCCCCAAGGTATGACCGGTTCCAGCAACCCCGCTTCTAAACTCGCTGGCTGAGTCATTTACGACGGCAGAACACCCCCTCCCTCCGCTTCTCAACTTTCTTTAATGTGACATGTCACTGTCGTCAGCGCTCCCCACTTCTCATTTTTAATGTGCCATGACATTTTGCTTAGGGCCCCAGGGAGGTCAGGATCAGCACTGGGTCTTGTAATGACCTGGTGGGAGTGGTGGCGTGGAAACTCATGCTATTTTTTTCAATGATTTGTATCCTTATTGCAGGAACCAAACATTACATTAAAGCCGCAAGCAGTATTACATTTTTCTTTTCTTATAGTAATCTCATGTTGTGCAGGTACATTTCTAAACACGTGCTACTACTATAGACACCCAGCAGGTACGATATTTAAAGGAATTTTTCATTTTTTTTTCACTTTAAGCATCATTAAAATCGCTGCTCCAGAAAAAACGACCGGTTTTAAAACTTTTTTTTCCATTGATACATGTTCCCTGGGGCAAGACCTGGGTTCTCAAAGACGTTTTTCAACAATAACTTCAATATTGGGCTTAAAAATTAGCACTTTTGAATTCAAACGTTCGAGTCCCATAGACTTCAATGGGGTTCTAAATGTTCACGCGAACGGTCAGTCTGTTTGAACGTTCTGGTGTGAACCGAATGCGGGGGTGTTCGGCTCATCCCTAATGTTGAGTTTTAACTTTCTCATGTCATAAGCGTCTGGTTATGTTGCTATATAAGAAGGAATTTTTAGTGACTCACATTGCAGCTTATTTTCTTACGTTGAGCTTGATTTAGATGTTAAAAGGGGACCAGACTTTACTGTTTTTTATCATTCTATCGGTTAGATTGCCTGATGGTGGTATGTGACTCACGACCTGATACATATATGACCTGTTGCCTGTTATACTGTTATAATGTGGTGCCCACGGGCAGTTCAGTTATTGCACCTTTAAGACCATGCCTGCTGTCCATCTATAGATTGGTGCCCCGCCCGGATGCTGTTCTCTGCTGGAGGCCTTGCTCCAACCTGCCCCGTCCTGCCCCAAGTCCATGTGCTCAGTATTGCACTATGCCCTGTGAACACAACTCCTGCCTGCTGCCCATACTAGATTCTGTGCTCTGCGGCCTCCGGCCCTTCTTCTCTTCTCCGTTTTGTCCAAGGGGGTATCATGCCAGTTCATTGGACAAACACGGAAGGAAGAGAATGATGCAGACCTAACTATTCCTACCCTGTATGAACATGATTGTTCTGAACTTATGAAGGTAGAGAAGGTAGAATCCGCTTATGTATGCCCTAACCCCAATGCCATAACTCACCTTGTATGTTTTTTTTTTTTTTTTTTACCACATCAGTCGTTGACTCGGAAAACCGTCTTTCTGACAAGCTCACGGACTATGCCACCCTTCGCTTACCGCTATGTTCAACACATCATTTGTGGCATCTCAACTCTTTCTTTCAACAGTGTACAATCCCTTCCCTACCTCCCACTACTCTCTACTTGAGTTTGGAGTTGTGCCTACCCTACTGTTTCAGCCGATTCTTAGATTTTCTGCAAAACTCCAGTTTTTTTTAAATCTTCTCCATGGTCCCCACTTGTCTCGTGTGTCTTCCCTGTCATCCGCCCCTCTTAATTTTATCTCCTCCCTTCTATAGGTTTCCTCCACCGAATCGATCCATTCCCAGATCTGAGGGCTATCCTTATCCCCCCATGTTTTGGGAATCAACCACTTCGCTGCATTAAGGAGGTGGGGTATCAAGGTTTTTTTATATTATTTTATTGGTTCTACCCCTCCGTGAAACAAGACTGTCCAAGGCTCTTCTTTGATCTCTTTTTTAGTTATTTTCTTAATGAGTAATAGAATTTTTTTCCAGTAACTATTGATCTTGGGGCATTTCCACCATAGATGTGCCAATGAACCCTTAGTTGGGCAGCCCCTCCAGCAATCTGAAGACTGCCCTTCTTTATATTTACTGACTTTATCTGGAGAGGCATACCATCCAGATATAAGTTTGAAGTTCATCTCTGCTGTTCTCACATCTATAGCTGAGGAATGGGTTAGATTGATTATTCTTTCGGCTGACGATTCCCCCCTAATAGTTTCAAGTTCTCTTCCCCATTTTTGTATATACCTGGGCATCCCTGGCTCCTCCACCCTCATCAGGAGTTTGTATATTTTTGATATGTTCCCTTTTGAACTTTCAACCAGACATAATTGTTCCAGTGGTTTATATTCCTTCTGTTCTCGTATTGGACCCGGGAGACTCCTGATGAAGGAGGTCAGCTGCAGGTACCGCCATTCGTTCCACCCTGTGCATTCAGTCTTAACTTTAATCTCGTGCAGTGTCATTATTTTTCCCTTATGAGTGATATCTTTTACTTGTGTTCATCTTTTTAACCAATTCCCACCCTCCCCTTTTAACCCTGGTGCAAAAAATTCATTCTCTTTTAAGTCAATAAGTGGTGAATTGTAAACTAGCCCAAACTGTTTATGTGTTCTATCCCAAATCCTAAGTGCTATATGAGTTATTTCGTGTGCCCTTATATCTAAGTGTCTAAACTGTGGTGGGTTCCAGATTATTCTACCTAACTGTGTTTTTGCCAGTACACTCTCAATCTGAACCCATCTTTTGTCATTCTTCTCTTTAAACCACTCTATTATGCGGGAGATTACCGCCGCATTATAGTACTTTCTGATATCCGGAACCGCTAGGCCCCCATATCTTTTTTCTTGTTTTAAGACCTGAAAAGATATCCTATGTTTTTTTTTATTCCAGATGTAATTTAATAACAGGGAATTAAGTATTCTAAAATAAGATTGTGGTAGGGCTATAGGAAGCATTTGGAATTTATTAAGAATTTTCGGGATTAGCATCATTTTTACTATATTTTTCCTTCCGAACCAGGACACCGGCCGGTTCTTAATTTTTTTGATTTCATCTTTTATTTCTTCCAATAGGGGTATATAGTTTGATCTATATAAACTTTTGAGAGAGTTTGCTAGTATTATTCCTAAATACTTTATCCCTTTCTGCCATTTAAAGTTGTACTTTTCTTTGAGCAGTTGTTCTACCTCTTTATTGATATTTATATTCAATATTTCTGTCTTGGTCTCGTTCATCTTAAAATTAGATACTTCCCCATATTGTTTGATGTTCCCTATTAAATGTGGGAGTGTGGTTCTTGGTTTTCCCACAAAAAATAAGACATCATCCGCAAACGCAGCCAATTTATGCTCTTTTTCACCTGCTCTTATCCCCCTTATATTGGCGTTGTTACGTGTTATAGCGAGTAGAGGCTCTAGCGACAACACGAAAAGGAGGGGGGACAAGGGGCACCCCTGTCTAGTCCCATTTCCCATTTTAAAGGGTGACAATAATGATCCATTGATCTTAACCCTTGCTCGGGGGTGGTGATATAGAGCCTGGATCCTATCTCTCGTCCTCGGGCCTAATCCTATGTTTTCTAGTATTTGCATCATGAGACCCCAGTCTACCCTGTCGAACGCTTTTTCGGTGTCAACTGACAGGAGTAGACTGGGGTCCCCGTTTTCTTTCATTTGTTCCATAACCAGTAGTGCTCTAATCCCATTATCTTTCCCCTCCGCTCGGCCAGGATTTTAGCATATACCTTTATGTCACTATTAAGGAGTGAGATTGGCCTAAAGCTTGAGCATAACGTGTTGTCTTTCCCCTCCTTTTCTATAACCGTAATATTTGCTGTCGCAGCCTCTCTACTCAGTTCGTAATCTGTCCCTACTCCATTGAGATATTGGCAGAGTCTTGGTATTAATATAGTTCCGAACTTTAGTAGATATCTGTTTGTAAAACCATCCGGTCCAGGACTTGTCAAGGGACCAGCTCCATCCAGCCCCAGCTCCGTGACAGGTCAGCTCGCGTGCGCTCGCCTGGGCTGCGCGCGCGCATGCACGGCGTGGCGGCGCGCCGTGTGCACGGGCACGCGCGCGTGACGGCGCGCGGGAGCGCGCGCGTGACTGCGCGCGTGACGGCGCGCGGGAGCGCACGCGGGCACACACAATCTCGTTCCGCCCCTGGCCAATCAGAAGCCTGAGCGGCTTATTTAAATCAGCTTCCCACAGTCCTCTGGTTGCTGGTTTGTAAACAGCGTTTGAGTACCTGACTTGTTACCTGTTATTGGATTCTTCACCTGCTTGACCTTTGGCTTACGTTCCTGGACCTCTGCTTTCTCCAATCCCTTGACCTTGGCTTGAACCTGGACTCCTGGCTTTCTCCTGCCCTTTGTACCCCGGCTTGAACACTGGACTGTCTGCTTCTCTAAAAAACCCTGACCACGGCTTGTCTCATAGACTTTTCTCCTGCCTTGTCCCTGTCTACCGGAACCTCGCTTCAGTCTTCCCGTCTGCCGCAGCTCCGAACCATCCCGGTAGATCTATCGCCTGTCCCTGCTTGACCTGCCGGATCTGCATCTTCCCGCTGGTACCGGTGCCTCCCGGTGCGTCCTTCCCCCTGTCCCAATCCCAGGGGGAGGATCGCGCCAGGTCGCAAAGGTGAGCCGCCCTAAGCATCTCGGCCTTGGTAAGTGTTCCCGTGATAGGACTTTTCCCTTTGGGAGAGTTTTTTAAGGTCCTCCTGATTTCTTCCTCCGTTATAGGCCTGTCTATGCTTACTGCTTCTTCATTGGCCAGTCTAGGGAGGTTCGCTTTTCTCAGAATTTCCTCAATTTTAACCTCTTTCTCTCCGGGGTTCCAATTCTTTTGTTTTACATTATAGAGATCTTCATAATAATTTCTAAACTCTTCTGCTATGTCCTTAGTTTTATATAGGACGTCCCCATACTTATTCCTTAGTTTGTCTATGTAATTTCTGGCTTTCTTATTCTTTACCATTCTGGCCAACGCTTTGCTAGGTTTATCCCCCCATATGTATCTCTCTCTTTCGATGACGTTTAGGTCTTTCTTAGTTTCCTGTTCTATGAGCTCTCTATACTCGTCCCTTTTCAGTGTTAACTTGTGCCAGGTTTCTGTTTTTTGCCCCTTAATTTTGTGATCTTGTTCCAATTTTAAGATTTCTTTTGCTGTCTCCTTTAATTCCCTAATTTTTTCTTTCTTTTTCCTAGCTCCCTCCATAATAAATATCCCTCTTATGTAAGCTTTGTGGGCTTCCCAGAGTGAGGCCTTAGAGATCCCCTCTGTATCGTTCTCACGAAAGAACCTTTCTAATTGTCCTTGAACTCTTCCTGCTATTTCTTCATCCCCCAGTAAACTCTCATCTAGTCTCCATTCTGGTGGGTCGGACTTCTGATCAGAGAAATTAATCTTTATGGTTATAGGTGCATGGTCAGATATTGTCGTGGCTTCAATGCCCGTCTCCACTATCCTTTCTAGGAGTCTATGCTCTATCAGGGCGTAGTCTATCCTAGAGTACGTCCCATGCACAGGGGAATAAAATGTATAGTCCCTCACTTTAGGGTGTTGGATTCGCCAAATGTCCACCAACTGGTCCTTATGCATTCTTTGTTTTAAGATTTTCAGCTGGCCTTCATTAGTCCCCTGTGCCCGGGACGTACTATCGAGTATGGCATCCATGCAAAGATTGAAGTCCCCCATTACTATCAGGTGCCCTGCCTTAAAATTCCCCAGTTTCATCAAAATTTTGTTTACATACTTCGCCGAATTTTCGTTCGGGGCGTATATATTGGCTAATGTGTAGTTCTCCCCTTTGAGCTTCCCCCTTAGAAATAAGAATCTTCCTTCGGGGTCTGTTCGTCTATCTGTCAGTTCAAAACGCAAATCTCTTGCTATGCCAATTGCAACTCCTCTGGCCCGTTTTGTGATTGTGTCCCCGTAGTACCATATCGGGTGACTACGTGAGTACAATTTAATTTAAATGTGTCTCCTGTAAAAAGACTACGTCTGCTTTATACAGATGCAGTTCCTTGAGGATCTTGTGTCTCTTTACCGGGGAATTTAAGCCCTTCACGTTGTAGGATAATAATTTGATAATCATCATCTTTTATGGTTAATTTGTTTCCTTACTCCTTCTCTTGGGGCCCTTTTTTGGCGGTGGGATACAGATCTATGTGGAATCAACGAGATGGCCCCCCCTCCCAGGCCTCCCCAGCCTCCATACCCTATCCCTCCCTCCTCCCCCCCCTACCCTCCCCTCGCCCTCCCTCCCCATCCCCATCCCCCTTCCCCCCCATCCCCCTTCCCTCCCATCCCTTTTCCCTCCGTGGCCTATTAAAGGCCTGGGAGCCGTGCTTGGTATCCTCCTCTCCATCTCTATCGGCTCCTCCCCCGGAGGTTGGGCCTAGGAGTCACTCCATGGCTAGCTATTTCCCCCCTCCCTGTAACCCCTCTCCCCCCCGCCCCCCCACCTCCCCACCACTTCCCCAGTCCTCTAGAACTTCCAATCTGGTAAATCAGGTACTGTTATGTCCATTTTTGGCAAAATCTCTCCAGGTCTTCCGGAAATCTTAATCGGGCAGAAGCCCCCCCTTGAACCCTATGAGACATGATGGGAACCCCCACTGGTACTTGATGTTCTCTGTACGTAACTGATCGAGTAGGGGTTTCAGATGTCTTCTCCTTTCTATGGTTTCTCTTGATAAGTCCGCGAAAATTTGGATTTCCTTTTCTTTGTATCTAATGGGGGACACCCCCCTCAATCTTCCCCATATCTGTGCCTTGTCTTCATAGTTCCGAAAATGTACTATAATGTCCCTTGGTCCCCTTCTCTCCATCTGTTTAGGGTTACCCACCCGGTGAACCCGATCAATTTTAATGGGCTTAGCTTCTGCCGGTTTTCCCATTAGGGGTTTAAAGAGAGTATTCATGATCCCCCTTAGGTCCTCTCCTTGTTCTTCCTCTATTGCACGTATTCTCAAGTTCTGTCGCCTATTGCGATTTTCCTGATCTTCTAGCCGGTAGGCTAGTTCTCTTTGGGTTACTGTCATCGCTTGTACTTGTGTTTTTAATTTATCCAGTTCTTGATCTTGTTCTGTTATCCTTTTTTCCGTCAGCTCCACTCTTTCTAGTAACCCTCCTAGGTCTGTTCTTATCCTATTGACCTCGGCTTTTATTAAGTTTTCTATCCTCAGGAACATCATGTTCATCTCCGCTTTTGATGGTGGGTGTGTATCATGATCTGACTCCTCTAGCCTGCTTTGATCGACTTCGCTTTCTGAGGTCATATCTCCTTTGGACTGATTCCACGCCAGTTCTCCTGTTTTTTTTTTTTATCGGTTTTCTTTACCAGGCCTGAGCTTTTGGGACTAGCTTCTTGAGTCAAGTATTGCTGTATCAAACCTGTTCCCACGTTGCTTTTCGGGGTCTTTGAGGTGGTGCCTCTTGTTGATCTACTCATTTTACTTTTGTTTGATGATCTTATTTTACTTTTGTTTGATGATCTAATTCTTTTCCCCAGTTTGCCGATTGAGGGGGGAGGATATCCAATCACTAATCACTATCCACACTCTGCTATTCCTCCCCAAACTCCCGGACTCCCGGACCTTGGGTGTTTCTTCCTGACACGCAGATGACTTTAGTTCATTTAACCCATTAATCATAACTCTCAATTTCTTGTCTGGGGTTTCTTTTTTTTGTTTTTTTTTGTTTTTTTGAAAGGGCTCCTCGATCCCCGAGGCCAAGGAGGCACTTTTATATTGGGTCTTTTAGGTCCTAATGTCCCTCTATTTGCAAAAGTGGCTGTTTCCTGTTCCGTCTACCTTACATTCCTATATGTAGAACCGGGTCCAGTTGTCAAGACTCTTGTGTGAGAGACCTAAGGACGTGCTTTCTGAATTAAGCTTTTATCTGTTTTAAAATTTTAAGGGCTCTTTTTTTTTTTTTCCTGGACCACCCGTTTTAATTGAGGTGTTATTTCCAGACCTAAGTCCCAGTGTCTTTCCCCTTTTTTAATTCGTTTTCGATGCTTTCTATGCAAACTTGATCCTACGGATCCAGTTCTGGGGATATTCTACTTATGCATGCTCCACTTCATCCTGCTGTGATGCCACACTTCAGGCTAGAGTTACCAAGTCACATATATTCACTCTCTAAGATGCGTATCAGCTGTCCCGCTTCTGATCTCCATAGCAGGTGTTTTAACAATGGTATTTACACAAGTCAGGTGAGCAATTTTTTAAACCCTTATGATTTACCAGTTGTTTTACCCAGCAAAATGACAAAATGACCTTATGTGGTTACTTTAACTGGGGTTGCTGGAAGCCAGGGGGGGGGTCCGTCGGGCCACGTCGATTCTCGGCTCTAATGAGCGCCTCACCCGACCCTTGGATCTTGTCCTCCTCGGCTGCTGAGCTGCGCTTCTCTCGAGATCCTCCGGGGGCAGCGTGCTCCTCCGACCTGGTACCGCTGCTTCTTCACCCGGTGTTTGCCCGGTATTTCCCCGGGGTTATGTGTCTTGGGTCTCGATGCGCTGTTATCTCCCGTTGGTGAGGCTCCGAGCCGAGTCTGGGCTACTGCGGGTGGGGGAGTGAGATCTCCCGTACGGTCCGTGCTCGGCGCTGCCTCTCACGCACTACCGTCATGGATCCTTCGGGAACTCACTGCTGCGTGTCAGCTTACTGCCATGGAGCGCTCCGACGGCCCCTCCCTCCTCCCACACGTCACGTCTCCATGCGTGCGTGCACCCTCACCTTGTATGTTGCTGGCTCTATGAGGTAGCTGAGGTGGTAGAGAGTGAGTAAGGCCTTGCGTTCACTGCTACAGTTACAAAAGAAATATGAAGGTTCTGGGTACCACATTAGAACGTTTTACATACCACATTTAACATTTTTTTCACATACCATGCCACCCTCAGGGTTAGTGCAAAAAGTGTACGGTACTCCCCGGGAGGAAAGCATTTATTATTCTTTTTTTTTTAATCTTGTTTGAAACAGGTTGTTATAAGCTATGACAGTTGCAATTACAGTCTGATACTGAGAAATTATGGGACCGCTCTTGGAAAATAATTTACTAATATCGGTGTAAGAGTTTTTTCTCGCATTTCTGATGTAGGTACCGATAATTACCAATATTCCCTGGGTGATGGTTGAGAGGTTCCTTCGAAAAACATTCTCTGGAGATGAGATATGATGGACTGTGCCCCACCCGCATCAGAATTAACCTATATATCTTTTTTTATATATGTGATGATTGTTACCACTGGGAATTTGTGGGTTGGAATATAGTTGATATATGTGTGATATAGGCCCTGATATATAGAGGGGTCCCAAGGGGGGTCCCAGACAAGTTTAAATCAAGAGACCAAGTAACTACAGGTTTTGAGTCCTATAATCACTATGATATATTTCATAGGATAATTAGTTAATTAATGTCAGAGTGTAAAGAAGTTATTTAATGAGAAAATTAAGTTTAATATTGCTTATAAATGTTTATGAATATGTTAGCCTAAGCAACTGAAAATGTGTTATGATATGTCATTCAGAGCACAAAACATGGGATCAGAACAAAGTTTTATAAGAAAAATGTTGATTGAGATTGTGTAAAGAACTGTATAAAATTCAGATAATGGTAAACAACATAGGGCCAGATTTTTAAAAGAATTACTCAGTGTATCTACAGATACACCAGTGTAATTCGAATATCCCGCCGGCGTATAATTGTTTTGTATTCACAAAACAAGATACACCGGAATGACGCTAGGATCCGACTGGAGTAAGTCACTTACACCGTCGGATCCTAAATGCAATAATATGCCGGCCGCTAGGTGGCGTTTACGTCGATTTCTGCGCCGAATATGCAAATGAGCCGATACGCCGATTCCCGAACGCTTTTGCGCCGCGTCAACGTAGTTTACGTACACGTAAGGTTACTCCTGCTATAAGGAGGGGTAACCTTGTGTAGTTCCGGCGTAAGCCATGTTAAGTATGGACATCGGGACAGCGTCATGTTTTTCCTTCGTTTGCGTAACTCGTCGCGAATAGGCCTATACGTTAATTACGTTGCCGTCGTAATCGCTGTATTTGCGGCGTACGATGGAGCATGCGCAGTGGCCTACGTTTAAGGCCGGCGCATGCGCAGTTCATTAGGCATGGGGGAGCGCTTAATTTAAATACAGCACGCCCCCTCCTTCCCTATTTGAATTACGCGGCCTTACAGCACTTGCCCGTAAAAACTGCTTAGGCGTAGCGTAAATGGGATACGCCGCAAATACGCAATTTTTGGAGAATCTGGCCCATAGTATTTTGTATTTAACAGAAAATCCTACAGATCTGGTTGCAAGCAATGTTTACAACAGATTCTAAACTTATGTTTGGTTGTTAAATTGGGGTAGTAGATTGTTCTAATTTACTTAAGGTTCCGCAGGGATCATATTAAAATATGAAAGTTATGTTCAATTTAAAATTTATAAAAATAGTAAAAACAAAAAAAAACACAAACAAACAAGTGCTAAAAGTTTTTGTAATGTGTTGTTTTCTGACAGAGTGGAGATTCTGGTTGGAAGGAGGAGTTTCTCATGAAAATGGCCAATTCACAGTTCATTAGGCTGGAACTAATCTGTGAATTTCACAAGTTTGTCTTCTAAACGATCTTTTGTCACTGCTGTAGTCAAGAAATGTCATATTATAATGTAATGCACATGATTTTTGGAAGATGTACAAACCAAATATGTTTAAAAAAAATTAAAAAAGGGTTAAACATGAGAAAAACGATACAATTCGATTGTAGTCACATTGTATGGTGTATGGTGTATGGTGTATGGTATAAAGCTTGTACAATTTGTTCGAAGCAGTAAGATTTGGTTTAACCACTTCCTTACTGGGCACATATACCCCCCCTTCCTGACCAGGTGAAATTTCAGCTTCCGGCACTGCATCGCTTTAACTGACAATTGCGCGGTCGTGCGACGTGGCTCCCAAACAAAATTGGCGTCCTTTTTTCCCCCACAAAGAGGGGGTATTTGATTACCTCTGCGGTTTAAATTTTTTGAGCTATAAACAAAAAAAAGCGACAATTTTGAAAAAAAATAAAAATATTTTTTACTTTTTGCTGTAATAAATAGCCCAATTTTTTTTTTAAATATAATTTTTTTTCTCAGTTTAGGCTGATACGTATTCTTGTACATATTTTTGGTAAAAAAAAATCGCAATAAGCGACTGGTTTGCGCAAAAGTTATAGCGCCTACAAAATAGGGGACAGAATTATTATTATTTTTTATTATTTTTTTTTACTAGTAATGGCGGCGATCTGCGATTTTTATTGGGAATGCGACATTATGGCGGACACATCGGACACTTTTTACAAATTTTTGGCGCCATTCACATTTATACAGCGAACAGTGCTATAAAAATGCACTAATTACTGTATAAATGTGACTGGCATTGAAGGGGTTAACACTAGGGGGTGAGGAGTTAAATGTGTACCCTGCATTGTGTTCTTACTGTGTGTGGAGGGGGTGACTGGGGGAGGTGACCGATCTGTGTCCATAAGGTACAAGGGACACAGCATCGGTCTCCTCTTTCCCCTGACAGGACGTGGATATCTGTACACACAGAGATCCACGTCCTTGTCCTGTAACCGCCGATCGCGAGTGCCTGGAGGACATCGCGGCTGCCAGGCACGCGCATCGGCATGTCAGTGATGCGGCGGGCACGCGCACGCTCCCTAGTGGGGCGGAGGAGCGGAGGCTGTAAAAAGACGGCCTCCCGGAAAAGTAGAACCACTTTGCAGTCGTACAAAGTCGTACGGGTGTCGGCAAGTGGTTAAATAGCCAGCAGATGTTTCTCTCTCTGGAAACCAGGGAATAAAAGTTTCTCTCTCTCTCTCTCTTAGCAGAAAGATCAGGTTACACAGCCTGACACACTGAAAGTTGGTGTTGAAACCAGAAACCAGAGAACTAAGTGATGGTTTTAAAAACATTTTTTGAGCCTAAATTACTTTTTCTTGAGAGTTCATTGAGATCTTTGAAGGCAAAAGTATCTGTCTGGGTGTAAGTTAGTGGACTATAAAGGTTTATTATAGGGCAAATCTTTCTTTAATAAGAGGCAGGGATGAGCCGAACACCCCCTTTCGGTTCGCACCAGAACCTTCGAACAGACCGACCGTTCACGCGAACATTTAGAACCCCATTGATGTCAATCGAACTCGAGCGTTCGAATTCAAAAGTGCTCATTTTAATGCCCCATATGCAAGTTATTGTCGGAAAACGTCTTTGAGAACCCGGGTCTTGCCCCAGGGAACATGTATCAATGGAAAAAAGAGTTTTAAAAACGGTTGTTTTTTCTGGCGCAGCGATTTTAACCACTTGACCACTGGGCACTTAAACCCCCTTCCTAACCAGACCAATTTTCAGCTTTCGGTGCTCTCACAATTTGAATGACAATTACTCAGTCATACAACATTGTACCCATTTGAAATTGTTGTCCTTTTTTTCACACAAATAGAGCTTTCTTTTGGTGGTATTTGGTCACCTCTGGGTTTTTTATTTTTTGCGCTATAAAAGAAAAAACGACTGAAAATTCTGTAAAAAAAAATAAAAAAATCTTGTTTCTGTCATATTAGCGGGTTATTTCTCACACACAGCATATGCATGCCACAAATTACACCCCAAAACACATTCTGCTATTCCTCCCGAGTATGGCGATACCACATGTGTGAGACTTTTACACAGCGTGGCCACATACAGAGGCCCAACATGCAGGGAACGCCATCAGGCGTTCTGGAACACCCAGACCAATTCTGACATTCCTCTCCCACATGTAAAAATCATAATTTATTTGCTAGAAAATTACATAGAACCCCAAAACATTATATATATGCTTTTTTAGCAAAGACCCAAGAGAATACCATGCGAGATAAAAAGTTGTAACCGCCGCCAGTTACAACTTTTTATCTCGCATGGTATTTTCGTAGAAATTTTTTGAACGCGTGTTTTTAAAAAAAAACAGTTTTGTGCTAAAAAAAAACAAAAAAAACAGTAAAGTTAGCCCAATTTTTTTTCATAATGTGAAAGATGACATTACGCCGAGTAAATAGATACCCAACATGTCACCCTTCAAAATTGCGCACACTGATGGAATGGCGCCAAACTTCGCTACTTAAAAATCCCCATAGGCGACGTTTTAATTACTTTTATTGGTTACATGTTTTTAGTTACGGAGGAGGTCTAGGGCCAAAATGATTGCTCTCGCTCTAACGTTCGCAGAGATACCTCACATGTGTAGCTTGAACACCGTTTTCATATGTGGGCAGGACTTCTGCATGCGAGCACACGGGGACAGGGGTGCTTTAAATGGGTATTGCAGAGTATTTGGGTATTGCAAAGTATTGGGGTATTGCAGAGTATCGCGCAGGGTATTGGGGTATTGCAGAGTACTGGGGTATTGCAGAGTATTGCGCAGGGTATTGCAAAGTATTGGGGGATTGCAGAGTATCGCGCAGGGTATTGGGGTATTGCAGAGTATCGCGCAGGGTATTGCAGAGTATTGGGGAATTGCAGAGTATCGCGCAGTGTATTGGGGTACTGCAGAGTATTGGGGTACTGCAGGGTATTGGGGTACTGCAGGGTATCGCGCAGGGTATTGGGGTATTGCAGAGTATTGCGCAGGGTATTGCACAGTATTGGGGTACTGCAGAGTATTGGGGTATTGCAGAGTACTGGGGTACTGCAGAGTACTGGGGTAGTGGGGTATTGCAGGGTACTGGGGTATTGCAGGGTACTGGGGTACTGCAGAGTATTGGGGTACTGCAGAGTATTGGGGTACTGCAGGGTACTGCAGAGTACTGTGGTACTGCAGGGTACTGTGGTACTGCAGAGTATTGGGGTACTGCAGAGTACTGGGGTATTGCAGAGTACTGGGGTACTGCAGGGTACTGGGGTATTCCAGAGTACTGGGGAATTGCAGAGCTGGGATGGATGGAGGGATGGCTGGATCTGTGACTGCATTTGTCACAGATTCAGCCACAGCGCAGCTGCTGACACTCCGCCCCCCTCTCCTCGCACACTGTACCGAACGCCGGTTTGTTTACAAGTGATCGCCCCGTCATTTGACGGCGCGATCACGTGGTAAACGGCCGCTATCAGTGGAAATTTACCGTGATCCGTGATGCGCCGGGTCTTCTAGACCCGGTGAGCACGGACACTTCCGCGAGCGCGTCCAGGGGACGCGGAAGTGCAGAACGACGTCCCAGGGACGTCGTGTCAAAGTAACTCGACCGCGCTGTAGCAGTATTTTTGCTATAGCGCGGTCGGCAAGTGGTTAATGATACTTAAAGTAAAAAAATAAAAAATAAATTCCTTTAAATATCGTACCTGCTGGGTGTCTATAGTAGTGGCACGTGTTTAGAACTGTCCCTGCACAAAATTAGATTACTATAAGAAAAAGGTAATTTAAAAAACTGCTTGCGGCTTTAATGTAATGTCTGGTCCCTGCAATATGAATGAAAATCAGAAAAATAGCATGGGTTTCCCCGCCCCTCTCCCCCCAGGTCATTACAAGCCCCTTTGGCCCTATATACTTTGAACAGCATTATACAGGTGGTGCAAACAAGACAGAGACTGTAGGTTTGTTGTTAAGTAGAATCTGTTTGTAATTTTCAACTGGTACTTCTTTAAAGTGTAGCTTAAGCCATAGAATGTTTTTTTAAGTGTAGCGCCCCTCTACTTTCAGTAGGGATGCTGTTGTAAATTTAGTGGGGTGAGAGACTTATTTGTTCTCACCAGTTTGAATTGTTCAAATTCGGCTGTTGCCATCCCTGAACCATCCTGTGGGTCATTCCGTGCTTCAGAGATGTAGTTCCATCTCTGGGCAGTAGGTGGCGCCAGAGGGGTCCAGGCAGAGTCGCTTTTCCCCAGCAGCCAATTGGAGGAGTTTCTCCTCGCGGGCATGCTGGGGAGGGGTATATCTGTGGCAGACGCCATTTTTTCAGGTTCTTTGCGGGTTCCTGGCTCCGGGTAGGGCACCCACCTTCAGGGTGTGTGCACATTACGGGCCCCACCACTATGGCCTACCTGGCCGGGGCTGTGCAACGCAGAGTTCCTGGCTCTGGGCCCATACGGCTCAGAGAAACTGAAGCAACCAAAGGGGGATTCCAGTAACTTACTGGGACCCCACACTTAGAGAGAGATCCCAAGCTGGATGCTGTTCGGTGGGGAGTCGGTCTGAGGTGAACCCAGAGGCAGGTGATACAATAGGATTTAGACCTCCTCCCCCCACCTTTAAAAAGAAATCAGACAAATTCCCAACCTTAACTACCAACTCGAACGTATTGGCCTTCGTGAAATTGGTAGCAGGGGATATATGTAAACTGAGAGGCAAGGATCGGACATATGACAACATGTCCACCAAGGAAAAACATGCCCTTAAAACTCTGAAACAAAATTCCAATATTATAATAAAACCGTCCGATAAGGGGGGAAATATTGTGGTCATGGACAACACATTCTATATTGACATGTGTGAAAAGATCCTGTCTAATAAAGACTGGTACCAAAAGATCAATGTGTCCAAAATAGCAGTCTTTAACCAACAATTTTACCAGATGATCGATCAAGCGTATACCCAAAATATCCTTAAGAAACCTGATTGGGACTTCGTTAGAACAAAATTTCCTAAAACCTTGACGTTTTACTCTTTACCTAAACGACATAAAAATATGCAGAATCCGACAGGTAGATCTATAGTTTCAGGAAATGGCTGCCTTTACTGAGAACCTGAGCACTTTCATTGACGCCCATATACCCCCTGTTTGTAGTACAGATACCGAGTTATATTCAAGACACCTTGCACCTGTTACAAATAGTGGATGGCCTCTGCATTGCACCAACGTCAAGCCTAGTGGCCATTGACGTTGAGGCACTATATAGTTCCATCCCACATGATAAAGGTCTGGCCTATATGGATCGAATCCTATCTTAGGGCAGTCGCTTTGAATATAGGACCAATCAATTCCTTCTGAGTGCATTGGAATTCATCTTGCACCATAATCACTTCCTGTTAAATGGCTCCCACTACCTCCAGGTACAGGGCGTTGCAATGGGGATCTCATGTGCCCCATCGTACGCAAATCTGTACCTGGGGGAGTGGGAGACCATGATCAGGCAGTCTCCCACACTTACCCCCTTTATGCAGTTCGTAAAAATATGGTATCGATACATAGACGATATATTACTGTTTTGGGAGGGACCGAAAGAACAACTCGATACCTTCCTTGAACAACTAAATCAAAATTAATTCAACCTAAGATTTACCATGACCTGGAATGAATCCTGAAGTTGTAATTTTTTTCCCACAATACTTTGCAAAATTAAGATTTTTATTTTTTATTTAAAAATGTTCTCAAAATTGTCATTGTAATAGCTTATTTCTCTCACATGGCATGTGCATACCACAAATTACACCCCAAAATACATTCTGCTACTCCTCCTGAGTAAAACAATACCCCATGTGTGAGACTTTTTCACTGCCTGGCCACATACGGAGGCCCAACATGCAGGAAGTGCCATCAGGGGTTTTAGGAGCATAAATTGCACATCTAACTAGTTGACTACCTATTACACTTTTGAAGGCCCTGGAACACCAGGACAATGGAATTACCCACAAAATGACCCCATTTTGGAAAGCTTACACCCCAACGTATAATCTATGAGGCATAATGAGTCTTTTGAACGGTTCATTTTTTTCCAGAAGTTTTTGGAACACGTGGAAAAAAAATGAAAACGCATTTTTTTTACACAAAGTTGTCCGTTTAAGATATTTCCAACACATAGCATTTAGATAGCAAAAATGACACCCCAAAATACATTCTGCTACTCCTCCTGAGTAAAACGATACCACATGTGTGAGACTTCTACACAGCCTGACCACATACAGAGCTCCAACATGCAAGGAACACCGTTAGGTATTCCAGAGACACATAGAATGCACATACCAAGAGTTACACCCCAAAATACATTATGCTGAGCAAAGCGTAAACAAAAGATTACCCGTGGTAATAGTAGCGCAGTTCTACACAGCAGGATAGCACTGGTCCAGGCAGCAGGCAGGGACTTGGTCAGCAACGGCATACACAATTGTCCGTCAGGGTTAGTGCAGGTGGTCAGTTCATGCAACAGGCAGAGGCATGATGGCATAGGTCCTACAGGCAGAAGTAGGGCCTCGTTCAGAACAGAATGGGGACAGGGGTAGAGGCTTCTCCCACCCAAATCTCTTTGAAGCCTCCAGGCAACCAGACCCTAATCTAGAATAAGACAACAAATACAATTGTTTTCTTCATCCAGAAAAACAATTCTGGAGCCCCTCACATATGTGAGACCCCTGTGCTATGAATCCCACTAGTCCACTGGCAGGGTAAAAGATCAGTCCAAGAGGCAGGCAAAAAGAATGGTCAAACAGTCCAGGGTCATTTCCAGATCAGGCAGAGGTATAAACAGAATCGGTAGGCATAAGCGTGGTCAAATAACAGTCCAGGGTCAGTTCCAGATCAGGCAGAGGTATAAACAGAATCGGTAGGCATAAGCGTGGTCACATAACAGTCCAGGGTCAGTTCCAGATCAGGCAGAGGTATAAACAGAATCGGTAGGCAGAATCGTGGTCAAATAACAAGCCGGGGTCATAAGCAGAGGTATAAGGGGTGTGAAAGTAAATGGCAGGAAGTGACTAATAATTTAGTGAGGTATGGTAACAGGCAAAACAACCAACTATGCAAAGGCCTGGTTTGGAAGGGCATTGAGGACAATAAAAAGTGGTGTCTCTTCTCACTCCTCATTTGGTGCACACCTGGCATCTTTTTTGGCGTTTTTGGCCTGTTGGTCTGGGAGGGAATTTATCTGGAAAGTGGCGCTCGTTGAGTCGGCTAACCACATCGGATAGAATGTTTGCTGGTGGATTGCTGGGGTATAAAAGGGCAGTGGTGATTTCCTCCAGGTAGAAAAGGTAGGATTTGGGTCTTCGAGTGGATTCCGATATATCACATAAGTATTGTACGCGGCCAAATTAAACAAATAAATTGAAACTTTTTTATACCACTGGTATGATCTTCTTGTGGAAAGGTAGGGTTCCAGCATCTGGTCGTTCAAATCAACACCCCCCATGAACTTATTGTAATCTTGAATACATTTTGGTTTCTGGATTCGCCCATTCCTCCTTTTGGTCTCAACGAATGTGTTGTTGTGGATGGTAGAAAGCACGTACACATCCCTTTTGTCCCTCCATTTCACAGCCAGAACTTCCTCATTGCGTAAACTCGCCATCTCCCCTCTTTAATTTCTTGGTGACAAGGCTTTGAGGAAAGCCCTTTCGGTTCGATCGCACGGTGCCGCATGCTGGGGTGTTTTTTCTGAAAAGGTTTCGGAACAGGGGCAAACTTGTATAAAATTGTCCACATACAAGTGGTATCCTTTCTCCATGAGTGGGTTCAGGAGTTGCCAAACAATTTTCCCGCTGGTTCCTACGTAGTCTGGACAATTAGGGGGGTGTAGCTGGCTGTCCTTTCCTTCGTATACATTGAAGGCATACGTATAACCCGTGGCTCGGTCACACAATTTATAGAGCTTCACCCCATAGCGGGCCCTTTTGCTGGGAATAAATTGTTTTATGCCCAGCCTGCCAGAAAATGTTATAAGGGACTCATCCACACATATTTGTTGGTCCGGGGTAAACAACTGGGGGAAAATTTTGGAAAAATAATTAAGTAGTGGCCGAATTTTATAAAGTTAACAACATTTGGGTCATTTCGGGGAGGGCACTGGGTATTGTCATTGTAGTGTAGGAATCTCATGATCAATTGATATCTGGTCCTGGGCATTTTTGAGGAAAAGATGGGCATGTGGTAGATGGGGCGGTTTGACCAATATGAACGTAGTTGGTTTTTATGGTTTAGTCCCATACAGAATATGAGGCCCAACATTTTTTTAAACTCTTCCACTGTTATGGCTCTCCACTCGAAGGGATGGGCATAATAGGACGTGAGGTTACTGGAAATTGTTCTGCATAAAGATTGCACTGGGTCACAATTGGGGCAAGCATGTTGTCAGTAAAAATTAAAATTAAAAAAGTCAATCAGGGCAAAATTTTCTGTGTCCACCTGAATAAACTTGTTTTAATGACCTCTGGACACGCCTATTCAACCGGCAAGATAGCAATCCTATCTCCTCCTGAGAAAGATTGCATATACATCAACCGGTTACTATTTTCTAGCCTGCGATATACACAAACAAAAAACCTCAAGCAGCAATGTAATTATTAACAGTGGTGGTTCTTTTGGGGCCTTTTTCTGCATGTGTTTCTGGGCATTGCTTCATACACAGGGAGAGCTATGGTGAGGGAATGTCAATGCCTCTTGATTATTGTTTCTGGTATTTTGTATCTTTATTTATTTATTTTTTCCATTTTAGATTGTACAGCGACAGCCTTGCACTACCCTTGCCCTGATGAAGAGGCACGGCTCTCCATAGCCTCGAAACGTTGGTACACCTGTCCTTACTCAATAGACAGTTCTTTGAGGGTTTTGTCTGCAATTTTTGCCGCTATTATAATTTCCCTTATGTCGTGTTATTATTGATGTTCAACGCCGCTGACTTTTGTATGTCCTAGGTTGTTCTTTCCCTCCTTGTAGTCACTTGGATGCTTTCACCGAACGTTGTGGTACTGGTCTCCATGTGTTGACTACGAACAACAATATTTAATAAAATTTGATACATTTTTGATATATAATTGATGAGCAGTTCGTTTTTTATCTTTACTTTTCTTTTTTTTGTTTACAAAACTTTTATTAAAGAAGTAAATGATGGTACAAAACCAAATCATTAAGGCAAACAGAAAAATACGGATTAAGGCAAAAAAGAAGTCAGTACAAATATACACATCAACATATCATTTTAAAGGTGTAAATAGTTATTCTACAAAGTAGTAAGGTTAAAGGTTGTGGTAACAGAGACAAAACCAGAAGTCAAACAGTGTCAGCTAGAATATGAACCTCGAGGGGGAACTAGACTGGGTTAAAGAACATGGGGGAATGCTCCAACCAGGGGGACCATTTGTTATTGTAAATGTGTAAGGCAGCGTACACACCATCGGACATATCCGATGAAAACGGTCCGCGGACCATTTCCATCGGATATGTCCGATCGGGAGTTTGATCCGATGGCGTGTACACACCATCGGATCAAATTCCCCGCCGGCGGACGGCGCGGTGACGTGTCGTGACGCGGCGGTGACGTTGACGCCGCCACGTCACCGCTACGTCACGCACCAGGAAGTAAACACTTCCACGCGCATTCGTCGGATCCATTCACAGGATACGACGCATGTGTGGGAGGATATGTCCGCTGGTTTCCCGTACTAACCAGCGGACATATCCGACGGACAGGTTTGTAGCAGACAAATTTCAAAGCATGCTTTGAAATTTATCCGATGGACAAATCTGTCCGCTAGCCCCTACACACGATCGGAGATGTCTGCTGAAACGGTCCATCGGACCGTTTTCAGAGGACATATCCCCTCGTGTGTACGAGGCCTAAGGTGTTTTGTAGTGTGTGGAAGATTTTTTCCATTAAGTTTATCTCACTGATTCTGGATTTAAGTGGGATGATTTAAGTGGGATGATTGGGGATTTAAGTGGGATGATTGGGGAAAAAAGGAGGCAGTTTTGTAGTGTTAAGGTGATGGAACTGTCGGAGATCTTGGAGGCAAATTTTTCAACCTGTAACCAAATGCCCCTGACCTTCTCGCAATACCAAAAAATGTGGGGGAACAAGCCTAAGGAGTTGCATTCTCTGAAACAAGAAGGGGAAGACAAAGGGAAAATCTTGTGGAGTTAAATTGGGGTATAATACCATCTTGTAAATAGTTTTAGGGCAGTTTCTTTAGTGGAGATGGACTTAGTGCATTTGTGTAGGTTATTTATACAATTGTCCCAGCTCACCGTAGAGTATGTGAAGTTTTCATCTTGTTCCCATTTGAGCATATACGATAGTTTGTTAGTATCTGTGTTATTGATTAAGGTAGAGTATAGGTCTGAAATGAAGCCTCTTTTTTGGGGGGATTTGAGGCATAGATTCTCAAAAAGGGTGTGGGGTTGGGTGTTTGAGGTCTGGAAATGTGAGTCAAAGAACTGTTTGATATGAAGATAATTGTCACGGTCTGAATTTTGAGTCGCCTGACTCAGGGATCTGATGTTTAGATTTTAGTGAGGAGAAAGAGATAAAATTGGTGCCTTCTATAAAGTTGGAGAGTGAAATTAGGTTATTATTTATCCACCATGAGAGATTAATTGGGACCGGTGTGTTCGGTCTGAATTTTGGGTCGCCTACGAATGAGGCGTGTGGGGGGGACTTGGAAGTAAGATTGTATTTATGATTATGTAGCTTCCATAGATAGTATGAATGTGCCACTATTTGATTACGGGAGGCTAAGGCTGGAATCGGGATTTTATTACCCCAAAGTATGCCTGAAATAGAATATGGTGCTATAGAAGCTCTCTCAAACTCCACCCACGGGATCTTGGAATGTAGGATATGCCATTGCGCTATTTGTGTCCATCTAGCAGATAAGTAATACAGCCAGAAGTCCGGAAGGCCGAAGCCTCCACATCTCTGGGATTTATATAGAATCAGTCTTGACATACGGGGGTGGGAATCTGACCAAACAAATTTATTAATCTCCGATTGAAATCTGGTGATAAGTGTTTTATTAAGTCTAATGGGGAGTGTTCTGAATAGGTATAAAATTTTAGGAAGTAGTGTCATCTTAATTGCAGTGATTCTGCCCAAGAAGGAGATTTTAAAGGATTTCCACATTTTAAGTGTCGCTCTTAATTTTTGTATCATTGGAATATAGTTTTTGGTCACTAAGTCATTGAGATTGGGAGTAAGGTGGATGCCAAGGTATGGTAGAGAGTCTAGCGAGTAGGAGAATTTGAAGGAGGAGCGTAATGATACTAAATCAGAGGGGGGAATCTTAATCGGCATCCCTGTTGATTTGGAGACATTTACTTTGAGGCCCGATATAGAAGCGAAAATGTTGAGGGTTTGTAGGAGGGTAGGTAGCGTTGTTTCTGGTTGTGATAAGAATAGTAATATATCGTCTGCATACATGCTCAGTTTGTAAGTGCTGGAACTGGTAGAATACCCTTTAATATCGGTGTTAAGCAGGATTGCTGTAGAAAGTGGTTCTATTGCCAATGCAAACAGTAAAGGAGAGAGGGGGCAACCCTGTCTTGTACCCCTGCCCACCTCAAAAAACTCTGAGTTGCAGCCTGGTAGACGTATTCTAGTAGAGGGATTATGGTAGAGAGCATGGAAAGCATGCAAGAAGTCACCCACAAAGCCAAATTTCCGAAGTATATTGTCTAGGTATGTCCAGGAGACGCTATCGAATGCTTTGTTAATGTCCAGGCTGAGCATCAGGAGTGTTTTAGAGTTTACATTAGCGTCCTGAATAATGTTCGTGACCAGCCTGATGTTGTCAGTAATCTGCCTGCCTGGGATGAATCCTGATTGGTAAGGGGAGATTAGAGTGGGAATAATTGTGGAGAGTCTATTTGCAAGTAGTCTACTGAAATTTTTTAGGTCATTATTGATTACTGAAATTGGCCTGTAGTTTTGGGGTAGTGTGTGGTCTTTATTAGGTTTTGGGATAAGGGACATATTAGCCAGAAGCATCTCTTCCGGGAAGTGGTCTCCCTTCAGGATACAGTTAAAAAGTTTTGTTAGATGTGGAACTAAAAGTTGGGAGTATTGTTTATAGTAAAGGGAAGAAAAGCCATCTGGACCAGGAGCAGAACCCTTCCTCAGTGTTTTAATAATCTGAGTCAGTTCCTCTTCTGAGCATGGCAGGTTAAGGCTGTCAATCTGTGATTGTTTCAGCTTCGGAAGGGGGAGGTTGTTCAGCCAGTGGGATGGGGAAGAAGGGGGAGAGGGGATCGGTGCGGATAGAAGGTCAGAGTAGAATTTGGTAAAGATTGAAAGCACTTCTTGAGGGTGTGTAACCATTTGGTTTGCATTGTTCTTTCATTTGTAGATATGTGCTGGTTTAATTGACTGGTTAAGTTTACGTGCAAACATTGTGGAGTATGAGTTACTAGAGAGGAGGAATCTAGCTTTAGACCAGCGAAGAGCTTTTTCAGCTTTAGAGGATAATAAAGCATCCAGTTCTATACGTTTATTTGAGATCATTTTGAAAACTTCTGGGTCATGTGTATTCTTGTGGTCTCTATATAGGTTGTGGAGATCTTTTGTGAAGGTGTTAATTTTTTCTAGATTGATTTTGTTGCGTTGTACGGTGCGTCTGATAAGGTGACCTCTCATGACTGCTTTATGAGCCGACCAGAGCGTGGATGAAGAGATTTCGGGAGTGGCATTCAGCGCAAAATATTCTGAGATTTCAAAAGCTATCTCTTGCTGATGACATGGGTCTGTTAACAGGGATTCGTTCAATCTCCAGGAATAAGGAGTGCAGGTCAGGCCGATAAATTTAGTGCTAAGAGCAACAACCTGATGATCTGACCAAGTGCAAGTGTGAATACTGGCATCCATGGAGTTTGCTAAAATAATAGGAGTACAGAAGATGTGGTCTATTCGTGAGTATGAATCGTGTGGGTGTGAATAAAATGTGTAATCTCTCGCACCAATATTCAAGGCTCTCCATGAGTCTATCAGTTGCAGATCATGTAGAAGAGAGATGGTTGTCTTTGAAAAGGATTTGGAGTTTTGGGTTTGTTTGCTTCTGTCTAGGTTAGGTTGTGGGACTGAGTTAAAGTCTCCGCCTAAGGGGCGTAGCCCGGCAGCGGATGTAGCCGGACGCATCTTCAGCTCCTCTCCACCGAATCTCCTGAACTGATCCTGCTACACTACCCGGCTCACCTACTACAACGGCCCGATCGCTGCTGTAAGGTCCCCGGAGTGTCCCGGTGCCATCTGAGTCCCGATCCACGAAGGATGCCCGCGTCTAATCTGCCACACGCGGCCCGCTCCGAAAACAGCATGCCAGGCCAAAGTGGCGCCCAGGCCCAACGCACGCCAAAGGAGAGGCACAAGGAGGGGGCGGAAAGACTGTTCTCCAGGGTGCTTGTTCCAGACCCTAGCACTAACCCAGGACTGCAGGGGAGATCATCGGGTGGCTCCTTGGATGCGGATGACACTGTCCCCCTGGAAGATGGATGCGGATCAGGGTTCCTTTGGAACGCAGTGAGTACTCCTGATGACACCCCCGTTAGGCCGCAGGCCTCCACCAGTCCTATCTCTGATGGTGAACCCTCATTAAGAGACATATTCATGGCCATAACCTCCTGTAACACCTCCATTGCTGCCCTGGCCACTGATATTAAAGGAGTCAAAGCAGAAATAACTTTCCTGAGACAGGATGCACAAAAGCTGAGGGAAAGGACCTCTGCGGTGGAGGGGAGAGTGAGCTCCATTGAAGATGATATGGCTCCCATGCAGAGGGACCTTACATATAACAACCACCTACTTACACAGCATTCATCTCGTTTGGAAGAATTGGAGAATAGGATGAGAAGGAATAATGTGAGATTAGTGGGACTACCTGAGAGGGCTGAAGGAAAGAATCCTGTTGAATTTATTGAAAACTGGCTGATAACTGCGTTTGGCAAAGAAGTGTTCTCCCCATTGTTTTCCGTGGAGAGGGCTCACAGAGTCCCAGCTAGGCCTCCTCCTCCTGGAGGCCCTCCCAGACCCTTCCTATTCAAACTGCTCCATTATAAAGATAGAGATGCTATACTACATAATGCCAGAGTCAAACCTGCAGTTATGAGAGTTGATAATGCTAAGATCTCCTTTTTCCCTGATTTCTCTGCTGAACTGCAAAAGCATCGTGCTAAGTTCCTTGATGTCAAACGTCACCTCAGAGACCTAGATGTAAAATATGCTATGCTGTACCCCTCCCGACTGAGAGTGGAGGCCCTGGGCTCTGTCCACTTTTTTGATCTACCATCTGCGGCTGCACAGTGGTTGGATAGAAAAGAAAGATCGATCAGGGTCAACCGCACTAGGCGCCGTGCTCAGCAAGATGAGTGATGTACAACCTGATTCTTACTGATGCCCATACCTGGTCGTCAAGGCGGAAGAGTTGCTGATGTTTTACCCCTTCTTTGCTCATTGTCTGAGCTACCTGTTTCAGCTGTTGAGAAGATTGGACGCTTTTGTGCGCTTCCACTGCAGCCCCCATGTTGGCCTGGTACAGGCCTCTCTTTGCCATGGTGCATTTAAGTTTGGCCATGTTGGCCCGTTATTTCCTGTTATTTTTTATTTTATTTTTGTTTCTATTTTTACTGATATCTCCCTTTTTGGAAGGCTCTTACATTGGACATTCGCCACCGCTACCCCACCTGCTCCAGGGGACCACGGTCCCCATCGTGACTACTCCACTTATTAGACATGTCCTGCTGGGACTTCCACCATTGCTACATGACTTTCACTCTTTTATTTACCGTCCTCCCGATTTATTTACTGCTTTATTGATGCCTACATATTTTAGTGCTCTTTACTGCCCCGCCTCAGGGCGATCTGGGCAAGCCGGAAACATCCTTAATGTGTTAATGTGTGCACTGTCATGTCTAAGATAACTAGAATTATGTCCTGGAATATTAGGGGGCTAGGTAACCCTGTCAAACGATTGGCTGTGCTCCGCACAATTAAGAGGGTAACTGCTGATGTTGTCTGTCTACAGGAGACTCACTTCTCCCCGTCCTCCACGCCTCAATTTGCTGTGCGACAGTTCAGCCACCAGTATCACTCTACTTTCTCAGTGTACTCGAGAGGGGTGAGTCTCCTGATCAAGCGGGGGGTACAGTTCTCGATGATAGAGGTCGTACTAGACCCTGATGGTCGATATGTTTTTGTTTTCTGTTCCCTCTACGGGACCAAATGTATTATTGCAGGGATGTATGTCCCCCCTCCATTTTCTACTACCATCCTGAGACTACTAACTGACTTTGTTGTCCGCTTCCCGGGTGTCCCGGTACTGGTGATTGGTGATTTCAACAATTGCCTAGACCAGGCCAAAGATAGATTGTCTGTACGTGGGGGGAGTGAACCACTGAGAAGGACTGGGCCTACCCCGTTTGCCCGTCTGCTGTCAGAAATGGGCCTGATAGATGTCTGGAGGGTACGTAATCCAGAGGCCAAGGTATACTCATGTCAGTCTGCTTCTTTGGGAGGACTGTCCAGAATAGACCTGGGGCTGGGAAATGAATTACTTCTACCAATGTTGGATTCCTCCCAATACCATCCCCGGCAGGTATCTGATCATTCCCCCCTAACGATAGATGTCCGCTTTGGGATGAGTAGGGGCAATACCCTTTGGAAGCTTAATCCTTTCTGGCTCTCGCTAATCCCTGATCCAGACCCTATGCCAGATCTTCTTATCACCTTTTTTAGACATAATCTAGGTTCTGCAGGGCTGGATGTAGTTTGGGAGTCAGCCAAAGCTTTCATGAGAGGACAGTTTATCAGAATAATCTCCCAGATTAAAACCTCTACTAAAGAATGGGAGTTGTCAGTCCTGAAGGAGGCAGGAGCCTCTGAGGCAAATTATGTTGCAGATCCCACAGATGAGACAAAACGCTCATGGTTGGCTGCTCAGTCTATGTTGAGAGATCTGTCACTGCAACTTGCTGAGAATAAACGTTTTTTCTTGCAACAAAGTCACTTTGAGGAGGGTGAGAACACAGGGCATATGCTAGCATTGCTGGCTAGGTCACAACAATCATCCTCTCACATTGTATCTATATTGGATGCCAACGGTACTCCATGCTATTCCACTGGTGACATCACGGAGACTTTTAAACTCTTCTTTCAGGATGTTTACTCGTCCAAGGTTAGGCCCTCCAGGAGTGATATTTGCTCCTTCCTGGATAAATACCCCCTACCTTGTTTGGCCGCATCAGATGTGGCTCAACTTAATGCACCTCTAACTGAGGAGGAGTTATTGGAGGCTCTGTCTCATGCTAAAAACAGTCGAGCCCCGGGTGCTGATGGTCTACCATCTGAGGTGTACAAGCGATATTCGTCTATACTTCTTCCCAATTTACTTAAAGTGTATAACCACGCATTCGAGAAGGGTTTTCTTCCTTCTTCCATGAATGAAGCCATTATAGTGGTACTGTTGAAACCCAGCAAAGACGCTTTGTCTCCGGATTCCTATAGACCAATATCGCTACTCACTTGTGATGTTAAACTGCTGGCTAGGATACTGGCGAATCGGTTGGCCAACTGTATACAAAAAGTGATTCATAGAGACCAATCCGGGTTTATTCCAACTAGGTCCACGTCCCAAAATTTACGCAGACTCTTCCTGAACCTGCAAATCCCCACAGACAACATGGGCAACAGGGCGATACTGTCATTGGATGCCGCTAAGGCATTCAATAGTGTGGAATGGCCATATCTATGGGAAGTATTGACTAAATTTGGAGTGGGTCCCTCATTCCTAAGATGGGTCCAGTTATTATATAGTGCCCCAACGGCGAGAATACGCATTAATGGGGGGGTCTCGGACTCCTTTAGCCTGGCTAGAGGCACCCGCCAGGGGTGTCCTCTTTCACCCCTGCTGTTTGCCATGGCCTTAGAGCCTCTGGCTATCCATGTTAGGGAATCACAAGATATAGTAGGATTCTGTAGGGGCCCCAGAGAGGATGTTGTCTCCCTGTATGCGGATGATACTCTCATATACCTGGGTGACACTGTCGGATCCCTGCAAAATGTGATGAGCCTGATAGCTGCCTTCGGGCAGCTGTCGGGTTTCAGCATTAACCACTTGCCGACCAGCCGCCGCAGTTATACGGCGGCAGGTCGGCACTCCTGCGCGAGAGCCCGTAGCTCTACGTCGCGCTTTTCGCGGCCACTAGGGGGCGCGTGCGCGCCGCCGGCGGCCCGCGCGCACACCCCCCGCTCGCCCCCGAGTCCCGTGCGTGTGCCCGGCGGGCGCGATCGCCGCCGGGCACACGCGATCGCTCGTTACAGAGCGGGGAACGGGAGCTGTGTGTGAAAACACACAGCGCTCGTTCCTGTCAGCGGGGGAAACGCTGATTTTCTGTTCATACAATGTATGAACAGAAGATCAGTGATTCCCCCTAGTGAGGCCACCCCCCCCATACAGTTAGAACACAAATAGGAACACACTTAACCCCTTCCCCGCCCCCTAGTGTTAACCCCTTCACTGCCAATGGCATTTTTATAGTAATCCAATGCATTTTTATAGCATTGATCGCTAAAAAAATGCCAATGGTCCCAAAAATGTGTCAAAAGTGTCCGAAGTGTCCGCCATAATATCGCAGTACCGAAAAAAAACGCTGATCGCCGCCATTACTAGTAAAAAAAAAAATAATAATAAAAATGCCATAAAACTACCCCCTATTTTGTAAACGCTATAACTTTTGCGCAAACCAATCAATAAACGCTAATTGCGATTTTTTTTACGAAAAATATGTAGAAGAATACGTATCGGCCTAAACTGAGGAAAAAATATTTTTTTTTATATATTTTTGGTCATATTTATTATAGAAAAAAGTAAAAAATATTGCATTTTTTTCAAAATAGTCGCTCTGTTTTTGTTTATAGCGCAAAAAATAAAAACCGCTGAGATGATCAAATACCACCAAAAGAAAGCTCTATTTGTGGGAAAAAAAGGACGCCAATTTTGTTTGGGAGCCACGTCGCACGACCGCGCAATTGTCAGTTAAAGCGACGCAGCGCCGAATCTCAAAAAGTGCTCTGGTCTTTGGACAGCAATATGGTCCGGGGCTGAAGTGGTTAACTGGAACAAATCAGTACTTATGCCCCTAGATCCTCTCCCGGGCCCATTGCCTGCCTGCGCGAGAGCCATTGCTGTAGTCAATGAATTTAAGTATTTAGGAGTGCAGGTTACACCGGATCCTACTCATTATCTGGATAAAAATTTGTCCCCTTTGCTTCAGAGGTTTCGGCTGAAGTGCTCTGCCTGGCAGAAACTACCACTCTCTGTTACGGGCAGAGTTAATCTTATAAAAATGGTATGGGCCCCTCAACTCCTCTATGTCTTTCACAACGCCCCAGTCTGGATAACACATAAATGGTTTTCCCGAATAGATGCTCAATTCAGGGAACTAATTTGGAACAACAAACCGGCACGTATCAGCCTGCGCACTTTGCAACTCGCAAGGGACCAGGGTGGATATGGCGGTACCCAATGCCAGAAACTACTATGTGGCTTCACAACTCCAACACCTGGGTAACTGGGGGGAGGTGGATAACTCTGACACTATTAGGTCCCTCATAGTCCCCGGGAACTCTAATATTCCGGCGCTGGCATACCTTGATGCAGGTCTCACGCAATTTCCAAACACTCTCCCCACTATTAAACTATTGAATAAATTATGGGAATACGTAAGGTCCCTCTTTAAGATCAGAGCGGTCTGCCAGTTCACCCCAATATGGGGGAACAAATATTATAAGGAACTGTTCAAGCTCCAAGTGTTCAGTCTATGGGAGGGGGCGGGACTCCATTATATCATCCAACTATTTACTGGAGCTGTACTTAAATCTTTTGAACATTTGAAAGAGGAATTTCATTTACTGAATTCTCAATTCTACCAATACCTACAACTGCGTCATGCTGTGCAGGGGGAAAGCAGGCTGTCTCCATTTGTCCAGACGGTACACCCCCTGACGAGGGATGTCCTCTTGACAAGTGAGAAGACGGGAATGATATCTCGGATATATACCAGGCTCCTCAATTTGACCCACGACGCAGGTGGACTTCCCTGTAGGAAGGGATGGGAGCGAGACTTGGGGCCTATAGATGGAGACGTATGGGATCTTTGCCTGACGTCTGCTCCCCAGGTCTCGGTCTCTGCTTCACAGAGGCTATCTCATTTGTACCTCTTGCATAGGGTGTATAGAACCCCAGCCAGATTACATAAATGGGGCATCAGGGATTCGCCTTTGTGTCCGAAATGTGAAGCACATACCGGTGATCTACTACACATGATGTGGAAGTGTCCCAAACTTTTTCGTTACTGGAAGTATGTACTTGACACTATCTCTATGGTGTTTCAGATACCAACCTTGCGGGACCCAGTTGTGTGCCTGCTTGGTGCCCTGGAGTTGCCCGAGCTGTCGCCCAACGGGCATGTTGCTGTGCTACGTCTACTTTACATCGCTCGCAAAGAAATTGCGCGGCACTGGATTACTCCGAGGGTACCAGCGGGTGGGCAGTGGGTAAAGCGAGTTAATAGCATTCTAATTCGTGAGAAACTCACATATCAACATCGCAATGTCCTACGAAAATTTTACTCAATGTGGCAACCCTGGTTAGATGTCCCGGGATTAGGCCCCCTTCAGCTGGTGAGGGATAGACTGTTGCTAGGCTAACCTATCCGTGGCAGGGATGGAACAGGTTTGGGCTATGTGATAGTTTGAGAGGTGTGGACAAACTAGTGGAGGTGATGTGCTGCACAAAGTTCTAAGTGGTAGCTGGCGATTGAGAATATGTAGGAGAGCCATGACTGTGTTACAGCCTTCAGTTACTGTTCTCACTATAACTCTGAAAGATCTTTCCTTCTTCATTCTTTGTTTGTTTTTCTTTTTTCTCTTTTCTTTTCTTTCTCCTTCCCCTTTTATTTCTTCCTTTTTCTCCCCTCCTGTGGTCGTGTTAAGCTACAGTGAACGCACTCAGGTTCTGTCAACTTGGATACACTCCTTATTATGCAGTATCATATGCATTGGTACTCCTATCCTCATGTTTGCTTTATTTGCACTTCACTAATTGATTGTACTTATACTGATGATCGTTGCAGGATTAGTTATTGTATTGATGTAAGGCTCTGCTGAATGTCTGCACCTGCCAATGCAAAAATCTAAATCACGACCTGTTTGTGTATGTCTATGTACTTTTTCTTTGTTTACAATAAACTTTTTCTGATTTAAAAAAAAAAAAGTCTCCGCCTAAGATGATGTGTGGGGAGTGGAATTGTTGGAGTTTAATGAAGAATTGTGTGAAAAATGTGGATTGGGTATCATTGGGGGCGTAAATATTCGCAATTGTGATATCTCTACCAGAAAGTGTACCTTTGATAATAATAAATCTACTTTCTTGATCTTTGTAGACCTGTTGCACATCTATAGGAAATGAGTGATGAAAGAATATGGCCACCCCTTTTGTTTTGGTAGGAGAAGAGGTGTAGAATGATTGGTTGAATGCTTTGTGGAAAAAAAAGTGGGGTGGGAGTCAGAAAGTGTGTTTCTTGTAACATTACTATCTTGCAAGAAGGCCTTTTTCCTTTTGTTTGGTGAGTTGAAACCCTGTACATTGTGAGAAATTATCTTAATAGTCATGGTGTGTCAGTGAGTTAGGCGGATCGACAGGAGGAGAGATAAATGGAATATTGTAGAGTGCATGGGAATTGATGGTATATGAGATGTGTGACCGAGTAGAAACTGTGTAACATACTGGCTTCTGAACATAGGAGCTTTAGTTTCTGAATTGGATGAAATAAGGATTATTGAAAAAGGTGTACCACTTCTATAATATAATATAAACCAAAAACCAAAAAGAACTTTGTTCAAATGAGAACAATCAACAACATAAAGAAAACAATTGGGGTTGGGGGGAAAAAAAGTACCCAACCGACAGAGAAATAATAATGGACCGGATGGTCCAGAACTCAGATATGATAACCGACAAGTGCGAAACAGTGGTATAAAAAAAAATGAGATGCCAACCAGTGTGAGGAGGCATGGGAGATCGCACCTGAGACGGTAAGGCGCGCTGTCTCTGGGGGGAGAGGACACTCTTACTGAGTGGGGGGAAATCATGGCGACACGGAACGGAGGCAACCCAAAACATAGTGTGAGAGTATAATCCTGTGCGGGAGATGAGTAGTGTTCAGTAAAACATTGTCTTACGTGATTCTAATGTTATCTGAGGGGTATTGTTATGCAGTATACTGAGAAGGTCAATACCAATGTACAAACAAACTGTATACGAAGATGTACCAAAATAGTTATTCTGATTATAAAGGTATAACATTGGAATATGCAGCATATTTAATTAGAGGGGGGAGAGGGGGAGAGAGGAGAGAGAAGGGAGCATAAGAGGAATGAGAGGTAAAAGAGATGCAGAGTCATGGAAAAAGGAGGAATAAAGTACAGAGAGAAGAAAAAAAAAGGAGAAAAAATAAGATATAAAATAAAAATAAAATTATACATATTGTCCAGAACAGAGTATCATTCTGAGGGGCCCTCGGAAATTGATTGTATGGCATGGTAGTTAGAGACCGTCTGGGAGGCATCATATGATGTAGTGAGTAAAAAAAAAAAAAGCAGAACCAGAAAAAAGATAAAAATAATAATAATAAAAAAAAGGTAGGGTTCCATGGGGATGTAGTACCGTATATTGGCAGTAGATGTCAGTGAAGCATCAAAAAAAGAAAAGAAGAATCCTGTACTCAAAGGAAAAGTGAATAACTCAGCAGTGAAAAGTTTCTGTCTTTGTGAACAAGAGATAACAAGAGAAAAGTAGTGTTACCTACTGTAACCTGATAGGTACATAATTTGGAGACCGTGAGCGAGGACGGAGCAGATGAGCTATCCCAGGAAGCCTGAGGAATAAAAGAAAGTTAGTCGATGCTTGTGTTTCTATGGGTTAATTAAATCCAAGAGCAACAGGCTCATTCCTGAATCTGCGCCTATCTCCACGTGAGGCGGGGGTGTGCCAAATGGGGGCAGGACGAGAAAATGCTGGCGTGCGAGGGAGATTTACTGCGTCCATTAGACCCAGCTTAACCAGAATTTCCTGGCCCTCAGTGATGGTAGTGGCAATATATGTGGAACCATTGTGGGAAACAATCAATTTAAAGGGGAAACCCCATTTATATCTGATCCTTGCTGTTGCGAGAACTGTAGTAATTTCCTTCATCTTCCTGCGTCTGTCTGCGAGACATCTGGGTAAATCTGCAACTGCACACTGTCAAGAATAATATTTCTCAGGGCTCTTGCTGCACGCATAATTTCCTCCTTGACTAGAAAGTCCTTCATGCAAAGTATTATATCTCTTGGTGGTTTGTCAGGGGCTGGTTTTGCTCTTAGGGCACGGTGAATGCGATCGCAAGTGAATGATTTGAGGATTTTGTTCTGGTAGCAAGAACAGGATAAGCTTGTTGGAATATGCAATTAGGTCTGTTACTGTTTCTGGGACTCCCCTAATCCTAATATTCATCCTTCTGTTTCTATTCTCCAAATCTTCCAAATGTTCTTGAAGCTGGGAAAAGGCTGATGAAAGCTCATCATGCTCCCTGGAAAGATCATTAAATGCAATTGAAAGCTCATCATGCTTAGTTTCCAATAGATCAGTTCTAGTACCTAGAGCAGCTATTTCCTGTGAGAGTGTGTTTGTGGATTTCTGTATCTCTGCCTGAAATGTGTCTAATAGTCTGGAGCACATGGCATCCAGGCTGGAGTTTAGGTCATTCTTGGTCAGTGGGGGGTACTCACTGTGATCACCAGAATCAGAGGCAGATGAGGTGCTGGAGAGGAGAGAGAAGGGGAGGGCTGTGTGTTGGAGCACTTATTCGCCATCTTGCCGCGCTCCTATGACCTCAGGCAATAGTGAGTCAGGTTGTGGTGGGATTTGAAGCTCCGCCGTCCTTTCTTTTTTGCTGGCTGCATGCACAGGGTGATGTGTGCGGGGGTGTCTGTCTGTGGGGATCGTATCCGGTGATTTTAGCCCCGTTTTTAGAGGGTTTGATCCGCTCGGGAACCGGAGCTCAGTTCAGATGCGGCCGCTCTGCTCCATGCCGCGCATGCGCCCCCCTTAACTTTACTTTTCAACCAGTCTCCCAAGCCAAAAGTCCCACCGAGGATACACACCCCCTTTGGGGGTACACAAATTGTTCTAATTTTGGGATGTGGTGAGACTATGGTTTTTTGCTTACATGCTTAGTGGACACCTATATCCTTCTTCCTATAATATAGGGTAGAAAATACCTACCTCCTCTCCTATTAGGTGTCTTTCTTTTGTAAAGCTTACTAGCGAATTCATTTTTTATTACACGGCCAACTTCTTCTTAAAGCATCCAAGATGGCTAATTATGAGGACAACAACTGGGACAGTGCAATGTCAGGCGTATACCAGAACTTTAGCCAAAAAGAGCAAAAAGACACAGAACTACATTCTATCTTTTTCTTCCTATGTAATTTATAAAAAAAAAAATTGCTTAATCATTGGCATATTCATTCCTTCGAGCATTACCTAAAAAATAAGATCAACCCTTACGGACTTAGGGGCAGATTCACAAAACAATTACGCCTGTCTAACTGGGGTTAGACAGGAGTAATTTCAAATTTCCCGCGGCGTATCACTAGTTTGAATTCTCAAACCATGATACGGCGGCTTCGGGCTTCGATCCGAGAGGCTTACGTCTTCGTAAGCCTTCGGATCTACGCTGCCATCTATTTGCGGCCGCTGGGAGGAGTTCGCGTCGTTTTAATGCGTCGGGATATGCAAATGTGTTTTTACGGGGATTCACGAACAAACGAGCGAGCGTCGCAATCGTTTTCGTCTATTTTTTTTATACGTAATGTTAGAGCAGCTTTTTGCTGCTCTAACTTTACGTAGCCCATGTTAAGTATGGCCGTCGTTCCCGCTTCGAATTTATTTAATTTTTTTTTTTTGTTTACGTAACTCGTCGGGACGTGGATCGCCCGTAAAGTACGCTACATAAACAACGAATGACGTCACGACGTGATTTCGCGCAATGCACGGCGGGAAATTTGCGAACGGAGCATGCGCAGATCGATCGCCGCGGGAACGCGCCTAATTTAAATGTTTCACGCCCCCTACTCGCGCAGATGGATTGCGACGGGAGAAATACACTACGCCGCCGTCGTTTACCGTAGAAAATCTACCTGAATTCCACGTAGAGCAAGGTAAAAAACGGCGGCGTAGTGTATTTCTGATACGCTACGATAATCCATTTCTCTGTGAATCTGCCCCTTAGGGTTCAAATTTTTCCAACTATGGATAATACTGACCCTGGCTTTAACCCCTTCCATACAGGGCATGTTCACCCCTTCCTGCCCAGACCAATTTTTAGTTTACAGCGCTGTTGCACTTTGAATGACAATTGCGCGGTCATGCAACACTGTACCCAAATTAAATTGTTATGTTTTTTTTTCCCACACAAATAGAGCTTTCTTTTAGTGGTATTTGATCATCTCTGCGGTATTTATTTTTTGCACTATAAACAAAAGAAGAGCGACAATTTAAAAAAAAACACTGTGGGCCAGATTCAGATACACTTAATTTTGCGCTGCGTAATCAAAATACTCTACGCTGCCGTATTTTACCAGGCTCTACATCGAATTCTGGTAGATTTTTGCCCGTACGCTACGGCGGCGTAGTCTATTTCTCGCCGCGTAATCGGAATACGCGATTAGGGGGCGTGAAGCATTTAAATTAAGCGCGTCCCCGCACGATCGAACTGCGCATGCTCCGTTCAGAAATTTCCCGCCGTGCATTGCGCGAAATCACGTTGTTACGTCATTCGTTGTTTGAGTAGCGTCGTTTACGAACATTCCTATTCCCGGACGACTTACGTAAAAAATAATAAAAGACGTCGGAAAACGTCAGCAAAAAGCTGGTATAACTTTGCGCAGAAAAAAGATGACTAAAGGTGCCGTAAGAGATTGCGAATGAAGATTGTAATTTCGGGGATCGCCGGCAAAAGCTCATTAGCATACCCCGACGCGGAAAACGAAGGGAAGTCCACCCAGTGGCCGCAATTTTATTGCAGCGTAGATCCGAAGGCGTACGAACACGTAATCCAGTCAAATTGAAGCCCGCAGCCATCTATTCATGGTTTGAGGTTTCCGACTAGCTAAAAAATGCGCGTAATTTGAAATTACTCCAGTCTAACACCAGTTAGACAGGAGTTACGGCTCTCTGAATCTGGCCCTATATTTTTTCCTTTTTATTTAATACATATCACAATTTAAAAAAAAAATAATATAGATTTCACGTGCTCATTCTAAGAAGGGTCGCATGCTAAGTTCGGTGTTCATACCCAGTGGAGCAAGCGAGAAATGGTGGATCTACACCTTAAAATCGCTTGCTCCACTGGGTATGAACACCGAACTTAGCATGCAACCCTTCTTAGAATGAGCACGTGAGATCTATATTATCTGGGAAGTCCAGGATTTGATATTAGACTTGGAATTCAAATTCATGCTATAAAGTAATACCTTTCACTTGCCCATCTTTTGATTTTGATTTTGTGCTCCAAATTTGCCTTTGTCCCTTCCCGGGTCCTCTGGTATAAGCTTATCAAGCTAAAATTATTTTCTAATTTCTGCCTGTTTAAGAGAGAGATGTAGCAGGGCAAATTACTGCAGTGATCATAGAGATATCTGGTAGCTATAAGCTCACTGCAGCCTATCTGCGGTTATCTTCTCTCACCACAGCTAACCTTTAACTGATGCCTATCTGCAGCATATGTGCCAGTTGATGTGAATATAGCAGACAGGGCAATTTTACTGCAACACCCATTAAAACACCCTGTAGCCATTCGTTTGCTATTGCCCACTTGCAGTACCTCCTTTTCACCACAGTGTGTTTTTTACTTGATGTTCAATTGTAGCATATATTTAATGTTTTTGTGTTTTATGTGTCAGTGAAAGGGACATTAAGCAAATAATGCACATAGCATAGGATATCAGCGAGATTAAAACTCTGTTCAACAACTTATTATTATCTTGAAGCGGACGTGCGGATTGAGAATATAAAGGAGCACCGCACGCCAGGCTTCACACGTCCAGACGAAGCTACGCAACTTGCCATTGCGAAACGCGTTGACGTCAGACGCTGACGCACGCTACAGCAACAGACCCCGTGTCATAGCGGGAGATCGTAATTCTACCCGGGAGCCTATCGAGGTTTGGAGAGACTGGCTTTTCAAGACCCAACTCACATTAACAACCCATAGGGGCGCACCACCATCTATAATCAGTGCATACTGTGCGCCGGGTCCTATGTCCTACTCCTGAGCTCTGAGACCATGTAAACAAGGACTCTGATTGATCAGCTACACGCATTCTGTGGGAACAGCAGCAGCAGACTCTTACTATCATATACTCTGCTACACGGCAGACTGTCCTATGATTAAAAATAACAGCACTTTCTACCTTGGAAATCGGGTAAGATCGTTACTATACCGATATATATTGATATTTTGGTTGAGCATTGCTCCATTGCCGTTTCCTCATTTGGTTTTGCCTTTATGCAAACAGACACTACAGATTGCAGTATCTATCCTAATTAATACTGGAGCCTCACACACGTATGTCCTTAAGCCACTAGCCGCTTCAACAGCAGTGAGACTCGGAAGCAAATTTACTGTTTATGGGAGAACCTGGCTACATCTTGGCCCATACAGATAACTACAAGTCTCTCTCCACTGTGATAAAGTCGCAAAATTAGCGATAAATGTAGAGTTGCACAGTCACTGGTCTTCAAGCAGAAATAGCAACAAACACGGTTTTATTGCATCCAACAGAAAAATATACAGGGGTTTTCACAGTCCATACAAAATGGTACCTTCAGCCTCCTGGCTTACACGTATAATGGAAAATACCGAGCCACCTGGCTATCTTTAGCAGTAGCACCACACTACTCAGGCTCCCTCGTGAAGCATTCCTGACTCCTGTCAGCCACCTCAGACTCAGGCCTCTGGGTATTATAGTGCAGCCTGCACTCTCCAGCTTCTCTAGCTTCTCCAGCTAATTTAGTGCACACCTGCACTCTCAGGGTTCTCCCTTCCAGACCTGGACTCCTCGGGAGGGTGGAGCCTGAGCCACAGCCAGGCCAGCACTAAAAAGCTGAACACACAGCTGTGCAATCAATGTGTCTGTCTCTCCAAAATAGGGCGAAAACCAGCCATCCATCAGGCAAGACAGATCCAAACCATCACACCACATATATCCTCTATTTCAAAAAAGTATTGGACATTGTTCTTCTTGGACAGGTGGACTCTATTCATTTATTTTTGCATTAGATTTTTGGGTACACTTTTATACCCCCACCAGTATCATTATTAGCCAGCATGACCATTAGTCCTTCTTTTTGAACTGTATAGCGCAGCATTCATTGTATCTCCCTAGGGGGTCCCCCCGCTAATATTCCCTAATACTTCTACGATATTGCCCCATACTTCCACGGCAATATCTCCTTCTGGGGAATATCAACGGGGTCACTCTACTCTAGCGTCCGGACAGCTGTTCATTTGTGTTGTCTTTGTCTGTCCCTGTTTTTGTCCTGTACGTTTTTTTGTCAGCACCAGTTAGTGAATAACAACATATTTTTTCACGGGTGCAGCTTTGGCCGGCGAACACCAGTTGATAATTTTAGTACTCACAGGTTCAAGATATTGAACCTTTTAATGCTACATATTGTTTATAACATCTATATACATTTCTTATTGACTTTAAAATAAAAATTAATATTTTTGTACTCCGTTATTGTCCGTCACTACCTTGATAACCGCTAGGTTCGTAGAGGCACCCTGCCTTAGTGTCCTCTTCAGGATTCAAACCCTTCTTATGCGATACGTATTATTCTACGTATTTTTGGTTAAAAAAAACGCAATTATCGTATATTGATTGGTTTGCGCAAAAGTTATAGCGTCTACAAAATAGGTGATAGATTTATGGCATTTTTTTTTTACTAGTAATGGTGGCGATCTGCGTTTTATTTTTTTTGTGACCGTGACATTGCAGCGGACATATCGGACACTTTTGACACGTTTTTGGGACCATTCACATTTACACAGCGATTAGTGCTATAAAACTGCACTAATTACTGTGTAAATGTGACTGGCAGGGAAGGGGTTAACACTAGGGGGCGCTGAAGGGGTTAAAATGTTCCCTAAAGTATGTTCTAACTGTAGGGGGAGGGGGACTCACAGGGGGAGGAGACCGATGTGTGTTCCTCTGTACTGGGAACACACATCAGTCTCCTGCCGTGATCAGCGGTAATCGCGGGTGCCCGGCGGCAATCGCGGCCCTCGGGCACGCGCGCAGGATCGCGAGTGGTGCCATGGGTGCGCGCGCCCTAGAACGCCATGAAGAAGGGACGTTGTGTGATGTCCAGTCTCATCGGCGAGGGGTTAACACTGACGTCAATCTCCTATGGCCCGGTAGGGAAGTGGTTAAAGAAGCGTGGGAAGAAAACCTTCAAAAATGCTCTGCATGAATGATGTCATTATTGATAGAAGAATACCAGAAAACTATCCACAAAATAGACAAAGAACTAGAACCCCTTTTTGCACAAGTAAAACTATACATCGATCATGACTCTTACAAAAAATTGGATGAAGAGCTCAATGAACATTTACAACAATTCAACATATTCAATTCAAGATATTTTGATAAAAAAAAGAGAAGAAACTCCTGAGAGATCAGGGTGCCTTTTCTGAACATAGAGCCTATAATTGGATAATTGGAAGCATCCACAAGTTAGAACTAATCCCCAACCTAAAACCAGATCTTTTAATAGGGATCAGGGATTTTCAGATGTCTCCTCTGCCTCCTCCGTCTCCTCCATAGGACGGATGAGGCCGAAGAGATCTGGAAAAAACAAAAGAAGATCCAGTGATGGACCCCAAGAAAATTCCAACAAAAAACATATTACGGAACCCCCAATTGTCAACTCCAAGAGTGGAAATACACAAGGAAACCCCACCTCAGTTAAAAACCAACTGGGGGGGACATGGCTGAGTGAGGAAGCAGAACTTTGGAGCTCCTGGCCTTGTCCTCCTTTCTACCGGCCAAAGACCTGAAAATACAGGCATGTAATCTGCCAAAAAGAACAAGAATAGAGGAACGACCCGACTTACCCGCTCTGGTGTTAAAACAGGCAACTTACACCACTATTTCCACCCTCAAGTGCCGATTTCCCCAGGAGCAAGAGTGGCGGCGCCACGTGGCAATCCGCATGGCGGCCCAATAGAAGACCCGGACCAGGCTATCTGGACTTTCCACCCAGACAATATGTCGGCAGACACCGCCACACCGGGAACACCGGAGGCACACCCGACCATGTCTACCTCAATTGCAGGACCAGGAGGCACGCCGGCGTAGCGGGAGATATGAGCTGTAACGGAATGAACCGTGACAACCAGAGACTTTGGAAGGATGAGAGATACTCCTGTGCCAGGGACACTAATAACTCCTGGGTCTAAGTCCACCCTGTGCCCTTGTAGGCGTAGGGTGGCTAATAGAATCCTAAATTCTATGAGATGGGACATTACTAATAATTCATGTTTGCAGGATGTCTTGAGATATCACAAGTTGTTGGCTATTCAATGTAAGCACACATGGAGATTGCATTGTCCTGTGATTAACTGTAACATGCTGTACTAGATATAAGCAAGCTAAGAAACCAATAAAGTATTCATTCATTTGGAAACCAGAAGATAGAGCAGTCAGTCTCATTTTCTGGGGAATTGATATGGATCGTGTATGTAGGATTGTCGCTATGTGTCGGATAAGCTTGTCGTGGGTGGATGGAAGGTCGTAAACGGTGGTGACCATTACATTGGTGGCACAGCAGTGGGATGATTCCATCTTCAGAAGGACGGCTACAAGGGCACAGGACAATGGAGGCGGTGTATGAACGGATGAAGCTCTCTTCCCTCAAGGACTTACTGGAGAGCCGGGACAGACCGGCCAGCAACTGTAAGAAAAGGGACATTATCGCAGCACTTGTCGAAATGGATAGAGCTAAAAGGCCCGGCATAACAGACAGGACACCCGAAGAAGCAAGTTTTGATCGGGCTGTTAACATAAGACTGGCACATTATGGTCCTAACCCTCCACCGGAGATCAGGGACCGAGTTATAGCGGCTCTGAAAGCATATTTGCTACTGCAAAGAGGTTCTGCAGCAGCAGAAGTCACAGCAGCACCAAATGAAGAGCTGGCCACAGAGCAGAGTGTCATGGGCCCCTGCTCCTCACTAACAGAAGAGGGGGACCCTGTGGTAGTGGATGGGACTGTGGTCTCCACTCACAGCAACCCAGCAGAAGAGCTGGCAACAGAACAGAGGGTCACGGACCTCTGCTCCTCACTAACAGAAGAGGGGGACCCTGTGGTAGTGGATGGGACTATGGTCTCCACTCACAGCAACCCAGCGGAAGAGCTGGCAACAGAGCAGAGTACCCGGGGCCTCTGCTCCCAACTAGCAGAAAAGGGGGTCCCTGTGGTAGTGGATGGGACTACAGTCTCCACCGGCACAACCCCAGAAAATGGTGCGGCACTGAAACAGGAGGATGTCGGCTTTGCTTTGCAAGCACCGGGGGGTTTTCACCTAGCACCAGTGGATGGGACTTCAGTCTCCACTGGTATATACCAGGAAGGGGGGGCAGTTGGCCCAGACCCCCAACAGCATGATGGACTGAGCCCAGCCACCCTGCCTTCTCCCCAGCGGCTGAAAGGACTCCAGGGAGAAGGGCCAGTCCAGGCCTCTCTTCAGCGGCAGGTGTGTTCTCTGAGATAGGCAGAGGTTGGCGGGGTGAGTAATGCTCAGTTTGGAGCAATTTTTTTGGGGTACGGTATGGATACCAGCATTGGAGGACTGGAACTACTGACTGACTTCGGAGTCAACCCATTTGGGGTTCCCTCCTGTGTCCGTCTCCCACCGAAAGGGGAGAGATGTAATGGAATGAACCGTGACAACCAGAGACTTTGGAAGGATGAGAGATACTCCTGTGCCAGGGACACTAATAACTCCTGGGTCTAAGTCCACCCTGTGCCCTTGTAGGCGTAGGGTGGTAATAGAATCATAAATTCTATGAGATGGGACATTACTAATAATTCATGTTTGCAGGATGTCTTGAGATATCACAAGTTGTTGGCTATTCAATGTGGGCACACATGCTTTTGAAAGGTGTTAATTGCATCTACCCCTAGACATTACATTGTCCAGTGTATAAAGGTGATACTTCAGGTCTGCTGCTAGACCTTTCAATTGTCTGATAACACGGTTTAAAGCCTATTGATGCCCAGGTGTCAAGACCCTTTAGAGACAGTACGTCTGTCTAGCTATGTGGATTGAGGTCAAGGCATTGTGTAATTGTATTTTGGAATGTGATAGATCTCGTCAGTATCGGTGCCGAAATGTCTGCTAGAGAATTAGCCCTAGTGTGTGAATAGGGGGGTGGAGATTGCATTGTCCTGTGATTAACTGTAACATGCTGTACTAAATATAAGCAAGCTAAGAAACCAATAAAGTGTTCACTCATTTGGAAACCAGAAGATAGAGCGGTCAGTCTAATTTTCTGGGGAATTGATATAGATTGTGTATGTAGGATTGTCGCAGTGTGTCGGATAAGCTTGTCGAGGATGGATGGAAGGTCGTAAATGGTGGTGACCATTACACGAGCGCTCCTGCAAGCCCTTCCTACCCGCTCCGATATAGAGACTCTCATACTAAAACTAGAGGAGACGCACCGGCGTGACTTCCAGGAAGTACGGGCAGAAGTGTCTACATTAACAGACAGAGTGTCCACGGGCGAGGGATCTTTAGCAGCCTTGGAGCAGCGTGTGACCGGCCTGGAACATGACAGGGACCTCCACAGAGAGGCGGCGGTCACACTTCAGCTACACCTTGAGGGGGTTGAGGACCGGAGCCGCCGCAATAATTTGCGGCTCCGTGGGATACTGGAATCGGTGGACACCGATGCTCTGGACGGCACGCTGCTACAACTGTCCCGCGATGTGCTGGGAGACCCGGAGGAAACCGTGGAGGTGGACCATGCACACCGCGCACTAGGCCCGAAATCGGATGACCCGGACAGACCCCGGGATGTCGTGTGTAGATTGCTCCGATTTGCACAAAAAGAGCACATCATCAGGGTACTACCGGACCTATCTCGGGCGACACTACGCCGTCGGGCGATGCTGAATCCCATCCTCGACTTGGCGAAACGGCAGGGTTTCACACACAGGTGGGGTTACCCACTTGCAGTAACCTTTAGAAAAGACAGAGCAGCGTTCACCGTTCAGACGCCGGCGGACCTCCCGGCCCTCTTCCAGTTCCTAGACATAGACCGGATTCCTGTTCCCGACTGGCTGCAACTCCTGCCTCGTACCCCTGGCTGAGTGGGCCCCTCGATGTACAGAACCGGGATGGGCGCACGCCAGCAAGGTCGTGGACGGAGGAGACGCCGTGCACCCTCGGATGGAGAGCACCGTGAGTAGGCCGTAGGCCACAATCCCCAGAACCCCGTAGCCTACCCTCCCTCTGTTGTGCCGGTGGCGATGCATCCCCCCTCGCGTTTTTTTTTTCCAATAACCAGGGATCCATCATATTGACCTGACCCGGAAAACCCCGGGTTGCCGTTTCTCACGGAGCTGACCCTCCCACCATGTGTGACATTTGTGACCCGAGCCCGCGACTTGGGAGGGTGGAGAAGCTCAGGTTATAGTTTAGATCCCTGACCGATCTCCCTGAACAGTTTTTTGGGCTCCCGCGCTGTTAGGGCGCTCCCTGATTCCCTGCAGACCGGAGTATGGTTCGCGAGGCCCTGGCATCCTTCCACCTCTCCCTGTGTTGCTGGTGAAGGCTGACTCCCCCTGTACTGACATCCCGGACAGCCCCATCCAAGCCTGGGTCGGAGTCCCCTAGTTGCCTGCTACCCGGGGGACTGTAGCAATACTGTCTCGCACACCCCCCCCCCTGCCCGTTACGTTTTTTCTTTTGCTTTAGTTTCCTTGACACCCAGGGGGGCGAGGAGCCCTGTGCCTTTGATTAGTCTCCGGAAAAGACCACATTGTGCGATTTTTTGGGCCTCCGCGCTGTTAGGGCGTGCCCTGGTCTCCCGTAGAACGATTACGCATTACAGCCAAGTTGTGGATGGGCTCCCTAGATTGAATGGGAGAAAAGGGACGCCACACAGTATTACCCTGTTTGTGGGGGGGGGGGGGCTGCTGGCTGTTTGGGATTATTTTACTGGTGGAGTTGAGGATACTACACCCCTCAGGTTTACCGGTTAGACATCTAATGTACCTGTTACTGCACTTTTTGTGGGTATGAATACTTACGTTGAGGTTCTATAATACGTGTTTTATGCCTTATTCCTCGCCTTACATGTTTTTATTTTTTGTTCTTTTCTTTTGAAACACGGGGCCAGGAAGAAGAAGTTAAGGACGGAACAGTTGACTACTCTGCTATCCATACTGCAAACCTTAGAGTCACAACACAAACAAATGCCAACGAGACAGCTGGGCATTGAGCTCGACACCACGCGGAGACAGGTCACAGACGTTCTTACATACAAAGCTAAGGCAGCCATTCAAGTATGCAGACGCAAGGTATACGAGTCGGGAAACAAATGTGGGAAGATGTTGGCCCGTTCTCTGTGCACACAAAACAGCGCGTCCTACAATCCTCACGTGGTTAATCGGGAGGGACGGAAGGTATCAGTCCCGCAGTCAATCTCCCGGGAGTTTAGGAACTTTTACAATACCTTATATAATCTACACACTACACACCTGGACTCCGGTGCGGCCCTTTCGAGGGAATACCTGATCTCCTCGGCCATGCCAACCTTATCCTCAGATGTTAGAGCCCATTACCTTACCTGAAATACAATTAGCTTTGGGCAGTACCAAACCGGGTAAAGCCCCGGGCCCAGACGGGCTAACCGTGGCGTATTACAAAGCATTTCTCCCTTCCCTGAGCCCCCATTTGATCTCTTTGTTTAATAATCTTAGTACAGGGACGAGACTACATGTATCGACGTTGCAAGCGCAGATAGCGGTTATCCCTAAGGAAGGGAAAGACCCAAGCCAGTGCGGCAGTTACCGCCCTATTTCGCTGCTGAACGTTGACCTCAAGCTCCTTTCTAAGATCCTCGCGACCAGAATCCAACGCCACCTTTCGAGCCTAATTCACCTTGACCAGGTTGGGTTTGTCCCTACCAGGGAAGCTAGGGACAACACTGCCAAGGTCCTGAACCTCGTACACGCAGTGAACATTCCGAAAACACCTTGCGTCTTTGTGAGTACTGACGCCGAAAAGGCGTTCGATTGTGTCAATTGGCGGTTCATGTTCGATACACTAAAACACATTGGACTGGGCCATAAAATGCAGCATTGGATATCAGCGACCTACACAGATCCGACTGCCAGAGTCAGGCCAACGGAGTATTGTCGGAAACGTTCCCGATTAAAAACGGGACGCGACAGGGGTGCCCCCTGTCGCCCCTACTGTTAGCACTCACCCTCGAACCCTTCCTGCGACACGTACAAACGAACCCAGACATTTCAGGGGTTATGCCGCGTACACACGATCACTTTTTGCGATGAAAAAAAACGACGTTTTTTAAAACGTCATTTAAATTGATCGCGTGTGGGCAAAACGTCGTTTTTTGTCTTCAAAAAAACGACCAAAAAAAAATTCCAACATGCTTGAATTTTTTGTGTCGTTTTTCAAAACGTTGTTTTTTGTGTTATAAAAAATGATCGTGTGTGGGCAAAACGACATAGAAAATGACGTTTTAAACCCGCGCGTGCTCAGAAGCAATTTCTGAGATGGGAGAGCTCGTTCTGGTAAAACTACTGTTTAGAATGGATTAAGCACATTCGTTTTTTTAAATCTAATGAAGAAAACAATGCGCTGTATTTGCCACAATGCTTTTTAAACCATTTCCAAGCTACCCTAAACTCCTAGTTTGTTGTGGCTCATCTTGTTTGACATATTTCTGTCAACCTTTTGACTTTATTATTTTTTTGGGCCCTTTTTTTTTATTTATTTTTTGTTTTTTGGGACACGTAATTTTTTTGGGGTAATATCTTTTAACAGATGTTTTGAACTACAATTTTTTTTTAAGGATTTTGGAGGGTGTGAAGTGACCACAGCAGCTTATTTTTTGTGGTTTAATTTACCCACAAGGAGGTTGTTGTTCCTTGTTTAATGTCGTTTTAATTTTTAAAATGTGTCTGCCTACTCACTATAACAATCTCTATATTTGTTTGTAAAAAAATACACATGGTCAAAATTTGCAAACCAACCAAAATATACCTTTATTCAGGTTGAAAAGGTAAATAAATAAAAAGTACAACCATCTGGCAATCCAAAAGCAAAACCAAATAAAAACAAAGAAGCCTGGATAAAAACAAAGGAGACCCTGCTTGAAGTTGTAAACACAAGGGTCCACCAAGAAAACAATGAAGGCTGTGAAGGCCAAAAAAAATTCGCTTCGGGGCACCATCTCCTCACTTCTTCCTCCCTGCAGTCTTCCCTGCAGCCTTCCCTGCAGCCTTCCCTGCAGTCTTCCCTGCAGTCTTCCCTGCAGTCTTCCCTGCAGCCTTCCCTGCAGGCCGAGTCCTCAGGGGCTGTGTTCCTGGAGCCGACGTGCCAGGAGCCAGAGCAGGCTCAGGAAGAGGAGGAGCAGGAGAAGGAGCAGGAGCAGGGGCTGGAGATGGAGCAGGACCAGGAAGCGCAGTAAGGACAGGAGTGCGAATCAGCCCAATGCCAATATCGTCATTGAGCTGTCCCAGTGTGGCCATGCTCATGACCTGGAACATAAGGGATTCGCAGCGCACACGCTGGCCCAGCTCTAGATTTTTAAGCTTGGCAGCGATCAGCGCTGCGAATCCCTCTTCCTCACTGGGCTGCTCTCTGATGGCCAAAGTTGCTTCACGGAGCATGGCCTGGGTCTCCTCCTCCATCTGCATGAGCCTTCTGGCCCTTTTTGCTGGGTTCCGGATAGGAGGGATTTGGGAGATACAATCACGCTGGCGTGACTCCTGTCTCCCACTGGGGCCTGCCTCCTCCTGGCTCCCAGTGGGGCCTGCCTCTTCCTGGCTCACTGCGTGGCCTGCCTCCCCCTGGCTCACTGCGTGGCCTGCCTCCCCCTGGCTCACTGCGTGGCCTGCCTCCCCCTGGCTCACTGTGTGGCCTGCCTCCTCCTGGCTCACTGCGTGGCCTGCCTCCTCCTGGCTTTGCTCTGCCTGTGTATAATAAAAAAGGGACATATTTTATTTTTTGGCTTCATTCATCACACACATTTCTAACTTAATGACATATCATAATTGAATGCTAAAATATATTTATCACAGGCCCTCCATCCCTAATTCTGTGGCCCCTTACACAGCTTTAGATATGTGCCCCCTGGAGCTGGGGGCGGGGGGGGGGGGTTTGATGTTGACTGAAATTCCAAAGTAGGGGGCCTTTATCCAACCGTTTTTTTACTTTAGGGTGGACAAAATGTTAATGGGCAAAAAGGGTGTTTAACATCTGCGGCCACTGTATGGTGTACCTAATGGCGTACAAGAAAATGACACACATTCATTATGACCTCTGCATTTATGTATCTTGTCCCCATTCTGTTTTGCCACTATTGCTTAGTGATATCTTCCAAATTTTTTGGCCAATCATTTATATAATTTCGATCACTTGTAACATAAATTACTCATCATTATTATACTTTGCATTACAAAAATGAATCTGAAAATGCAATACCTGGCTCCATGGGTCACAATCTGGCTCCTCCATGAACTCAGGCTCTTCCTCTGAGCTTGCCTGCTCTTGCCTGCAGGGAACACTGGAGGGCTGACTGCAGGGAACACTGGAGGGCTGACTGCAGGGAACACTGGACTGCCTCCTTGGGGGAAGGGTAGACATGGATGGCCTGGACTCTATGTGATCATCCAGGAACTGCAGCTGACCATAATACCACAGGTTAGGCTTGTAGACGCTGTCAGCTGCAGCCCCAGACCTCATTGAGGCCAGGACTTGTGACCGTTGGGTCCTGTAGGTGCCCCGAAGCGAATTGATTTTAGCCTTAACAGTCTCCAATGTAGCGTTGGGGACCCTTGTTTTTACATATTCAAGCAGGGCCTCCTTTGCTTTCTTCCGGGCATCTTTGTTTTTATTAATTTTGCTTTTGGATTGCCAGAGAACTGGATGTTCCTTCCATCTCTGGATGAATTCGGTCAAAAATTCGGGATCCTTAAAGGCCTCCATTATTTCTGCATGTACAAAACAAAAAACAAAGCCTAGTGTCAGTCAAGCCACTACTACTAATTAGCTTTTAAACACCATGGGGGTTATTTATGAAAGGAAAATACACTCTGCACTTCAATTGCACTGAAAGTGCACTTGGAAGTGCAATCGTTGTATAAATCTGAGAGGGGTAGATCAGAAATGAGGGGAAGCTCTGCTAATTGTATCAGACAATGATGTGCATGCTAAAATGCTATTTCTAAATTTATCCTTGCATGTCCTCCACAAGATCTCCAGCGACTGCATTTCCAAGTGCACTTGTAGTGCAAAGTGTCTTTTCCTTTAAGTAAATCACCCCCCATATCTTCTAGCCCACACAATCATCCACTGTTCCCTAATATTTGTAATGTCCATAATCCAGATACATACCGTCTTATGATCCGATCGTCTCTTCCGCCTGGTTCCGCAGGTTGTGAACGGCGCTTGCAATGAACCCCCCATATCTTCTAGCCCACACAATAATCCACTGTTCCCTAATATTTGTAATGTCCATAATCCAGATACATACCGTCTTATGATCCGATCGTCTCTTCCGCCTTGTTCCGCAGGTTGTGAACGGCGCTTGCAATGAACCCCCCATATCTTCTAGCCCACACAATAATCCACTGTTCCCTAATATTTGTAATGTCCATAATCCAGATACATACCGTCTTATGATCCGATCGTCTCTTCCGCCTTGTTCCGCAGGTTGTGAACGGCGCTTGCAATGAACCTCCCATATCTTCTAGCCCACACAATAATCCACTATTCCCTAATATTTGTAATGTCCATAATCCAGATACATACCGTCTTAAGATCCGATCGTCTCTTCCGCCTTGTTCCGCAGGTTGTGAACGGCGCTTGCAATGACGTGGATCCCTTTAAACGGCGCGAACGTGTGACGCGATGCACGAGATCCCGCCCCTGACGTTCGGTCTCGTCTTTTCCACGCCCCTTTCTCGATCTTTCTTTGTGGGTGTGTTTTAGTGAAGAAAGATGGCGACAAATATGGCAAGCTCAAGCCATCAGGCAGGCCAGGCCCAGCCAACCGGACGATCCCGGCGGAGGTACAAGGCCTCAAACATGGCCTTCCAAGAGATGGTGGAGATGGTCACCATCTTACAAAGGGAGGATTATGATGGGAAGCATGGCCCTTACCTGCATCCAAACAGGGTGAAGGCCGACATCATGGAGAAGGTGATCAGGAGGCTGCATCAAAAATTTGGCCAACGCAGGACTCGAGAACAATTAAGAAAGAGGTGGTCAGACCTCAAAAACAGAGGGGCAGATTCACGTAGATCGGCGCATTATCATTCCGGCGTAGCGCACCACTTTTCCGTTAGACTTGCGCAATCTAGCCGCGTAATCCGGCGATTCACGTAGCTTTTACGCAAGAGCTTGCGCAAACGTAAGGTTTTTTCCGGAGGCGTAAGGAGGAGTAATACAAATTGGGAGGGACGTGGGCGTGTTACATTGAAATGAGCCGTGACCCCATGCAAATGAAGGGCCGGCCGACTCGCGCATGCGCGCGTGAAGGAAACCATGTCAGCTCCGTTGTGCGCATGCTCACAACTCGGGAGCGGCGCAATCATTGAAATTGGAAATGGACTAGGGCAACGTTGTGAACTACGCAGACAGCATAAATAGACACACACAAACGCCCTTCCATTGCAAAAGTACATCCCTTTGTGTCCCTTCCCATTGAATCAAGTGCTTTTGCTCTGTTGTTCGTTAGAGTGTGTTTTGTAGTTGTCAGATTAGTGTTCTGTGTGATCTTGTGCTTGTTGGTAGTTTTGTGAAAGTGTATTTTGATAAGTGTTTGAGACTGTTTGTTTGATTGATAGATTTCTGAGCGTTTGTTTTCTTGCTTTATTTTTTCATCTGATTTTTTTGTGTGTGTTTCTTGCTGAGTGCTAGTGTGATTTTTGGCTGTTCTTTTTCTCTTTGTGTGTGTTCTTGTCTGATTGGTTGTGCTTGTATTTGTGACAGATTTTTGGTGACTGCTAGTGAGTTTGTTTGGAAGTATGACTGAGAGAAAAAGAAAGCTCAATTTTACTGTGGGGGAAAAAAGAATTCTTGCCCGGGCCATTACCGACTATGGGCGTTTTCTCCACGGCCCGCAGAGTGCCACCACCACCCCGGCCAGGAGGAGGGAGATCTTGGATATGATCACAGAGCAGGTCAATTCATCGGGGGAGGGGGAGACACGGACCCGCTCTGGGATAGAAAAGAAAATAAATGACCTCCGGCGTGAGGTGAAAAAAAAACTGGCCGCAATAAATGCCCATGCCAGGGGCACAGGAGGGGGCCCACCATGCCGGGTTAGATTTTCAGAGACGGAGCGTGTGGTGGCCCTGACCTTTCACCGGCATGAAGTGGAGGGCCTGCCAGGCTTTGACACAAGTCCGGTCCCCGCGGTGCCAGGTAAGGTTTTTATTTCTCTCAGGTGTGTAGCATGTGTGGGGGAGGGGGTGAAAGGGAATATGTGGCAAGTGTGTGGATCCTCCAACCTGTGAATGTTTTGTGTCATCCACAGCTGTGCAGGAGGGTGCAGGGCCATCTGGACTGACCGCTCCAACCCCAGGACAGCAGCCTAATGAGGCCCCCCCAACAAGGCCAGAGTCCGCAGAGGAGGAACAAGAGGAGGGGGAGGATCATGCGGAGGACGATCATGAGGAGGAGCAGAATCATGAGGAGGAGGAGTCCATGGAAGGCACTGGCCCTTTGGTTTCTGCGGACTCTTCCCCTCTGGCTGCAAGAAGCCTGCCCTCCCTAAGGGTCAGCCCCCCCCCTCCTCCCCCAACATGGCTCCCCTCACAAGGGCCTCCCCTTCTCCCCGGCCACAACCATCAGCTGGAGCCAGGAGGTCATCCCAAAGCACCAGGGGGGCGCCCAATCTCATGCCCGCCTGTCTGAGAAGGAACCTGGCCACCCAGACCCGCCTTCTGAGACAGCTCTGCCAGACTATGGGGCGGGTGGATCAGAGCCTGTCCTCCATTAATGATAGCCTGGGTAACCTGGACTCCCACTCCCGGGCCTCCACAACCTGCCTAAATGACCTGCAAACTACAGCAGCAGGCGTTGGGCAGGATGTGAGGGCCCTTACCCAGGCTATCCAGGGCAACACGGCAACACTTGGTGCTGCCCTGGACAGAATAGCCGTGGCCTTGGAGGGCAGGCCGCCAGGTGGGCAGATCTCAGGGGCTGCTCCTCCTTCCCCGGCTTTTCCCCTCCCCCATGCGTCTCCCCTGAGGGTCCGGGGCCGTGGCCGGGGGCGCCCCAGGCGTGGCTCAGGCAGAGGGCAATAATTTTTTTTTCCCCCTTTTGTTTGTTTTGAAAGCTTTTTTATTTTTTGTTTTTTCTAAGCAATTTTTTTTACTATGCATTTTTTGTTTCTATGCATTTTTGTTTGTTTGACTTTTTTGGCATATTTTGGGTTGTGAATGATGTTTGAATGTGGGGGTGACATTCCTGCTGGAAAAGGGGTGTCACCCTCAATTTTGGTGGAGAAGGGTTCCCCAGGACCAGGGAGAAGTGATTCCCAGGTCCGTGTGAATGGTGTATGAATGTACAGTGACATAATTGGAGCCTTGACGTGGCGTTACTGCTCACCAGTCTTGCATGGTGGACTGGTGCCAATCCAATTTGATGAGGATGTGGGGTGTGTGTGCTAGGGACCATAGTGGTGTGCATGCATGCATTCTCATTGTGCCATGATTAATGTGTGTGTTTAACGTGCAAAGATGCCCAATATGAGCTGCCTCCTGACTGCTCTTCCCTCAGAAGACGGGGTATCCTCGGTTAGGGGTTGATTTTCTGGTTGGGGGGTCAGATCATCACGTAGCTCAACCTGCAGGCCCTTCCTCACTGCGAGATTGTGTAGCATGCAACATGCAGCGATGATATGGCACACGAAGTTTGGGGAATACAACAGTGTACCCCCAGACTTATCCAGGCATCGGAAACGTGACTTCAGGAGGCCAAAGGTGCGCTCCACCACTGCACGGGTTTTGATGTGTGCTTCATTGTATCGTTCCTCTCCTGGGGTTTGGGGGTTCCGGATAGGAGTCATGAGATGGGGTCCCAGTGCATATGCAGAGTCACCTGTAAAGGAAAAGACAGGAGAATGTTAGTCATGCATGTGCCACTTCTGTTGTGCATCACGGGAGGGGATAGTCATGCCTGACTCCCATGTCACTCACCAACCAGCCAGGTGTTCCCATACACGTTCTGTTCGAATTCTGTTCGGATGTGGCTTTGATTGTAGATGTATCTGTCATGGCTGGACCCTGGGTGTTTGGCACGGACGTGCCATATGAGGCCTTGGGCATCAACTATCACCTGTACGTTGATGGAGTGCCAATTCTTCCGATTGCGGTACATGTGCTCGGTCTCATGGGGGGGCTGGAGTGCCACATGTGTGCAATCTATGGCCCCGATGGTGCGTGGGAATCTGGCAATTCGGTAGAAATCTGCCATTGCCTTGATTCGAAGCTCCTCAGTGGTGGGTTTGATGATTTGGTTGGCCAAGCGTGTGAGGATTGCAGGGACAACCTGGTGCACACATCTGCTCATGGAGGATTGTGACATCCCAGCCACCACTCCACTTGTACGCTGAAAAGAGCCACTGGCAAGGACATGGAGTGTTGCCAGGACCTTCACCAGTGGCTGCACTGCATGTGAGCGGTGTGTTGGGCTGGTGATGTCCTCCTGCAAGGTTGTGGTTAATTCCAGGATGGCATGAGGGGGGAATCTGAAGATGCGAAAGACCTCTGAATCATTCATGCCAAACAGGTGTATGCGGGTGCGGTATACCCTCTCCCGTGCCATCCTCCGTGCCCTCCTCCTTCTTTGGTCATCTATATTCACTAGTGCAGCTATGAGCGACGATGCCCCTAGCATGTTGGCAGTCAAATTGTAGTGCAACACGTGTGTGTGGTCTGCTCCTCAGTAACGGTGTTGCTTTATCTGACAATTAGACTTTTTTTCAAAAGTTAGATCAGCTTTTATGTGCTCTAACTTTAGACAGGACATTTTGCAGTTGCGCACATCGCGTAGCCTGCGCAGCAACTGCGTTTTTTTGTGGATCCCCGTAACTCCCTCATTAGCATATTTGACTAGCAAATCAATGGTGTGTCTAGCGCAGTTTTGCGCGAAGGGAAGCGAATGTCTAACTCAATTACGCCGGACCAAAAAACGTAGATTTCTGGCGTATATTGTTTTGTGAATCGCGTCCAACTATACGCACGCGCACATTTAGACTTACGCACGCGCAACAGCAGTTGCGCACGCGTAATCGCTCTGTGAATCTGGGCCAGAGAGCCTGAACAACTCCAGCATATCAAGAGGCTGATTCGGGGAAAAAGTAATTTTTTTTATTTTTTGACACATTTGTGGTGTTTGTTAATTGTGCCATGTGATTTTAATTTCAGGTTGTACTGTATCTGTTTGTGGGCACAAAAAGTGGTCGGAGAAGTCGTCGTTTATACGTTGTTTTTCGACCTACTAAACGACAATCTTCGTGCTAAATATCATCATGCGCCTAGTTCGCATGGACAAAAAGGAGTGTATAAACACTATATCATTCCCAAAAAACGTCTTTGTATTTGTTATTATTTGAACAAACGACGACTCCTACGACCAATTCATGTGTCCCCAAACAGGAATCTTGCCATTTTTGGTGTAATGTGACTTCACTTGTGATCTTTTGTAATGTAGATTTGTACCTAAATTAAAGTCGATGTGAAAAGCTTAGTAAATATGACCAATAAACAGAAAAAGGAGAGTCTGCTCAGCAGTGGATTCTGCACATGTTTATATACTCTGTACTTGTATTTTTAGTTCTCACTCATATCTCTTTATAATCTTTTACCTTTCTTTTTTCCCTATCTTCAATCTCGTAGGGCGCAGTGAAGCAGCAAGGCAGGATGGAACTTCAGAAGTACGGCCCTCCAGCTGTTGTGGAACTACACATCCCATGAGGCATTCATTGTAAAACTCTGACATTCACAGACATGACTAGGCATGATGGGAATTGTAGTTCCTGAACAACTGGAGGGCCGTAGTTTGAAGACCCATGTAGGTCTTCCGAATTTTAATACCTTTTTTGTTCCCACATTTCAGGAGCAAGTCATGCAGCGACAATGGACAGGGATACTGCCAAATTTGTGCTGTCCGAAATATGGTCCTTCAGGGAACAATTAGAGGACATCCAGGACACTGCACGAGAAGTGATAGAAAAATCAAAAGGGCTGGAGATACAAATTAAAAATGTAATAGATTATTTGGGTAGGTTTTGATTTATTTAGTGTTTATTTTGTAATAGAAAAAAGGTTTGGTTTATAATAAAAAAAAAGTGATTTTATTTTTTGAATAATGTAAAAAAAAAAAAAAAAGTGATTTTAGATTTTGAATAATGTAAAAAAAAAAGTGATTTTATTTTTTGAATAATGTAAAAAAAAAAAAAAAAGGGATTTTAGATTTTGAATAATGTAAAAAAAAAAAAAGTGATTTTAGATTTTGAATAATGTAAAATAAAAAATATAAAAAAAAATGTGATTTTATTTTTGGAATGTTAAAAAAAAAAAAAAACATTTTATTTTTTGAATAATGTTATTAAAAACTGATTGTTTTTTGAATAATGTAACCAAAAAAAAAATATATATTTGTTTTGTAACTAAAAAAAAAAATATTTTAAAAATTTTAATGTAAAAAAGTTATGTTTTTCAAGATGCAAAAAATAAAAAATTGACAGTAAAATATGTGTGTCTTGTTATTTAAGCTCAATGATGAATAGAAAATACTAGGGTTGTCCCGATACCGATACTAGTATCGGTATCGGGACCGATGCTGAGTATTTGCGGGAGTACTTGTACTCCCGCAAATACCCCCGATACCTAAATAGAATACTTCCCCCCCCATATTGCAGCGATGCGTCCCTCATACCTTTTTAGATATGCTGACGCCGCCGCATACCGCCTTATCCCCCTGCACAGTCGCATAGCTTACATTACAAGCATTCATTCTAAATACTTGTAAATGGCCGTGTATTGACACTCCCCTTCTCCGGATTGGAGGGATCCCTCCAATCCCGAGCAAGGGGGAGTGTCTATGCACGAATCCGCGTATAGACACTCCCCCTTGCGTGGGATTGGACGGATCCCTCAATCCGGAGAAGGGGAGTTTTAATACACGGAGCGCGGCCATTTACAAGTTTTTAGAATGAAAGCTTGTAATGCGCTACGCGATTGTGCAGGGGGATACGGCAGTATGCGGCAGAGGCGGCATCAGCATATCTAAAAGGTATGAGGGACGCATCGCTGCAATATGGGGGACATACATGGCTGCATATGGGGGACATACATGGCTGCATATGTGGGGGACATGGCTGCATTTGGGGACACATTTAAAAAAAAGTATCGTTATTTGGTATCGGCGACTACTTGAAAAAAAGTATCCGTACTTGTACTCGGTCCTAAAAAAGTGGTATCGGGACAACCCTAGAAAATACCTCAAAAAAATGTATGCTGAGAACATTAAACAATGATGGATAGTTATTTCAGTCCATCACAAACACATGGCACTATGATAACCTAGGACAGTGATGGCGAACCTTGGCACTCCAGATGTTTTGAAACTACATTTCCCTTGATGCTCCACTATACTGCAGAATGCATGAGCATCATGGGAAATGTAGTTCAAAAACATCTGGGGTGACAAGGTCGCCATCACTGACCTAGGAGATAAAATAAAAACACAAACCTTATAAATTAATTAAAGAACAAAGAAAAGACTGTTTCAGGCAAAAAATAAATTTAATGATTCAGCCAAGATCTGGCATTGGAATGGCCCCCCTACCCATAAAGTAGTCCACATATGCCTGACGCACAGCACGTGCGTTTCGGGGGCCAATTGGGGATGGGCAGCCTCACAAGCCGCCTCTGGAATGTCAACAGGGTCATCAGGCAAAAGGGTTAGGTAAGTAGAAGAATGTCTTCTTAAATAGTTGTGTAAAATGCAGCAGCATGTAATTATATAATTCAACTTGTATTCGGCCATGTTTATGGCAGTCAGAAATAGCCGGAAACGGCTGGCCATGATGCCAAAGGCATTTTCCACCACACGTCTGGCTCTGGCCAGCCTGTAATTAAACACCCTCCTCTCAGGGGTGAGGGCGCGTTGGGGAAATGGCCTCATGAGGTGAGGACCCAAGGCGAAAGCCTCATCTGCAACAAAAACGAAGGGCAGACCCTCTTCATTCTCCTCCGCAGGCGGCAATCCCAGGTCCTCGGAAAGAAGCCGTTGGGCGAACTCCGTCTCGGCAAAGACACCACCGTCCGACATCCGCCCATTTTTCCCAACATCCAGATACAAGAACTCGTAATTGGCAGACACCACCGCCATCAGAACAACACTGTGGAACCCCTTGTAGTTATAATAATGGGATCCACTATGGGGTGGTGGCACGATGCGGACGTGCTTGCCGTCAATAGCTCCTCCGCAGTTTGGAAAATTCCATCGCCGGGAGAAGTCCACTGCCACAGTCTGCCATTCCTGTGGCGTGGTGGGGAACTGTAGATACCAAAAAAATAAAAAAATATCAAACAAACATTCCTAAAAGAACATCACAAAACATTTTTTGATACCAAAAAAACAAACATTAATTTGAAGTATTATTAACCACTTCCGTACTGGGCATGTAAACCCCCTTCCTGACCAGGTGAAATTTCAGCTTGCGGCACTGCGTCGCTTTAACTGACAATTGCGCGGTCGTGCGATATGGCTCCCAAACAAAATTGGCGTCCTTTTTTCCCCACAAATAGAGGTTTCTTTTGGTGGTATTTGTTCACCTCTGCGGTTTATATTTTTTGCGCTATAAACAAAAAACGACGCCAATTTTGAAAAAAAAATACAATATTTTTTACTTGTTGCTATAAAATAAAATATTCAGTTTAGGGCGATACGTATTCTTCTACATATTTTTGGTAAAAAAAAAAAATCGCAATAAGCGACTGGTTTGTGCAAAAGTTATAGCACCTACAAAATAAGGGACAGAATTATTATTTTTTATTATTTATTTTTTTACCAGTAATGGTGGCGATCTGCGATTTTTATTGCGACTGCGACATCATGGCGGACACATCGGACACTTTTGACACATTTTTGGCACCATTCACATTTATACTGCAATCAGTGCTATAAATATGCACTAATTAGTGTATAAATGTGACTGGCAGGGAAGGGGTTAACACTAGGGGGTGAGGAAGGGGTTAATGTGTATCCTGCATTGTGTTCTAACTGTGGGGGGAGGGGGGTGACTGGGGGGTGACCGATCTGTGTCCCTATGTATAAGGAACACAGATCGGTCTGCTCTCTCCAGTGACAGGACGCTGTCATTGTGAGAGCCGGCAATGAGAAATGATCTCATATGTTTACATATGAGATCATCTCTCATTGGCTGCACAGATCGCATCGCAAACGGCCACTCTGATTGGCCGTTCGCGGCGATCTGTGATTGGCTGTGTCCAAGGGACACGGCCAGTACACAAGTTCCCCGCTGCGCGCTCTGGAGCGCACGCTGGGAACAAAGAAAGAGGCTGCCGTGAAAACACAGCAGCCCAGAGATTTAGAACCACCCTGCGGCCGCATATAGTCGTACGGCCGTAGGGAAGTGGTTAAAAATGGGAAAAATAATAAAGGGATCACTAAAGCAGATTAATCACACCCTCTGATGGTCACAATCCTACAAAAAATAAGGGGAGTGGAGGCCCAAGATGAGTTTGAGACCTCTAAAAAAATTAAAATACTAAAAAATGTTAATTTATACAATTACAAAAAAAAGAGGGGGGGGTTGTGCGTGCACTACAATATAGGACAAAATATAGGGGGATATAGGGACTTCTATAGACAGCACTACAATATAGGACAAAATATAGGGGGATATAGGGACTTCTATACACAGCACTACAATATAGGACAAAATATAGGGGGACTAGGCTAGGTGGGTTTGGGACACAAAAAATAAAAAATAATAAAAAAAGCTGGACAGGTTGGCAAAACAAAAGATGCATGTAGGAGCAAATATAAAATGAATACAGCATGCATGGAGATGAAAGGGAACATTACCAGCAGATCACAAACAGGTCAATTAGGGACTGTTTAAAACCAAACAAATTGAAACAAATACAAAAGCCTAAATAAAACATAGTTTGTGCATTTAAAGGGCACCACTTACCTTAATATAGTCCTCCTGCAGAACATGAATGATGGCAGAACAGGTCTGGGGAATTATGAGGCCCAGAGCCTGGGGGGAGATGCCCGTCGAGAACTTCAAGTCCTGCAGACTTCTCCCTGTTGCCAGGTACCGCAAGGTAGCAACTAGCCGCTGCTCAGCAGTGATGGCTTCCCGCATAACGGTGTCCTGCCTGGTGATATAAGGCGACACCGAAGCCAAAAGCTGCTGGAATACGGGGTCAGACATCCGAAGAAAATTCCTGAAATCATCAGGGTTATTTTCTCGGATCTCCCGCAGCAGAGGCATATGAGAGAACTGGTCCCTGCGACGAAACCAGTTCTTGGCCCACAAAGTCCTCCTCGCCCTCCTCAAGGACTTGAGCCGGGATGCAGCACACATCCTAACAAGAAGCACAGCACGATCTCGGCGACGAGAACGTACCCGCAACATGGCTAGAAAACGGTCGTCAAATCAGATCGCACTAAAACACCGCTCTGAAGTACAGAAAGGCCTTTGAAGAACGGACCTGCAAAACAGGAACGTGTAGACAAGAACGCACTGCCAAAACAGATACGATCGGAAAACAAGCACTGTATCACAAATACGACCCCAAAAGCACAAACTGTACGACAGTAAACGATATTAAAGCACGAAGACTGAAAAGCGCGAATCGTCTCTCACCAAACTTTTACTAACACGCAGCAACACGATATCAGCAAAAGAGGCCGTCTTCCGCATGGAAATGACCCTTTATGGTTCCGTCGTACGTGATGGACGTCACGGCGATTTGCTAGACTTTTTGGGAAAAATGATGGTGTGTACGCAACGTCGTTTTGGAAAATGAAGTTTGAAAAACTTCGTTTTTTTTCATGAAATAAAACGTCGTTTTTTTTCATCGCAAAAAGTGATCGTGTGTACGCGGCATTAGAGTGGGAGATGGAGAATATAAGGTCTCCGCCTATGCGGATGATCTGCTCTTCTCTTTGACAGACCCAGGAACATCCCTTCCCAGCCTGATGCGGGAGTTTGAGATATATGGACGACTCTCCAACCTTAAAATAAATATGAGCAAGTCGGTGGCGATGGGGGTGGGAATCCCGGGCCCAAGATTAGAACGCTTCCGCAGCAGTTTTGGACTGCAGTGGACTGATACGGCTCTGAACTACCTTGGCACACGTATCCCCCCGACCCTTTCCCAAACTTTTAGATTAAACTTCCCGCCACTTTTAAAAGCGGCCCAGAGTTGCTAGACCAGTAGACCACCGGTCTTCACTCTTGGTTCGGCAGGTGCAACATATTGAAGATGTCCATATTGCCAAAATTTATACAGGCATACCCCGCTTTAAGTACACTCACTTTACATACACTTGCAAGTAAGGACATACCCGCAAGCGTATGTAAACTGCCTTACAAGTACTGTACAGACATTTTACAGCCGCAGTAGAAGGAGCTGAAGCTCCGAGAGCATAGCCCGCCCTGTTCCAGTATGCCCCTGACACCCCCATTACAGCCCCTGAGACCTCAACTACAGCTTTTGACCTCCCCACTACAGCCCCTGACCCCCCACTACACCCTAGATGTGAACATTTTTTATTGTTTCACTTTAAGTACATTTTCGTTTTACATACATGCTCTGGTCCCATTGTGTACTTAAAAGTGTGGTATGCCTGTATAACTCCTTCAAGCCCTCCCCATACATATACCAGCAGATTTCTTCAAACAGGTCCAGACCATGTTTAAGACCTTTCTGTGGGCTGGGAAACACCCTCGGATTCACAGATCGGTACTGTCCCTGCCCAAAATACATGGGGGAATGGCCATGCCCAATGTCCGGGCATATTATCACACTACTCACTTAAACCGCCTTGTTGACTGGTGCCGACATAAAGACACAAAAATGTGGCTTCACCTAGAACAAGCCCAGAGCGAGATCCTGTTGCAGAGAGCGCCGTGGTGCCCTACGGCACTACACAGATCGGTGCGAACTCACCCCCTGATAGGAACCACGCTTAAGGTATGCGCTAGGCTACTACCTCGGGCAAGGCTGACAGTGGGAGTCTCACCTTTATACCCGCTTTCAGAACTGATGGACCCAGGTGGAAGTTATTGCTTGGACTTCTTGAGGGCCAACCAACTCAATCACTTCCTACATACCATGGCACCCCCCCCCCCCTGCGGGGACCCACACTCTCACAGCTTTGGAAGAGCTGTGCTCGGGCACAGAAGCACTACCACACGCCTTGTCCATTATATATAACACACTGACCACGCCGGCGGAGGGATATCGAATCCAATGCATTGCTAAATGGGAACATGATCTACACTGCACATTCTCTGCCAAGAAAAAACAACAAATATTGACATTCGCACACAAGTCCTCCATCTGCACGAAAGTCCAAGAGACAAATTATAAAATCATGACACGTTGGTATCGTACACCGGCCCTACTTAGCAAACTGTTACGGACTAGTGTTGCTCACGAATATTCGCATTGCGAATATTCGCTACGAATATTGCATATTCGAGTATTCGCGAATAACTCGAATAATGCGGCGAATATTCGATATGGCGAATATTCATATTTTTTCAAATTTATTTTTAAAACAGATCACATCCTAGTGATCTCCATCGACATCTAAAAGCATTGCTGGTATGATTAGAGAGAGACCCTGGGCCGAGTAGCTGATGCGATTCTTTTATGTTGCCGAAAATTCGCTTTGCAAATTTTCGAGAACATAAAAGAATCGCATCAGCTACTCGGCCCTTCTTTTGCATCAGAGCCAATCAGAATAACTTGAATATTCGGCAAAAGGGATATTGCGCGATATTCCTTTTGCCGAATATTCGAGTTATTCTGATTGGCTCTGATGCAAAAGAAGGGCGGAGAAGATAATCACGCAATATTCCTTTTGCCGAATATTCGAGTTATTCTGATTGGCTCTGATGCGCCCTTCTTTTGCATCAGAGCCAATCAGAATAACTCGAATATTCAGCAAACGGAATATTGCGCGATTATCTTCTCCGCCCTTCTTTTGCATCAGAGCCAATCAGAATAACTTGAATATTCGGCAAAAGGAATATTGCGCGATATTCCTTTTGCCGAATATTCGAGTTATTCTGATTGGCTCTGATGCAAAAGAAGGGCGGAGAAGATAATCGCGCAATATTCCTTTTGCCGAATATTCAAGTTATTCTGATTGGCTCTGATGCGCCCTTCTTTTGCATCAGAGCCAATCAGAATAACTTGAATATTCGGCAAACGGAATATTGCGCGATTATCTTCTCCGCCCTTCTTTTGCATCAGAGCCAATCAGAATAACTTGAATATTCGGCAAAAGGAATATTGCGCGATATTCCTTTTGCCGAACATTCGAGTTATTCTGATTGGCTCTGATGCAAAAGAAGGGCGGAGAAGATAATCTTTTGCCCCCTTATTCTCCTTTCTTTTAAGTAGAGTTAGTGTAGAGTTAGTGTTTAGTGCATATTAATTTAGTAATACAGGAAATGATCTCCGTTTATGAGAATTTCGCAATCATTTTCGCATTAGCGAAATTTTGCAAAAAAAATTTTTGATAAAATATCACGAGTATTCGATATTAGCGAATATTCTTCTATATATTCGCGCAATATCGCGAAATCGAATATGGCGTATTCCGCTCAACACTATTACGGACGACTTCAGACTCGTGCTGGCGTTGCCAGAGCGAGAAGGGCACGCTGCTCCATATCTTTTGATCCTGTCCACGGTTGAGACCCTTCTGGACGGAAGTCAGGAGGATCTCCCAAAAGTTTACAGATAGACAACTCCCCGACGACCCAGCCTTTCTTTTTTTTTAATTCTTTTTTTTGTCATTAAAAAGTAAAATTTTACTATTCATTGTTTCATCTATTATATTCACATCTTACAGATTGTGTTAACATACTATGACTAGTAGATTTTTTTTTTTATTAATTCTCTTTATTTCATTATCTTTTTTAAAATAAACAGGTTACATACAAAAAATTTTTTTTATACAAAACATTTTTCATTCCCCGCATACCGTAACCTTGGATTTAACCCTTATTGAATACTTATTTTCCTCATCTCCCCCCCCCCCCACCCATTTCCCACCCCTAATTTCCTTGGCTTTCATACTAAATATCCAATTTCAGATAACCACGGTTTCCATATTTTTTTTTGTTGTAATGATTTTTATTAATAATAATTCAAACAAGAACAATTTAAATAATACAGTGAAAAAGACATGGAAACACGGACGCAGCCGTGTTATGTAACAGAAGAATGCAGTGTCAGAAAGACACAATAACAGTAAAGTAACATCTTAATACATGGCTTGGATAAAGTAAGCATATCAAACGTTGAGAACCAAACAATTTAGAGCATATATTAGAGAAATCAACGAAGAGCATACAGTCTAGATTCATGATTTTTCCATGAATCCAGGCCGCAGGTTAAACCACAATATTGAAACAAACAAAGTAAATAACAACATTCTGAATATAACTAAGGGAAAGTATATGGGGATGGAATGAAGAGAAGGGGTCTGCCGTTATATAAATGGATCAAGAGAATTAAATAAAGTGGAGGTTAATCCCCCAAGGTGACGGATTTGTATTCATCAGATGAAATAAAACTCAGCCAATCAGACCAAATATCCAAGAACCTTTTTTGAGTATATCTCGCCTGATGTATCAACTCCTCCATCTCCATGTTTCTCATGGTGCGGTTAAACCAGTCAATTATTGAAGGGGGTTTGGTTGATTTCCAATTAGTTGGAATACACATCCTGGCAGCATTGATCAGATGCATTGCCAAGGATCGGTAGTAGCCATTTGGTAATGAGGGAGAATAATGTAATAAAAATTGAGTAGGGGTGAAATCCAGATTGAGAGAAGTTATATGGGATATATATTCGTGGACCTTTTTCCAATATGGTTGGATGTCTTCGCAGGACCATCAAATGTGCAAAAAGGAACCCGTCTCGCTATTGCATCTCCAGCACATTTTAAATACAGATTTATTAATCCTATGTAATTTAAGGGGGGGTCATATACCACCTGGATAGAATCTTATAAGCATTTTCTTGTGCTTGGACATGAATAGATCCCTTGTAAATAAATTTGTAAATATTTCTCCATTCTGTGTCTGACAGATCAAGTGAGAGATCTCTTTCCCAAAGTTGATTAGCCCAATTAATTTTAGGTGTCTGATCGGAAAATAGTAGAGAATATGTAGCTGAGACTAAGTGCCTGAGAGGTCCATCGTTCTCACACCATTTTTCAAAGTCACTTTTTTCTCTCGACCAATTCGGTCTGGGGTTAGGTTTCAGGAAGAAATTCCTTAATTGAACATAGGTCCAAAAAGGAAATGACTCCACTTTCAATTTATCAGCCAACTTGGATTGGGATATAAACTCATCACCAATGAAGAACTGTCCTGCCCTTACTTTTGAATAGGGCCAACTTTTAGGTAAAAAATCTTCATGCATTCCTGGTGTAAAACCATGATTAAGTGTAATAGGAGTCATTGGACCATTCGGAGAGGAAACCTTGTGTTTATTGCAAGCTCGACGAAATGTAAGGATAGTTGGATGGATCAAAGGATGTTGTTTACACGCCAAGGGAATATCAGTGGTTTTAATCCAAGGGATTTGAGAGAGAGGAATAGGTGAGAATAAATGTTCCAATCTAACCCAATCTTTGTGGTCAAAATGAATATTCCAATCAACAATTCTGGTTAGGATACAAGCTTGGTAATATTTGTACATGTCAGGTAGACCTATACCACCTGATGGTTTCGGGGCAGTAACCCTATCATAACTGAATCTCGGGCGGAGTTTATTCCAGATAAACAATGTGCACATTTTCTTAAGTGAAGAAAAGAAGGCTTGGGGGATCGCAATAGGAACAGTCTGTAAGACATACAGGATTCTCGGGAGAATATTAATTTTTACGATCGCAGCCCTGCCAAACCATGAAAAGAGGCCTGAAGACCATTTTGAGAGATCAGATCGAATTTTTTGTAATAGGGGAGTATAGTTAAGGGAGTACAAGTCAGAAAGACAAATTGGAAGTAATATACCTAAGTATTTAATGGCTTGGGTACTCCAAGAGAAGGGGAAGTCAGACTGGCATAAATTGCACAGTGTTGTGGGCAATGAAACGTTAAGGGCATTGGATTTGGAGAAATTGATTTGAAAGTTCGATAGGGTTCTAAAATTAGCAAAATCGTCAAGTAAGTTGGGTATAGAGGTAAGCGGATCTGTGAGGAACAAAAGGACATCATCTGCAAAAGCAGCCAATTTATATGTGTGATTTTTAATTTTTACACCTTTAATGCTAGGATTGGACCTGAGACAGTTTAACAGTGGTTCCAATGAGAGTATAAAGATCAATGGTGATAAAGGGCATCCCTGGCGAGTACCATTCGATACAGAGAAGGCGTCCGACAGGTGACCGTTCACACGTATTCTAGCAGTAGGTTTGGAATAAAGCGTAGAAATCAAGTTTAACATGGCAGGTGGGAGGCCTAAAGCGATAAGCATTTCGGTCATGAAGTCCCACACCACTCTGTCGAACGCCTTCTCCGCATCCAACGAGAGCAGGAATCCAGGTGTCTTGGAGGAAGTGAGCCAATGGTGAATATTAATGGCCTTAAGAGTATTGTCTTTGGCCTCTCTGCCAGGAACAAAACCCACCTGATCTGGGTTTATCAGGTCAGGTATAATTGGAAGCATTCTGTTAGCAAGGGTTTTTGCAAACCACTTTAGGTCAACATTTAGCAGTGAAATCGGCCTATAATTAGCAACTAAGGAGTGGTCCTTGTCAGGTTTCGAAATCAATACTACGTGTGCCGACAGTAGATCACGAGGCGGTTCAATTGAGGATTTCCTCATATGTTTTGTAATACCCTACTGTCAATCCATCAGGGCCAGGGCTTTTAGCAGGTTTCATCTGCTTGAGAGCGAGACTCACCTCTGACTTATTCAAAGGTGTATCCATTTGGAGTCTCATTTCGTCACAGATGGGTTTGGGGCTATATTGAGGGAGATTATAGAGTTTTGAGTAATAATCAACAAATTGTTTTGCTATGGCAGAGGGTGAATGTAATTTGTTACCCTGGGCATCAGAAATAGAGTGAATCGTTGTTTTAGCTTTGTTTTTTTGTAAGGCTTTGGCAAGCATTTTACCAGCTTTGTTACCAAATTCATAAAAAGATTTCTTTGCCAGAGCAAATTTGCGTTTGACTTGCTTGTTTAAAAATTGTAACATATCGGACCTAGCCTGAATAAGTTCAGTCAAGGTCGTCACTGCTTGTGTAAGTTTATGTGTCTTTTCCAATTTCTGAATAGCAGAGGCAAGATCAGAGTATCTCTTTTTTCTCTCCTTATTACGTTTGGCTGCGGCCGCGATAAGAATACCCCTAATTACACATTTGTGAGTCTCCCAGTTAGTGACAGGAGAAGTATCTAATGGATTATTTTCGTTAAAAAATAGTTGAATTTTACATCCCACCTCCTGAGCTATAGAGGGATCAGTGAGCAAGGAAGGGTCAAGCCTCCAAATATTCATTCGAGGAAGTGCATCTGGGAAAGAGACAGTCAAAGAAATAGGGTTATGGTCTGAAAAGAACATAGGATCAATTGAAGCTTTTTGGACCATTGGCAAATCATTTTGAGTTATAAACAGATAGTCCAATCTGGAAAACCTGCCATGTGGTGGTGAATAAAACGTGTAATTTTTGCCGTCAGGATTCAGAGTTCGCCACGTGTCATGAAGTAAGAGGTCATGAAGGTGGGATTTAATTTTCTTTATATTTCTACATGTTATTGAAGAAGTACCTGTGGAGGTATCCTGGATAGGATTAAGGGGAACGTTGAAGTCCCCACCCAAAATGAGCACACCTTCTTTAAATGAGGCTAATTGTTCTGAAATGGATCCAAAAAAAGAAACTTGATTTCTGTTTGGTGCATAAATATTGGCTAGAGTAATCGTATGATTTGAAATAGTGCCTTTTAATAATAAGTACCTGCCCTCTTCATCGATGATGGAAGCAGAGACAAGAAGGGGGCAGTTCTTGGCAATCAAAATCGAGACACCTTTAGATTTCAGTAAAGGGTTAGTGGAATGGAAAACTGTGGGGAAGTTGTGATCAGTCAATTTGGGTATCAAGTTTGAACGAAAATGGGTTTCCTGGAGAAATACAATGTCCGCTTTATTATGTTTCAGGTATAGAAGTAATTGGGATCTCCGTTCCGGGACATTAAGACCTCTGGCATTTAGTGAGATGATCTTCACTGGAGGGATATCTTTCTTTGATGTAATTGGGAGTGAACAGAAAATGGTATAGGATAAGGAAAGGTATGTAGTTATAACGGCAGACAAGGAGAGGTATTAAAAGGGGGAATAATCAATCACAAAAGAGGGAAAGGGAAGAGGTACAGGTGGAAGGGTATACGGACTATCTGTGAAATTCCACTCACTAATAAACTTGAGTGGGTTCAGCAGAAGTGGGGGGAGGGGGGGGGGTCCGGAATAAAATAGTAGTCTACTACTAGTAGTGAGAAATAAAAAAAAACACTTTGGATAAAAGCGAGACTACTGTATGGGGGTCGGCTAGACCATTCAGAAAATATACAGAAAATGATCTATCAAATTACGAGATGGTTGTCACAGCCAAAGCCCTTATAAAAATGGAATTTCAATGCTCAGGGTAATATAGGAACACAATATCGGTCCAAATGTCCAGAATGTGGGACAGCTCTGGTCATATTATAATTCAGCAACCTTTACTATTTCTGAAATCTTTTTATATTCTTGTAGCTAAACTTTTAAGACTAAAAGTAAAGCGTTATACGGCAAAAACGTCCCATGAGCGCTAATAAGGAAGGACCAAAGAAAAAGGGGTTGTACTTGAAACCCAAATCTACATAAATGTTGATTTGAGAAAAGAAAGATTCAATCACCCTAATTAACAAATAACCACTCTTGCGGGTAAGCATTGCCAAATAGGATGAATAAATCGGGTGTACATGCGTATTATAGCATCACGTAACCTCCTCGAACGTGTTGAAAAATATATATAAATGTAGTAGTGAAAAACCATCTACAACATACTTCTGTGCATATACATGTGAAACAAAGTTAAAATCACGAAAACATATAATATTAGGTTACATGGGAAGTATTTCAAAATACCCCACCTATAAATAACGTCATATTTTCCTATCTATTCATTGTAGCGGAGTAGTGTTTCCTATGTCAAAGACAGCTATGTATAAAGAAGCACCGTACTTATCGGCGCACAACACGCACCGGCGTTTAATATGCACCCCAATTTAAGAGGGAACTTTTTTTTCCCTTTTATTTATTTTTTTCTCATCTTTTTTTTTTTTCTTTTTTTCTTTTCCTCTTCTTCCCCCTTTTTTTTTTTAAATTAACCACTTTTAGAAGCAAAATCTAAATCCTTGCTTTACCAAAGAGTAATAAATATCCCTTAAAGCAGAAATGTAACTAGCTGGGTGATTTATGGGGCACTTGGAGGAAACAAACGTTTAGTATTCCAGAAACACACCTATTTATTTGCTGGAGATGTAGTTCCAAACAAAGACCAGGAGTGTCAGTAAACACCAAACAGCTATGCAGTCTGCAATTCAGGTTTTGGCCAGTGGTGTCAGTGGTAAGCAGATGGAAACCGTCTTTGTTCCAGTCACCACGGCAACCATAATAAACATACGGTGCTTGTTCCTCTTCGCTCAGACAGCAGGGATCGGCGTACAACGTGCACCTACAATTCTCCCCTGATTTTAAGGGGAGAAAAGTGCACGCCATACGCCGACAAATACAGTATATAATAACTTCCTAAAAATAAAAGCATTTAACTATTCCCAAACACATATAAATGGTACAGAAGGGAATCAAATGGCTATATGCATATTACATAGGGCTTTTGTGTGAACAAAGAGGGTGTCACACGTAAATTAGATAGGGAGTTGAGTCCTTATAAGATATAAATCAGGACTAAGGAGGATTTTACTACAAGGGCACCTCGAAGGAGAAGGGGGCTATTAGAGATAATAAAAACGGTGCATAGGGATCTTACTCAAAGTACAAGACAAAAGAGCTCAGTCATAAATAACAAAGGAAAAATATTCTACAGTATGATCTATTAAGACTAAAGGGTATATCATTAAAGAAAGGCTAAAGCAATGCATAGTTATACCGGATTAAATCTGCTTTCACTTAAAAGAGTAAGCTCAATGGGTGACAGAAGCTTGATCGCGGCGAGTTCTACGAGGTAAGGGTTCGGCCTGAGGGTTATGCGGCTCATGATCGTGAGGTGATTGATCTTCGGTCACGGGAGATGAAGGTGACGATGAACGTTTGCGACGAGTCCGGGAGTTCAGGGCTTCTATCGGTTCCACTGATGATGTGGGGACCTGTTCAGTTGGTGTCGCAAATTCCGCATACCAATCAGGTAATGCAACCAGCGGCAAGCCAAGTTTTTTGCAAAAAGCCGGTAATTCCTCTGGTACTTTTAGCAGAGCAGACTGGTTTAGATGGTATGCAAAGAGGCCAAAAGGAAACTTCCACAACATTATACCGAATGTTTTTGGAATTAAGCACTTCCAATAGCGGACGAAGATCCCTCCGATTTTTGAGTGTTATTGCAGATAGATCTTGGAAAATTTGCAATCGATGACACTCAAAAAGTATTCCGCGCATATCCCTGCTTTTCCTTAGAATCGATTCTTTGATCTTAAAGTCATTTACAAAGCAAATGACATCCCTAGGGGGATCAGATTCTTTGCCTTTAGGGCACAGAGCTCTGTGTATGCGCTCAATCGAAATGACAGTGCTGTTAGTGTTGCCAAGGATGTCATTGAATGCGTCAGAGACAACCTGAGGTAAACTGTCATCGTTGACATATTCAGGTAGGCCACGGATCCTCAGGTTGTGGCGTCGTCCTCTATTGTCAATTTCCTCCACATGACGTTGCATGTCACGGAGTTGACGATTATGGAGATTAATCCGGTAATCGATCCGTTCGATCGATTTGTGATGAATTAAAGTATTTTCCTCCACTTTCTGTATCCGTCTATTCATAACCTGAAGGTCCATTCTCAGATCTGATATGGCAACCGTGAGAGCATTCTTAATGTCAGCTGTCATCGATTGAAGATCATGAATGCTCAATTGATGGACCGCCGGTAAACCGTGATCATTTGTGGGTGAGTTCTGACCTGGCGGATATATAGCGATACCATCATGACGATGGAGAGATACAGGGTTAGATGAGGGGGCCGTCGCCATTATATTACCCTCCTGGAGTGGGCTGCGATGAAAATCGATCGATTAGCGGTCGTTGTGAGATTCGGTAACCGGGATAGTGAAGCCGAATCGTTCTGGGAGAAATCTCAGTTCTTCAGAGAAAAAACGGTGCTGAATACCCATATAGTAGCTAAAATTGGGCCTTGGAGTGACAGAGCTCTCACTCTAAGCAGCCATCTTCCTTCACGGCTAGCCACGCCCCCCCACGGTTTCCATATTTTATCAAATTCCTTGATGTTTCCTCTTTTGATATATACTGTTTTCTCTTTCCATATTGTTTCTGTCACACTGTTAGTCCACTCTCTTAATGATAGGGGGTTTACTGCTTGCCATCTTTGGGCGATTAGTTTTCTTGCCTGAAATAGGCAGCTTGCTACAGCTTTTGTAGTACTCACCGGCCCTCCCCTTTCTTCCCAAATTCCCAATATGCACGCTCTGGGGTCCATCTCCAAGCTAGTCCCATATGTTTTGTTAATAATTCTGGTGATCTCTAGCCAATACCTAAATAATTTGGGGCATCTCCATAACATATGTAATAATTCCCCCGTATCCTGACATCTGGGGCACCCTGCATCAGTTCTCCACCCAAAACTAAACAGTCTTTTTGGGGTATAATATACCCTGTGTATCATCTTTAGAAAAGATATATTTTGGGCTGGTGAAACTGTAACCATTTGCCCTCTCTCCAGCACCGTCTTCCACTGGTCTTCCGTTATAATTCCCAGGTCTTCCTCCCATTTCTTTTTACTTTTAAGCTGCATTGGTCCCTCTATGTTCTCCTCACATATATATGGATAAATTACGGAAATAAACCCTTTCTTCTCTATCCCTCCTCTTATCTTTTGAGATATTCGTGGCTTTATCCAGTTTGGTCCTACTCCATTAAACTGGGTATTCAATGCATGCCTAACCTGGAGATACCTATAGAACGTGCGATTGGGAATTTCATATTCCTCTCTCAGGGTGGCAAATGTTTTTAAAGTCCTTCCCTCATATAACTGAGCCAGTCTTGTTATCCCTTTTACTGCCCATTCTTTAATCACTCCCACCATTTCGAATTTCTTAAAGGTTCCTGTTGTTCCACAATGGAGCGTACTCTGTCACTCCCACCTGTCCTCCCTCTATCGTTATGGCTTTCCACACTTTTGTTACCATCTTGACCGTAGGGGTCAGGTTGATAAATGAGTTGGCCTCCAACACCTCCAAGATTGTTTCATGGGGGGCTCTATGGATCATTAATTTTCCGTTCATATCCTTTCCTGGTTCCGTTTTAACTCCTATATGCTGCACCTGCGCAGCCAAAAAATAGCAACGAGGATGGGGTACTGCCATACCCCCCTCTCTCGTTGACAGCTGCAGAGTCTGCAGTCCTATCCTAGCGAGTCCTCCTTTCCATATTAATTCCCTAAACAGGACATCTATCTTCTTAAACCATTTTTTGTGTATCCATATAGGTGAATTATGTAATACATAGAGTAATTGTGGCATCCATACCATTTTAATCAGGTTGCACCTCCCAGCTACCGATAATGGGAGATGCCGCCAGATTCCAATTTTCTTTTTAAATTTGAGTATTAATGGCTCCAAATTATTCTCTATGTATTTATTGAGATCCGGTGTGATTATTATGCCCAAATACTGCATTTTCCCCACTGTATCCAGTTGTGGGATCTCCTCCTGGATCTGGTTCCTCATCGGCATCAGGGCCGATTTCCCCCAATTTATTACCAGTCCAGATATATTGCCGAACTCTCTGAAGATAGTCATTGCCCTTCTAATGGAGTGACCTGTGTCCCCTAGGAATAGCAGAACATCGTCCGCGTATAGAGCTATTTTCTCCTCTCTAATCGGACTTATAAATCCCTTCATTATCCTGTCCATTCTTATGGTCATGGAAAGAGGTTCCATTGCTAATGCAAACAGCAGGGGTGACAATGGGCACCCCTGCCTCGTACCCCTCTCCATCTTGACCTTTCCTGAATATTCATTATTGACTCTAACTTTTGCATTAGGGTTGTTATATAGTATTTTAATCCATCTAATAAAGGTGGGGCCGAACCCGTAGGCCTCTAGTGTATACCAGATATATTCCCATTCTAAACTGTCAAAGGCTTTGACCACATCTAGTGACATGACCGCCCTATTGCCGGTGTTTTCTGTGGGGATTTGTAGATTTAGAAATACCCTTCTAATGTTTATACTGGTTGATCTACCGGGAATAAATCCTGTTTGGTCCTGATGTATAAGTCTTGATATAATTTTATTTAGCCTGTTGGCCATGATTTTAGCCAGGATTTTAGCGTCTGCGCATAGGAGGGAAATAGGGCGGTATGATGATGCTTCCAATGGGTCTTTCCCCTCCTTGTGCAGCACTATTATCGTGGCCTCTGTCATTGAAATGGGCAATTTACCCTCTGCCATGGCCTCGTTAAATACTTTCAAAAGTTCTGGGAGCAACACCTTCCCGTAATATCTATATGTCTCTGCTGGTAGTCCGTCGGGTCCCGGGCACTTCTGATTGGCAATTTCTCTGACTGCTATCTGAACCTCTTCTAATGTTATTGGTTTCTCCATTTGTTCCATCTCCGTTCCTGTGAGAGAGGGTAGTTCTAGATTTCTAAAAAAACGTTGCAATTCCTCACCTCCCGCTGTTCTTTGGGACTTATATAGTTTTTCGTAGTATTCTCTGAATGTATCCGTTATCTCCGCCACATTTGTGGACACAGTACCATTACTACTTTTAATAGCCGGAACAGCAGAGGGAGTGGAATTCGTTCTTATTAAATGGGCCAACATTCTTCCTACCCCCTCCCCCTCCCCATATGCCGCTTGTCTTTGGAACATTCTCTTGTTTTCTGATTTTTTTGTCAGCTCTATTTTGTATTCTTGTTGCTTATCTAGCCATTTTCTTTTCCTCTCCTCTGTTGGATTTACTATATATTCCTTTTCGGTGTTCGCTACTTCATTTCTAATTCTATTTTCTCGTTCTTTTGAGATAGTTTTTTCTTTCGCCACCTGTTGGATACATATACCTCTGAGGAAGGCTTTCAGCGTGTCCCACATTGCCCCCCGTGTTGCCGTTCCCTCATTAAATTCTATAAGCTCTTTTATTTTGGCCATTATCTCCTCAGAATTTCCCATTAATTCGAGCCATAGGGGGCTTATTTTCCATACCTTGGCGGATCTTCTTCCCTCTAGATTTACCGTTATCACCGGGGAATGATCTGATATTCCCCGTGGTAGATATTCTATTTCCCCAATTATTTGAGAGGCTTCCACATTGCCCACGACTAAATCAATCCTGGACAATGTGGCATGGGTGCTAGTGCAGCATGAGAACTGTACCCCCTCTGGATTTCTCTTCCAAGGTGAGTCTCCTGTACATTTACCATTGGGAACCTATCTATTTTTTTATTTAATACCTCGTTGAAATCTCCCATTACGATGGGTATCCCTGGTTTATCCAGGATAAAGTCCATAAATTTGTACATTATCTCTAGTTTGAAAAGAAGGGGGATATATATATTAGCAAGTATATATTCTCTGCTCTCTATTACACAATGTAGGAAAACATATCCCCCCTCATCATCAATACTGACCTTCCTGCAAGTAAACCCCACTCCCCCTTTTACCAGGATTGTCACTCCTCTTGAATATGATGTATGAACAGAATGGAATTGATGTTGAAATTTCCTGTATGGAATCTGTGTTTTACTCTCGCTTGTAAAATGGGTTTCCTGTAAGCAAATTAATCCCGCCTTATACCCTTCTAACACATCAAAGACAACTGCTCTTTTAGCTGGTGTCTCCAACCCACGGACATTCCAAGATCCTATTTTCAACATTCTACTCATTTATACATACATTTATATATATATAATATATATTTCGTGATCCAAAATCTCTCTGTGAAAATGTTACTTAAAAATTACTAAAGAACTCAGTGAACATACCAAACTGATCATTAATTAATAAGATAAAATAAAGAAAATAAAATAAAAGCAAAAGGGGAGAAGGTATAATCTCGATCCATAATATGGACCAAGGCCATGTCGCCTCCCCCCAATGTTTTCTTTGAAAAACTTGTGATATGTGTATTTTTTTCTTTTGTGTTGCTCAATCCCTTATGATATAGTGTCCGTGTTTTCCTGTGCATTGCCACATATTGTGCTAGTTGTGTGTATCTTTCACTTACCCACTCTATACTGAATCCCGTCTCTTGCCCCAAGGGTGTCTCACCATTATAAATCCCCCTTTGCCCCTCCACCCCACCCCCCTTCCCCCACCTTCCTAGGTATCCCCTAAGGGCTAATTTGGTGACCGGTTCCTCTACTACCATGCTTGCATTCATTCTCCCCTCCTCCCCCCTCCCGCCACCCCCTTTTCCAAACATACCATGCCTCCATTCGTAACCTAATCCTCTCATTGCATACGTGCTCACCTCCCACCCCCCACTCCCCCCTTCCTGGTGTATTGAGTAGTTTATGTTGACCCCATAATCCCCCCCTTCACTACTTGAAATCTATGTGTTTCCTGCTTCCCCTACTGAAAATTGATCTTTTTTTTCCTCCAGCCATATTGCCGCTGCCTCAGGCGTGTCGAAGAAAAAAGATCTGCCTATTGCTGACACCCGTAGTCGCGCCGGGTACAATAAACCATAAGAAAGATTCATCTTTTGCATTTTACGTTTAACCTCAATGAAGCCCGCCCTCCGCTTCTGAAGCTGGGGGGAGAAATCCGGATAAAATGAAACCTTAGCACCTTCAAATAAAATATTTCCCATCTCTCTGCTCTTTCTCAGTAAAGTCTCTTTGTCCCGGTGATTCAAACATTTTAAAAGCATCGATCTCGGGCGACCTTCAGAGGGAGGTGGTTTAAAGGGGACTCTATGTGCTCGTTCTATGATAAACGCCTGTGAAAAAGACTCTTTTCCAAATATTTTTATAAACCAGCTTTCAAGAAATTCTATCGGCTGAGGCCCCTCACTTCTTTCAGGGAGCCCCACCAACCTAATATTGTCCCTCCGGAGTCTGTTCTCTATTTCATCCACTTTTTCCTCCATTTTGTCCGTTTGTGTCTTCAGATCCTTAACATCTTGTTTAACAGGGTGCAGTTCGTCCTCTATTTGGGATATCCTCCCCTCCACCTCCAGTATCCTTTCGTTGGTTTTCTGAAGTTCCTGTCTCACTGAGACCAGCTCCTCTTTTATCTCTTTCATTTGATTACATACCTCCCCCAGCGTTCTTTTGCATTCACTCACCACCAGGAATACGTCTTTAATTGTTGGAGCTTCTTCTAGGGGGATATTTACTATTGAGTCCATATCTACTGCAGCTGTATTCTTATTAACAGTGGTTTTGGTTACTACCCCACCTCCTGGCCCTTGGCTTCTTCTATCTGCGTTTGTCTTCCCTAGGGCCTGGGATGTCTGAACGAAGCCACTTTTACTGGGGGTTTGCTCAGCTGCATGCGCATATTTTTCCAATTTAGCTGCTGCCGCCGCAGCTACCCCCCCCTTATCCTTTGCTGATTTTAATGATTGTGGGCCCAACATTGTGGTTGGAGAGAGGTCACAGAAGAAAAAGAGGGACGCCTCTTAGGGATGAAGAGTGTGGGTGTACAAAGATCCCAACCCCCTTTGGATTTTAACTTCTTATTTAGAGTTTCAATCAGCAGAATCTTTATAACAGCCGTCCCTGGATGAGGCAACTCAAGGGCAGGATAGGAATGATTTCTACCCTCCAGACTCTTTATGCAGCGGGAGAAAGAGGAGATAAAGAACTTAATATTAATATTATGAGGTTTATTGTTCTTTTTTCTCCCCCTTTTCCCCTTTTCCTTTCTCTCCCCCTTAATCGGTTTAAATTCCCGTGCAGTGAATGGCTTAGTACACAATTAATACACAGCAAACACCGTTCCTTTTGTGATGCCCTTCAACTGAGTTCATTTGCACTTAATACCTGTGTAAGTGTGGAGTTCTTCAATTTCTTAGGGGGGTTGAGATAAAACAAAGCTGCTTAGTACGGCATTACATATCAATCAATTCAATCCATTCAATCAATTCATCCAAATTGATTACGGAGATCCATATAGAATATAAAATATGCCAGTGTTGTGTTGTCAATATTGCAATATTTACTGGTGGTTACTCACTCCGTCCTTTTCTGTGTTGCCTTGCACGGTCTCACGTCTGTTACTGGAGGCAGACTGCAGGACAAACTGAAATCAGTCACCTGCTGCTGTGGATCTCTTCCCTGCTCACCCAGTTCATAGGTCTTGTGGGTGCACCCGACAAATGCTGGGATGAAATGGGGGGGGGGCCTCCGTCGCCTCTACCTTCCGTCTTCCGATCAAACACACCAGGGTTTGAGGGACCCGCGTATTCTGGCAATCTGGTCAGCTGACCTCCGTCCTCCTATCTCAGGCTTTGGTTGGGGTTGCAGCCGATCCCTCTCTCCGCCGCCTTCTTCCGTCCTCAGATCTCGAAGGGGACTCCAGGAAGCTTCAGCGCTGACCCGGGGAAACTCCTCACACAAGCGCTGTTCCTGCAGACACTCACTGCGGCTCGCACAGGAAGGTATAGCGGTCCCATCAGCGTCTCTGGAACTGAACTCGGGGGGTGGTCGGCTGGCAGGCTGCTCTAGTTCGGTTATGCAGGGGGTGGATTGCTAGAGATTTCGTTTGATCATGGCCACAACCATAACCAGCAAGGTAGGGACGATGGGGGGACACGGGAAGCGCCGCTCACATCGTCTCACATGTCTCGCTCACTCCACACACCTGCATCCGGTCCCGCCCCCGACGACCCAGCCTTTCTACTATTACACGCCAATTACATCCCTACACGTGTTTATATAAAATCAATCATTTGACACCTTTTTGATGCCGCTAAGGCATGCATCCCCATCTGCTGGAAAACCCCAGAACCACCGACTCTAGCAATGTGGCTACGGAAACTAGACGACATTAATAGGATGGAAGATCTGATTCTTTCAAGCCAAGACAGACAGGAAGTTTACACACAAACATGGCAGCTGTGGAACATCTACACCTACTCAGATGAAGGACAAAGTCTTAGGCCGCGTACACACGATCGGATATATCCGATGAAAACGGTCCGCGGACCATTTCCATCGGATATGTCCGATCGGGAGTTTGATCCGATGGCGTGTACACCGCCACGTCACCGCACCAGGAAGTAAAACACTTCCGCACATGCGCCGAATCCATTCGGCAGCGGCGCGGCGGTGGTGGGAGCCGACATGTCTGCTGGTAAGTGTACTAACCAGCAGACATGTCGGGCGGACAGATTCCCACCGGATAGATTTCAAAGCTTGCTTTGAAATCTGTCGGGTGGAGAAATCTGTCCGCTAGCCCATACACACGAGCGGAGATGTCTGCTGAAACGGTCCATCGGACCGTTTTCAGCGGACATATCCCCTCGTGTGTACGCGGCCTTAGAGACGCGACCTAAAACTGGGGGTTAGACCCCTACCCTCAATAGTGTAGGTGCCGATATGCCGGATCAAGCAAAATGCAGATAGAGCTGTCAGACATATGGACCAATGCTCGCGGGTACTCCCCCCCCTCCCTCTACCTGCTCCCCCAACCGGGAATCTTCCCCACGGGGCGGCTACCCTTCTTGACTCCCCAGACTATGTCTTGGGAGTTACTACTATTTACTATCCCTCTTTTCTTTGCTCTTGCTACCTCTTAGATATTAGGAAAAGGTAAGCGGGTCCGCGGATCCTTGATTGCACGCCACATCCCATGGGTAATTATTGCCCTACCGACGACTCCGATGGGAGGTTGGAACGGTAGGCTGAGTGGCAACAATGCAGTGTTGGCTGCGTATTGCCCGTGAGGGCTGGTGGCATGACGCTATATGATAACCTATCGGATAACTTGTTCGAATTTAATAACAGTGCATTTATGACTGAGTTTTGTTCCTTTGTATATCTATGGATATCACTGTGTTTTACAATGTTACTGTGATCCGTGTGGAAACGCTCTTTGTTGTGTATGAAGAATTTTGAAAAAAACAAAACAACTGGGAACCCACTTTAACCAGGATACGAATTCCTCCTTTTTTCCTAGACAATTGCCCATTGATGATCATAGTAATGCGAAACATGAAGTGGGCTCAAGTCATGAAATCTCTAATGTTGACGCCTCGTGAAGTCCCGACCAGGATGGGGTAAGAGATATTCATGGATGTACGTTTGATGATCTTTCTACCAATGCTGACCTGAATGTTGTAAATCTATCTTCTTATCAGTTATCTGAATTTGAATATGCTGTATTGTCTAAAGGCCTTAGTTTTTGCCCCAACCAAGACCTAAACAAATTTGATGTCATCAAAGATGACTCCCTGGGGGAGTCTCCCGCACTTGCCCCCTTTATGCAGTTCGTAAAAATATGGTATCGATACATAGACGATATATTACTGATTTGGGAGGGACCAAAAGAACAACTCGATACCTTCTTTGAACAACTAAATCAAAATGAATTCAACCTAAGATTTACCATGACCTGGAATGAATCCTCCATCAATTTCCTTGACATCACAATTCACAAAGACCCAACAGGAACTCTAAGCAGTAGTTTATATCAAAAACAGACCGCAGGCAATACAATATTGCATGCTAGTAGTTTCCATCCCAAAAATGTAATTTCGTCCATCCCTTATAGCCAATACCTTAGAATAAAAGGAACTGCACTGACAATACAAAATTCAAACAAGAGGCAGACAGACCTCTTACGTGATAGACTGCTCGGTCATGGCTATTCTCACCGTATCCTCAAAAGGGCGTACAATAGAGCAACTAACAAAACACAAAATGATCTACTATTTAACCCTGCATCCAAAAAGAACAAAAAGAACCCAATATCCTTCATTACAAGGTTTTCGAACCAGCATGTTGCAATCCAACAGATTACCAAAAGATATTGGCATCTTCTGACAATGGATGCAACTATTGGACCTTATGTGACAAAAGATCCATCCTTCACCTTTAGGAGGGCATGCTCTCTTCGAGACCATCTCACCTCTAGTGAATTTAAGACGTCAAAGAAAAGTTGCTCTTGCAAATACCCTGGCACCTTTACTTGTGGGGGCTGCAAATACTGCCAATTCATGAATACATCAAGAAATCTCCACCTGCCAAATGGCGAGGGATATTGTCCTAAACACTATGCTAATTGCCAGACCAAGGGAGTGGTGTATCTCCTATTATGTGAATGCTCATGCTACTATGTAGGCAAAACAATTCAACCCTTTTGGAAACGGGCATATAGACACATTGGGCCAGATTCAGGTAGATGGGCGAATCTTTATTCTGGTGTAACGTTGCTCATTTACGTTACTCCGCCGAAACTTTAGGAGAAAGTACTGGATTCACAAAGCACTTGCTCCTAAAGTTGCGGCGGCGTAGCGAAAATGGTCCGGCGGAATACAAATTGGGCAGGTAGGGGGCGTGTAGTATTTAAAATAGGCACGATCCCGTGGCGAACGTACTGTGCATGCGCCGGCTGTCAATGTATCCCAGTGCGCATGCTCCAAATTATGACGGTGTTTTAGAAGTGAACGTCAATGACGTCAATCCCCATTCACGGACGAGTTACGCAAACAACGTTAAACTTTTTTAATTCGACGCGGTCACGACGGCCATACTTAAAGAGAAGGTTCACCCTAAATATACGCTTTTCCATGTGATCCAGCATACTGGCGTCAGCGCCAGTATGCTGTTTATTTTTTATTTTTTAATGCCCCACTTACTGTCTAATCTTCAATTTTGATTTATCTCCCCAACGGGGGATGGCGCCTGTATAGCCCGTCACTGGTTCCGAGAATACCCGATTTAGGACTCGGGTATTTCCAGGGCAATACGGCGCCTGCGCACAGACCTAGGAGCTGACTGTGCAGGAGCCGTATTTCTCCGAGTCTTACGGCTATGGCACGTCACGCCCTCCGAAAAAAGCCGAAATAGGACTCGGAGAAATACGGCGCTTGCGCAGTCAGCTCTTAGGTCTGTGCGCAGGCGCGGTATTGCGCCGAAAATACCCGAGTCCTAAATCGGGTATTTTCTGAACCAGTGACAGGCTATACAGGCGCCATCCACCGCGGGGGAGCTAAATCAAGATTGAAGATTAGACAGTAAGTGGGGCATTAAAAAAAAAAAAACAGCATACTGGTGCTGACGCCAGTATGCTGGATCACATGGAAAAAATACTATATTTAGGGTGAACCTCCACTTTAACATAGGATGCGCCTGCTTTTTGTTGCTTTATTTTTATGCCGGGAAACCCCTTACGGAAACGTCGTAAAGTGACTGTATCGGGCCCGCGTACGTTTGTGAATTGTCGTATCTCGCCGGTTTACATATTCTCGGCGTAAATCAGCGGGAACGCCCCCGGCGGCCATTTTAAAACTGCCTTTAAGATCCGACCTGTGTCTCCTTACGCCCCCACCTCCCACGCCGCACGATTGCCGCGGGACCGCGACAAACGGTAATTGAGGCCGTGGCTTTGCGGCCTTGTGAAGTCCCAAGCTCTTCCTTCTGTGAGCTGGCGCCATCAATAAAGCAGTAAAGTTATCCTAACTTTTTTTTATATTGTGAAAGATGTTACTCCGAGTAAATTGATACCCAACATGTCGCGCTTCAAAATTGCGTCCGCTCGTGGAATGGTGTCAAACTTTTACCCTTTAAAATCTCCATAGGCGATCTACAGGTTGCATGTTTTGAGTTACAGAGGAGGTCTAGGGCTAGAATGATTGCTCTCACTCTAACGATCGCAGCAATACCTCACTTGTAGTTTGAATACCGTTTACATATGCGGGCACTACTCAAGTAGGTGTTCGCTTTTGCGCGCAAGCTCGTCGGGACGGGGCGCATTTTCTGGCTCCTGACTTTTTTTAGCTGGCTCCTAGATTCCAAGCAAATTTGTCAAGCCCTGCTTTCTATGAAAGCCTGTAACCCTGATCTCCCCCTTAGGAGACATGTAACCAACTTTCATGGTGGTATGTCTCCCAAGATATCTTTTATTATTTTAGACCGGAGTACATACCAGTCCCAGAGGTGGAGATACGAACAAACTACTTCTACAACTGGAACAGAAGTGGATTTTTAGTTTAAATGCCACTTTTCCCCCCTGGCTTGAATGGCTGTATCTCATACAGACGATTCTTAGAGGGCTTCTCGTCGGGAGGTTCAGAATGGGATCCTCCATAATGGTCCTTTTTGGTCATTGATACTTCATATTATTTTTTCTTGGCACGATATGGTCCATATTGGAATGCCTACCTCTTATAGTTTGTGGCTCTGTTTTTGATGTCTAATTTTGTATTCTATGGGCCAGATTCAGGTACATGGGCGAATCTTTATTTTGGAGTAACGTTTCTCATTTACGTTACTTCGCCGAAACTTTAGGAGCAAGTACTGTATTCACAAAGCACTTGCTCCTAAAGTTGCGGCGGCGTAGCGAAAATGAGCCGGCGGAATTCAAATTGGGCGGGTAGGGGGCGTGTATTATTTAAACTAGGCGCGATCCCGCGGCGAACGTACTGCGCATGCGTCGACTGTCAGTGCGCATGCTCCAAATTCTGTCAGTGAACGTCAATGACGTCAATCCCCATTCACGGACGTTTTACGCAAACGACGCGAAAAAATTTAAATTCGACGCGATGACGACGGCCATACTTAACATAGGATACACCACTAGGGGGCTGGTTTTTCTTTACGCCGCGTATCTCTTACGGAAATGTCGGAAAGTCACTGCGTCGGGCCCGAACACGATCGTGAATTGCTGATTAACATATTCTCGGCGTTAATCAGCGGGAACGCCCCGAGCGCCATTTTTAAAATTGCAGTTCCGATACGACGGCAACGCCGGCTCAAAGTGAGAGTTAGGCTGGAGTATCACTGATACTCCAGCCTAACTCTACCTGAATCTGGCCCTATGTCTTTTCCCCCCCAATATGATGAAAATCTGTAGAGATGACTAGTATCGACATTGATTCACCACTTTGTATATTTTGTATGCTAGTACTCACCATGCAATGTTATCCTGTGTAATTATCTCTCTTCTTTGGTTTTTTTTTTTTTTTTTCATATCCTTTATTTTTGTTTTTATATCCAAGGGAGCAAAGAGATGTTCAAAAGAGAACAAAAACAATAACAAAATACAAGTAAATATGAAGAACATAGTCACCTTCGTATTGCCTCGCAGGGCAAGATGACACCGCCATGAATATAGACACAAAAGAAATACAAACAATACTAGTAACACTAAAAATATCAGTTCATCTGTTTCTCTCTTTCCCTGTACTAGTAAACAGAGCATCTTAGTCTGTCTTATTCCTGACCCTGGGCCCTGCCTTGACTCCTAATCTCCATCTCCTGAGTCTCTTTACTCCCCCTTCTTTATATACCCCACCCATCCCTCCCCCTCCAAAGCAACAAAAAAAAACAAAAAAAAAAAAACCCTATTTTATACCTCCTTCCCCCCACCTTAACCACCCCCCCCCCCCCGCCCCAAAGAAAAAAAAAAAAAAAAAAAAAACATATACATATACACATATATATATATATATATATATATATATATATTTTCATCCTCCCCTTCCGTGTAACCCAAGGTGGAGTCAACATTTCCGTGTTATTGCTACAATTCACAGTGACACATCTCACCCAGGGGGGCCCTCACTCCACATTTTCCTCGTTGAACAGTCTCCTCCCCTCTTCGGAGAGGACAAATAGATTCCACCCTGTCCATGTCTCAATATACTGTTCCCTTTTATTTCGAGCTGAGAGAACCATATCTTCTATAGCTCCTATCTCTCGGACTCTATTAAGCCAACTCACGATGGATGGTGTTCTAGTATTTCTCCAATGTAAGGTAATTCCACTTTTAGCAGCGTTAATCAGGTGACATAATATTGATTTTTTATAAATTGACACTGGGATCTGTGAACAATGGAGCAAGAAAAAAGCTGGATCATCTGGTATAGGGAGCTCTGTAAACTTTTGGGAAATTCTCTGAATCTCCAACCAATATTGTCTTACTTTTCCACAGGACCAAAATATATGCAACAAGGTTCCCTGCTCCAGTCCACATCTCCAACAGAATTCTGAGTTTTCTATAGAAAATTTATGCATCTTTACTGGAGTGTAGTACCATTGGGTTAGGATTTTGTAATTGGATTCCTGGGTTCGTGTACAGACCGAGGAGTTCAATGCCAAATGGATTATACGTTTACGTTGGATTGGCGTAAAAGTCCTCCCCAGATCTCTTTCCCATTTACTAATTCCTGGCATCACAAAATCCCACTGAGGGGAGTTTAGCAATCCATACATCTTAGAAACCACTCGTGTTAGTGGTCCCTCTTCATCACAGTAAACCTCAAATTTTGTTAACTGACGCCGGAAGTTAGACGGTTGTCCCAGCGACCTCAGGAAATGGTTTACTTGGAGCGCCTGCCATAAACCTAATTCAAAGGTTCCCCCAAGTTTCATTAGTGACTCAATAGATGGCCATATTTCTGTTTGCAAAAAATTTGATACCTGCACATTACCCTTTCCTTTTAGGTTGTTAGATGTTCTTCCCTCTAGTCCTGGCAAAAAGCCAGGATTCCCTACTATAGGGAATAAGGGAGATTGACCTGTTGAGAACTTTGGGTTTCGACAGATTTTAGCCGCAGTTGACAATGTTGGGCCGATTATGGGGTGTTTCCTCAGCGTGCTTGGTAGTAAATTATAGCACCACGGGGCTCTGCGTAATGGAATCGGACTAATCCGCTGCTCCAAGTCCACCCATCTTTTGTAATTCCTATGCCTACACCAGTCTACCAATCTCGTCAGGTGAGCTGCTTGATAATATTTAGCAATATCTGGCACTGCCATCCCCCCAAAGCACTTGGGTAACATAATCAATTCTTTTTTTATTCTTGGTCTTTTTCCTGCCCGTATAAATTTCATCAAAAGGGTACTCATTTGTCGTAGGAAAGCCGCTGGGATGGCTATCGGCAGGGCTTGGAACAGAAATAAAATTTTGGGCAGAATACTCATTTTAACTATATTGTTTCGACCAAACCATGAATGGAATCCATGTTGCCACTTATCAAGAAGTGTTCTTACAGAGTTATAAAGTGGTATAAAGTTGATTTTAAAAACGTGCTTTAAATTTGATGGAATCAATGTACCCAAGTACTTTAGCGCAGTCTTCCACTTGAATCTAAAATTTGATTGTATAATCTTACAGTTCTGAGGCGGCATTGCCACACTCATTGCTTCGGATTTAGCATGATTTATTTTTAGATTCGACAGTTTACCAAATCTTTTGATCTCTTTCACAAAATTGGGAAGTGACACATGTGGATTAGGCATAGAAAATAACAAATCATCCGCATAAGCTGATACTTTATGTATCTGTTCTCCAATTTGCACTCCCTGTATATCCGGGTTTTGGCGTACTCTATTTAGTAAAGGTTCCAAATAAAGTGCAAACAATAGAGGTGAAAGAGGACATCCTTGTCGCGTACCATTTGTAATCTTGAAAGGTTTAGAGAATACTCCATTAACTCTTACTGCGGCATTTGTGGGGTTGTATAGACGCTTCTGATCCAACCGATCATTCGCTCTCCCAATCCCACATGGCGCAGCACTGAAAAGAGAAAACACCAACTTACTCTATCAAATGCTTTCTCTGCATCTGTATTTAAAAAAACGCAAGGAATGTCTCTGTCATTAACATATTGAACCAGGTTAAGAACTTTTATAGTATTATCTCTTGCCTCTCGTGATGGAATGAATCCCACTTGGTCCATGTCTATCAACTCAGGGAGCCATTCTTGGAGCCGTGTAGCCAGTACTTTCGTAAAAAGTTTTAAGTCGATGTTTAATAGTGAAATCGGCCTATAACTACCGCATTCCGCCGGGTCCTTACCCTCTTTTGGGATAACTGTAATGTGAGCTAACAGCGCATCCGGCGGAAATGCCGCAGTCTGCCCCATTGCATTAAAGACCTTTACTATCTGATTCCCTAGTATTTCAACATATTCTTTATAATATCTTAATGTGTATCCATCGGGGCCTGGGGCTTTCCCGGCCTTCATAGTTTTTAATGCTTCATTTAATTCCTCTATCGAGATAGGGTTTTCTAGGCTGTTTCGGACTAGGGGTGATAACCTTGTTAGATCTACCGAGGAAAGATATTCCTCTATTTTTGACGGGTCTTCCGTTGTTTGTCCCAGATTGTACAGGGTAGAATAGTATTTACCAAATTCCTCTGCTATTTCTTTTGGCTTTCGTTTTAGTTGTCCCTCCTTTCCCTTAATTTGCGGAATATAGGTTGAGAGATTTTTTACCTTCAGTTTTCCGGCCAGTACCTTGCTGCATTTATCTCCAAGTTCATAGTTTATTTTCCTTCCCCGTTGAATTATTGCTTTAGCTTTATAACGTAAAATTTCTGTAATCTGCCTTCTCAACTGTCCCAGCTCTCTTCCTATTTGAGGTTCTTGTGTCCTTTTATGTTGGAGTTCCAGTACTAAAATTTCCTCTAGTAGTTTTTTAACTTGTTGTTCTCGTTTTTTTTTTAAAAAGGATCCATGTTTAATCAGAATTCCCCTGATTACAGTTTTGTGCGCCTCCCACACCATTCCCGGGTCACTCCCTGGTATGTCATTCACTTGAAAGTAGGCCCTAATCTCTTGAGCCACGTCTTCCCTGACTTCAGGGTTTTGTAATAGATTTTCATTTAAACGCCACTTTTTCTCCTGAGCGAGAATAGTGTTGGTCAGTGAGAGGCGCAAACTAATCGGGGCATGATCTGACCATGTTATGCTTCCAATCGATACTTCCGTCACAGAAGATATTAGATAGTGGGGGATCAAAAACAGGTCTATGCGGGAGTATACCTGGTGTGGATTGGAGAAGAAGGTATAGTCCCTTTCCTCTCCGTGTAACGTCCTCCATGCATCGACTAAGTGAGCATCATGTAATTTCCGCAGTACGCCCCTTCTAACCCCCTCTGGAATTGATGAGGTGCCCGTTGAAGTATCAATTCTTGGATTCAGGGAGATATTAAAATCTCCCCCCAGAATTATTTTACCTTCCGCAAATTCTAGCAACTCCGTAAGAGTCTTCCCCAGAAATACATCCTGATGTACATTTGGGGAATACATCGTGGCCAGCGTTACTTTAATTCCTCCAATGCTGCCTTTAAGGAAAAGGAATCTACCCTTTGGGTCTAAATATTTATTCTCTAATATCCAGGGGATTCTATTGGAGATCAAAATTGATACTCCTTTGGATTTTGCTTCCTGGTTTCCTGCGTGGTATACACATGGGAAGAATCTGTTCTGGAGGAGTGGGAGTCCCCCCGTCCTGAAATGCGTCTCCTGTATGTAAGCTATATCTGTCACTGAGCGCCGTAAATCATTCAGTAGTATCCTTCTTTTTTTCTGGGGCATTCAGTCCCTTAGCGTTCAGTGAAGTTATTTTTATTCCCTCCATCCTGCGATACCAAAGAGAGGATGAAAAAAAAAAAAACCAAGAAACAAAAACCCTACTAAACCCTACCCTACCTTATCCCACCCCCCTCGCTTTATTCAGCTCGCCTCCCCCCTACCCTCCTAAATACCACAAAGGGAAGTCACCCACCTTTAACCCCCCTCCCCTATGGTTCAGTGGGTGCAAACCTAATTTAGGGGCCCGGTCTGACTGGTCTGAGGGTTCCCGTCTGTCTCCCTCCCCCATCCCCCGACTATTTTACCTTCCACCTTTATAATATTATTACTTCATAACATTCTGAACCTTCCGTCTTTACTTCTTATACTCATAAGCCTTATTTTAGCCTATTTTCTCCAGAGTAAAGGAAATAAAATCATAAATGGGGAGATAATGAAAAGAAGAAGAATTTGAGAAAATACTCTCCCAAGTATCCATAGACATATATACACAGATCCTATCCTTTCCCTTCCCTTCTTCTTTCTTCCCTCCCTCCCTCCCCCTTGTGTATACACTGACTCGTCTTGCCTCCTCCCCCTTCCCCCCCCTTATTTCTCGCCTCCCCACCCCCTCCCCTTTACACATCCATATGAACCAATCTCCTATTCCACTTACTAGTAAGGATATTGCATTGCATTTATTTTTTATTATCCTCTCAACTCCCTCTCCCCTTCTCTTCCTCTATCAGCTAGTGGTCTATATACAATTTATAAGGTCTACACACACTCTATGCACATTCTACAAACATTTTATAGTCCTGCCTATCTAACCTCCACCTTTCCCTTTTTAACCACTCAGGAAGTCTATATCTTCATTTCTAAGAGCCTTCAGATCTGGGTGTCATTATTACACTTATTAACGCCCTATTCCCATCTTATCCCCGCCTGGTGTCCCCCTCCCCCCCATCTTCCCCTTCCCCCTCCTCCCAGCCCCCCCACCCTTCCAGCCCCTATTTGTTTATCAAGCCTCTTTAATCTTACATCCATCTTTAATGTGAAAAAAAAACAAAAAAAAAAAAAAAAAGGTTTATTGTCTTACTGCCTCTCCAACCTCTTCTACTACTTCTTGTTTCCTTCCTGCCTATTAAGTGGTGGGCAGTAAGTATTACCTTGTGTTAATTGTGACTATTGTGAATATTGCGCGTATTCGGTGCCTTTCTTAATCACCCACTGTGTCGCAGTAAAATCAATTTTCCAAACAAAAAATAATTGAATAATACAAAAAAACCTAAAAATAAATATGTGTGCATATTTACAGTGCTATATTACAATATCTTCACATATCGTGTCATCCATTGTGAGAACGTATTCCTAATTGTGAAATCCCATCTCATTAGTGGGATTGATCGTGAACACGTGAAAAAAAAAAAAAAAAAAAAAAGGGAAAACGTGGGTTATAGGGGGGCTGTTTTCAGGCGGTGGGGCCCTGGAGGGGATGAAGGGAGGGACGTAGTAGAGAATAAACCTGGGGGGGGGGCATGGGGGGACAGACCTTAGGCTACCCCTGATTACAGAATGGCATAGAATGGTATAGTAATCACACAAGTAATCACACAAGGGGGGGGGGGGGTCGGGCGAGTGATCCATCCAAAAAAAAAAAAAAAAACAAAGGGGGAAAAAAAAAAGGATCCTTCTCTCTTCCCCTCTTCCCCCTCTCCCGAAAAGAAAAAAAGGAGAGGGGACAGAGAGGAGAAAAAAAAAAAAAAGGAAAAAAGGACGGAACAGTGAGGGGGTCATCCCAGCTGCTCTATTTCTCAGAAAATTCATTGGGGCCTATCCTGTTTTTAGGGAGGGCCGGTCCTTTTTGACCCCGCTGGGTTCGCTTTCCTTCTCCCTGAACTTGGTAAATGCTGCAGCCAGTCCGGCACTTCCAGTGTCTCCATCTCCATAAATTTAAACAGTTCAGAAAGATCCATGTGTTGCTGTAAATGAAATGATTGTGTATTTCTCTTTACTATTACCGAGATCGGATAGCCCCATCGGTATGTCCCACCTGCTTCCTTTACTTTATCTAATAATGGACGCAGCATTGCTCTCCGCTGCAAAGTGGCTCGGGAGAGATCCGGTAAAATTTGTACCCGAGACCCCTGGAATGTGATTTCTCCTGCCTCCCAAGCCCTCCTGCTTATAAGCTCTTTCTGTTTAAAGCGATGGAAGCAGCAAATCACATCTCTTGGTCTACTCGGGTTCACTGATGGGGGGCCTAGGGCTCTATGTAACCTCTCAAATTTAAGGGGGTGAGAGGGAGAGGAATCGACTAATTGGTAACATATTTCTTCAATAGTCCTCTGTAGCGCCTCTTTCTCTACCGCTTCGGGTATCCCCCTGAACCTCAAATTCTTACGCCTATTGCGATCTTCGATCTCTTCCATTTTAAGCTGCATACAGACTACGTGTGATGTTTGTGACCTCAGTAGTTGTTCTAGGCTTTTAACACGCTCCTCTACCATTACCCCAAAAACTTCAACATGATTTAACTTATCTGACACTTGCTGCACTTCTTCCCGCACAGATTCCCAGTCTCTGCGGTGCATCTCCTCCATCCGTGTCACTAAAGCCTCCATATCAGTCCGTGTGGGTAATGCTTGTATGTCAGCGCGGGTAGGGAGACTCTGAAGCAGGATTCTTAACATTCCTATCTCCGACTCTTGTCCTCTTTCACTTCCTTCTGATTGCAGCAGTTTCAGTTCTCTCAGGGTAGTCGGCGTCTCCCCCTCTCTCCCCCCTCCTGCTTCGGGGGCCAGCATTCCTCGTGTCTCTGTGGTACTGTCTCTTGCCGCCGGATCACGTGAGTCTCTGCACGTCACCTCCCCCCGTGGCTCAATCTCCCTGTTCCGAGATACTGCTGCTCTAGTCTGGGGGGGGAAGTACTGCTGAATCTCGGGCTGGAGTCGGACTTTGGAATTTTTCACCTCCCTCTTCATCCCCGAGGGGCCGGACGTATCCCCGCCGTCCGGAGATCACGTTTTAGGCAGATGATTAAGGTAGGCTTAGTATGGCTCCTTGGTCTACAGGCAGACACTCTGCATCCTTCACTGATTAGTCGGTGGGTGTGTGGGAGAGGAGCTCTGGAACAAGTGTGTCTCTATTCCTCCATAGTCAGACCACACCCCCCATCTCTCTTCTTTGGTTTAATACTAATGTAGTACCATATAACATCAGAAATCACAGGATCATCAGGCTCTCATAGATTGTAAGCCTGGCCCTCCCTGTGTGTGGATAATTTAAGCTCAGATTTTTTCACATGGGATGACCTCCCCATCTACGCTACCACATACTTCATAATTTGCCATATTTTGAGTGCATGTTGCACTGAATGAGAATTGCAATTAGTAATCCTCCTCTTTTTGTACCTTTTATTGATACTTTGGAGTTTTTGTTTTGGGCCCTCTTTTGGGATTTTCTGACACCCGGCGCAGGTAAGACTTGAACATTAGGTGTCCTTTTCTGTGTAGGGAGGCGTTCCCTCCAATGTTTACATGGCGGGACCCGCCCCCCCTCTCTTCCTGCATTGCGGGACTTTGACGCGCGGCGCCTTCTCCTTCCTTTTTCACCCCCCTTCATGTGTGACGTCCCGGGACACGCCTGGTACTGCCCACCTCCATACGTAGTCGGGATTATCCTGCTATGGGGGTGTGGGCGGAGACGTCGCGCGTCATCGCACCCGGAGTGCGGCCCCTGGATGTGATGACGCACGCAGGATTCCTCCCCCCGTCTACCTCCGCACACTCAGCTGTGTTCACTGACGCTGATGCGGCAGACATATATACCTGTCTGTATGAGGGCTCATCGTCAGTCTTCCCCAGGCTGCAGCAATGAGAGGATCAGTGACCATCTAACAGGCAAGTGCTGTACTTTCACTTTCTCCCTGTTCTGTGATATTGTTACTTAGTAAGCCTGCCCAGTCTGCATTAGCATTATAGAAGGTGCTTACACCTCGATACTGGTGCACCCACATTTTTGGGAACCTTTATAATTATATTGGCTTACTTTGTTCTAATCACAGATCTCCTGTCACAACTCTTCCTCTTGGAATAATTAGCCTCTTCAACAAGGCAGATAGCCAGCTCTTATACCTGCACCCTCGGGAGGGGGGGGGGGGCTCCTCTGATAGGTCTCTGTCCATACATTGGTAAGCATGTATAATTAAAATACACTGCATATTTAAATACCAATGCATTCAGATCAATATGCATTATGGTGCATTTCGTTGTTTTATTCCAACCTGTTTCTTTCTATGTTAAAGAGTGAAATAAGTCTATAGAAGTGGCAGTCAGTTTGGGCTTGTCTTCATACAACGTATTATGGTCCATTCGCACTGATTCCAATCTTCCCATCACGTTGTTTCCACCCTAACAGCATATGCAGGTATATCATTAATTACCTGTTTGTCAGCATTAGGGACAAACTGTATATAAATAAATAAATATATATTTTGATATTCTTTGGGTTTTTATATTCTCTCTTCTTCTTTTCACAGTATTCTGCAGATATGTTTTACTATGGGAGATGCACTCTTAGGCCGCGTACACACGATCAAATCTATCTGCTGGAAACGGCATGCTTTAAAATCTGTCGGCTGGGAATCCGTCCGCCCCATATGTCTGCTGGTTAGTACGCTAACCAGCAGACATATCTTCTCGCACATGTGTCGAATGGATTCGACGCATGCGCGGAAGTAATTTACTTCCTGGTGCGGTGACGTGGCGGCGTCAATGTCACCGCCACGTCACCGTGCTGTCTGCTGGCAGGGATTTTGGTTTGATCGTGTGTACAGCGATCAAACAAAAACGGCCAGCAGACAGATTTGTTCAAATCGGTCGGTCCGACCGATTTGAACAAATCTATTTGCTCGTGTGTACGGGGCCTTACTCTATTCCAGGGATCTTCAAACTACGGCCCTCCAGCTGTTGCGGAACTACAAGTCCCATGAGGCATTGTAAAACTCTGACATTCACAGACATGACTAGGCATGATGGGAATTGTAGTTCCTGAACAACTGGAGGGCCGTAGTTTGAGGACCCCTGCTCTATTCTAATGTATTCTCTCAGTTGACCTATCATCCCGCGCATTAAGGTATCTTATATACCTATATCCTTGCCGACCCCTGTTGTCAGTATCCCCTAACCAGAGCCGGCCCGACTATGGGACCCAATGGGACCATGGTTCCAGGCGGCATCTTAAGAGGGGCGGCAGCCAGAAATAAGTTGTCAGTAGTACCGAACTTGCAGGGCCAGCGCTCCCGCTAGGCGGCCGGCTAGGGCACACTGCTACCTAGCCTAGCCGGGAGGATGCAGGCCAGCCCAGATGGATCTATAGTGGCATGTCAGTCCACGGAGCCCGGCGGCATAGTGCTACCTCTGATTCTGTGCATTGCTGCTGGCCGTACAGAGTGCAGGCATCATGGCCCGCCCAGCCAGCGCTGCCTGCGTCTGCCAATTGGATAGGAGGTGACACTGCCGCCCACCAGAACCCACCAATGCCCATCATGATAACATTTAGGCTGCTTCCTGGCTGGCAATGTCTGCCCAGGACAGGTGCCGTGACAGCCAATGAGCTGCTGAGCGTGGGTGCAGTGCGCCGCACACGTCATTGTGACATTGTTCCCTACTTTAGTCCAGTCCCACCCACAACAGAGCAGGGGATTCTGTGCAGTGCCTTGGCTGGCTTTCCCACATGTTCTGCACTTTTCAGTGGAGGCTCAGGCTGGAGCTGAGAAGAAGGTACAATCTTAGACAGTCTGATGTGTAACAGAGTCAGTGTGGTCTGTAATTGGTATGGTCTGAGACCATGTAACACAGTGTGTCATTTAGATGGTGTGTCCTGCAATAATTACTGCCTGACTCAAGCTGTAGACAGACAGTATTCTACACAGTCTGCAGCTGCAGCAATTATATTCAGAATTCACAATGTACAATAATGGCATCATATACATATTTATTATAGAATGGACAAATACTGGATACTGTATTGTGGAAAACATTGGCAAAGGCAAAACCCAAGGCATACTGCAAAGATAGCTACTAAAGTCCCCTTGCTTGGCAACATGAATAATCCAGCCTTTGTGGGTACTTAACCCACCTAAGCGCAGAAAGTAGGAAGTAGAAAAAATGATGATCTAGACCAGAGAAGAGATAGGGACAGACCAGTGTGTGATGTCAAAAGTAAATGATATAAGCTGCTGCTTTTGTATATATCCGCTTCCGAACTGCCGCACACACATATACTGTAGCAGGGCAGCCCTTTAACACGAAATCATGTACCTGTAAGGTTTTTTTTTTCCAGGTCTAGGGTGCCCATGCACACTGCAGGTGAACCGCTCCAATCGTGACTGGACACAGCGGGAGCCAAATCAGCAGGTCAAGTGGACCCGATGTCCACTGGGACCCACCGATCATTCCCGAGGCAGACAGAACAGTGGTCTGCCTAGATAAACAAGGCAGATCGCCATTCTGTGCGAGGAGAAGATGAAGATCTTGTGTTTCTGTGAAGCAAGAACACAGATCTCTGTCTTTTCCCCAGTTAAAGTACCTCCCCCACACAGTTAGAAAGTACTCCCAGGGAACATATTTAACCCTTTGATCACCCATGATGTTAACCCTTTCCCTGCCAGTGTCATTAGTACAGTTTCAGTGCATTTTTTTTTAGCACTGATCACTATATTGGTGTCACTGGTCCCCAAACAGTGTCACTTAGTGTCAGATTTGTCCACCGCCATGTCGCAGTCCCATTAAAAATCGCTGATCACCACCTTTACTATTAAAACATTTTTTTTAAATACCATAAAAATATCCCATAATTTGTAGACACTATAACTTAAGCAAACCAATCAATATACACTTATTGGGATTTTTGTCTTCCAAAAACATGAAGAATACATATTGGCCTAAATTGATAAAAACATTAGATTTTTTAATTTTGTATTGGATGTGTTTTATAACAGAAAGTAAACAATTTTCTTTTTTTTTGTTCACACTTGTTGGTCTTTTTTTGTTTGTAAATAAAAACCGCAGAGGTGATAAAATGTATACTCCTATATACATGTATATAGCCATGACAGGTCCCCTTTAGTTACCATGATATAAACCCTTTTGGTGGGCATGATTTTTTTTTTTTGGGGGGGGGGGGGACGGATGCAGCATTTCATTCTTGGTCCCAGGCAGCACAATGTCTTGGGCCGGCACTGCCCCTAACCACTCCAATATTCAATCCATATGTGTACTTTTGTACACATTGGATTGTATGTATGCATACAAGTCTTTCTGGTACAAACGACCAGTGTATCACTCTTTGACCCTATATGGCATTATGATGTTTTTCTGCATGTTTTTTATTTTTAGACCGTATGTCTCCTATGCGAGGATATTCCTTGAATAAACTTGTTTTAATGACCTCTGGACACACCTATTCAACCGGCAAGATGGCAATCCTATCTCCTCCTGAGAAAGATTGCATATACATCAACCGGTTAGTATTTTCTAGCCTGCGATATACACAAACAAAAAACCTCAAGCAGCAATGTAATTATTAACAGTGGTGGTTCTTTTGGAGCCTTTTTCTGCATGTGTTTCTGGGCATTGCTCCATACACAGGGAGAGCTATGATAAGAGAATGTCAATGCCTCTTGATTATTGTTTCTGGTATTTTGTATCTTTATTTATTTATTTATTTTTTCCATTTTAGATTGTACAGCGACAGCCTTGCACTACCCTTGCCCTGATGAAGAGGTACGACTCTCCATAGCCTTGAAACGTTGGTACATCTGTCCTTACTCAATAGACAGTTCTTTGAGGGTTTTGTCTGCAATTTTTGTCGCTATTATAATTTCCCTTATGTCTTGTTATCATTGATGTTCAACGCTGCTGACTTTTGTATGTCCTAGGTTGTACTTTCCCTCCCTTGTAGTCACTTGGATGCTTTCACCAAACGTTGTAGTACTGGTCTCCATGTGTTGACTACGAACAACAATATTTAATAAAATTTGATACGTTTTTTATCTTTACTTTGGGGGTACACAAATTGTTCTAATTTAGGGATGTGGTGAGACTATGGTTTTTTGCTTACATGCTTAGTGGACACCTATATCCTTCTATTTATCCAATAGGATTTAGACAGAACCATCGGGGATCTGGGTGACCGGACACTGTCACCGACTGGTGACCCCAACTATTGACTGAAAGGATATGCTTTAATTCTTGTGAGTATTGGACCCGTGGCAGAGGCCTTTACTAATTTACTAAAGCCAAGTCGGTGGCAGAGACTTGTTTCTTCTCAGAGCTCACAGTGACACTCCGACTGCCAGGTCTGTTAGGGAGGCCTGTCCGGGTGCACTGCACCCATCCCGGCTGGGGTGGCGACGAAAGCGAGAATACTATTTGGAGGCAGGATTGCTTCCTTCTATCCGAAGCCTGAATCTGCAAGGTTGCTCTTTTCACCAATCCGTCCTATCTTTTCCAAGTTGACTGTTGGTCGTGTTGACCGAGAATAAAGCATTTTAAAACGTCAACCAACTGCCTGGACATTCCGTCACTGCTATCACCCCTATACATATTACAAAGGTAACTTCAATTACGCCGATCCCACATCAAACCAGCGGCTCCTGCGGGAGTGAGTGCTACATAAGCTTTTCTGAAAACATAGACAAGGGTTATCATCCCTGTAACATTTGTTTTGCTGTCTGTGTGCATCCGTTCAGAAGATTGCACCTCACTTTCTGTCCCAAAGACAAATAATAGTTATTTTTTTGTGAAACAAGGGTTGTAATAAAGCATCAGTGGACAGGAGACACCTTTTACAGAAAAGAATTTCAGAAGCTTGACAAATTTGCTTGAAATCTAGGAGCCAGCTAAAAAACGTTACCGAGCTCGCGCGCAGAAGCGAACGCATATGAAAGCGGTGTTCAACCCACACATGTGAGGTATCACCATCATTGGTAGAGCAAGAGCAATAATTCTAGCCCTAGACCTCCTCTGTAACTCAAAACATGCAACCTGTAGAAAAATTTTAAACGTTGCCTATGGAGAATTTTAAAGGGTAAAATTTAGTCGCCCTTCCACAAGCGGATGCAATTTTGAAGCGTGACATGTTGGGTATCAATTTACTCGGCGTAACATTATCTTTCACAATATAAAAAAAAATTGGGCTAATTTTACTGACGTCTTATTTTTTTTATAAAAAAAGTTTATTTTTTCCCAAAAAAGTGTGCTTGTAAGACCGCTGCGCAAATACAGTGTGACAGAAAGTATTGCAATGACCGCCATTTTATTCTCTAAGGTATTAGAATAAAAAATATATATAATGTTTGCGGGTTCTAATTAGAAGGAAGGAGGTGGCAGTGAAAACAGACAGGAGAAGCTCCATTAGCATTGCTGGTTGTCTTGTCATACCAACGTCCACCACAAGATGGAGCCAGATCACAGAGGCCTGCAGAAGGCCTCATAGCCGTGGCCTCAATTACCAGCACGATCAGGAGTGCAAGGAGACACAGAATACCCTAGCTGTGCCACCCCAGGTGCCAGGTCGCTAATTCTAGTCGCAATTGCGACCTGGCGCCCGGGGTTTGTCGAACCCTGGAGAATTTCCCTTCCTAGGGGTAGATTTCCTCTCACTTCCTGTTGTCTCCTTCCGTTTGCAGGTAGGAGTCGTTTGTAAGCTGGATGTTTTAAAGTAGGGGCCTGCTGTATATACGCTGCAGAAATTTGGGCCCTAGGTGTTGGTGTTGCCACAACACTGCAACCCCCTTACAGTTAGTCTTGGTGGACGCTGGAACGCCCTGCTGTGAAATATTAGATCAAGAATTGTAATTACACGCCCCTGTTGAACAGGGGCAGAAAAATTGGGCCTTAGGCACTGGTGCTGGTGCTACAACACTGCAACCCCTCACAGATACTCTAGTTGGAGTGCAGCAAAGAGCCTGCTGCAAACTATTGCATCAAAAATTGTGAATTACACGCCCCTGTTAAACAGGGGCAGAGAAATTGGGCCTTAGCCACTGGTGCTGGTGCCACAACACTGCAACCCCCTCACAGATACTCTAGTTGTAGCGCAGCAAAGAGCCTGCTGCAAACTATTGCATCAATTTTTTTAAATTACATTAACAGGGGCAGAAAAATTGGGCCTTAGCCACTGGTGGCGGTGCCCAGAACCAACAATGTTCTTACAAGCTATCAGCAAGATCATTGAGAAGGAGAAGGATATTTAGTCAGCATAACAGGATAGTCACTCAGCATCAGCACAGGCAGTCTCCAAGGGATCTGACATTTCAAAAAAATTATTCCGTTTCTTGATAAATATATATGTGTATGCGGGTATTGCAACAAGTGTTATTATCCTTACATGAAGTTATGACAGATATAATGTGTTAAAGTCGCAGGTACATCTGAAACTTTGAGTGAGGACAAAGGACTATTATCAAGAACAGATGTGTTCAAACCCCCCCTCGCTCCTTGTCCTCCGGCCCCTCCTTTCTACTGCACTCCTAAACTCCTCATTCTAAAGAACAAATATGGACTCAGTTGTAAGAGGAAGTCACCCTCCCCTTCTTCCGTCTTTCTCTGTATGTGCTTATATGGCTCTGAGACCAGAACCCTTGTAAAATTGAAGATCGGAACCCGTGCGTTTGAATTTGCCATAAAGGGCATCTATGCTAACAAAATAACTTTTACAAGGAGGACAGACGTCACAGGGGGGCATGTAATAAGGGGGTGAATTGTATGAAACTGACCAATCTGTATGCATGTTTTGTGATGTCATTTTGTCTATAAGGCTATGGAATAAATGGGTTTGGTCTTCTCTTGAGGCTGGACACCGAAGGAAGCAGCAGTTAGTCTCTCAGCTCACTGCTCCCATGATTTGAATCAAACGGCAGAAATGGGGTTAGCCCTGAGGTTGTATCAGGGGCCTCATCACCAGGAAGGTCTTTGGGACCGTTAAGAGGACTGGCGGTAGGGCATATACGATTTTTTCGCTGCCATGCATTAGGGCATATTGCTGCAAACTGTCCTATAAATGATGAACTTATGCAATGCGATTATGCTTTTATGAAAAGACGCATTTCTTTGTTTGCACAGGTCGCATGTACTGCATCTTGTCAGAATCACATTGAAAAACAGATGTGTGTTATTTCAGTGGATGGGAAGCCACTGACAGCCCTGCTGGACTCTGGTAGTATAGTGACCCTAGTCAGGAGTGATTGTATAAACCCCACAAAACTACACCCAAGTACTATTGGGATAATTTACATCCATGGGGACACTTGAGACTACCAGACAGCCGTGGTTGAGGTTAATACCCCCTGGGGCAGTGTAACACATTCAGTGGGGGTGGTACCTTCACTGCTTCATGAAGCTTTAGTGGGAAGAGATTTTCCCCATTTATGAAATTTATGGGAGAGCTAAGGGAGGCTGGAAGATAGAGCTCCCCCTTTTGGGGAAGCACAGGAACTCTCACCAGACCCTTTTTGCCAAAGGGAAGGGGGTGCTGTTGGTGGGATCGAGGAAGCCGGAGATCCTCTTCCTTTCCCTGTCCTGGCTGGGGACCCAGAGGACCTGGAAGTTAGCTCCCAGCCTGAGGGTAACGAACAGGAGAACCCCTCTGACCCTGACATTGAGAGTAGCCAAAACTTGGTACCTGTTCTAGAGGTCAGGAGAGAGGATTTCTGTACCGAGCAACTGCGAGAGGCCAACTTTATGAGAGCCAGGGAAAATGTTAAGATGTTGGATGGGGAACTGGTGGATCTTAATTGGGTGGTGTCTTTCCCCTACATGGCAATTAAAAACAAATTATTCTATCGAGTGATAAAACATGGAGAGGACAAGGTAGAACAGCTACTAGTTCCCAAACCCTTAGTAGGGTAGTGCTAGACCTGGCCCATGGTCATGTAATGGGGGGGGCATCTCGGTGTTGAAAAAAACAGGGAGAGAATCGCCAGAGATTTTTCTGGCTCGGGTTGCATGCAGATGTCAAGGAGTACTGCGAATCGTGCCCCAAATGTCGGCACCGTCGCCCCATTTTCGTTGCCCCCTTGTCCCTCTACCAATAATCGAGGTCCCCTTTGAGAGGGTTGGCATGGACCTAGTTGGGCCAGTTGTGAAACCAGCATTATTTGGTGATCATGGACTATACCACGCGCTATCCTGAGGCAATACCCTTGCGCAACACCTCCGCTAAGGCTATCGCCAAGGAATTGGTCCAGGTTTTTAGTCGAGTGGGGTTCCCAAAAGGGCACCCCATTTATGTCCAGGCTTACCAAGGAACTGTGTAAACTATATAAAATCTCCCATCTCCGTAGCTCTGTCTACCTGTAAGAGAGCTGCCAGAGCTGTCCCCACGAATTTGGCGCCAAACAGTCTATTTAAAGGATGCTCTGACCCTAGCCGAGTGCTGACGGATCTCAGCGGTTTCGTGTCCTGTGCCTGTCCCGTGCTCTTGATCCTGGTTACTGATCCTTGGCTTCCTTGACCTTGTTTTGGACTCACTTCACCCCTGACTCTTGGTTCCGGATCTCGGCTTTCCACGTGACCCTGTTTCCTGCCTGATGACTTGGTACCCCGCTGCCCGCTCGTTGCTGAACCCGGCTTCCCATGTGACCACGATCCTGCTCCCTGTTTGGCTCCGCTCTACCTCCCGGGTACCTGCGACTTCGCTACTGCAACCTGCTGCGACTTCGCTGCTGCAACCTGCTGCGACTTCGTCACTGCAACCTGCTGCGACTTCGCTGCTGCAACCTGCTGCGACTTTGTCCCTGCAACCTGCTGCGACTTCGTCCCTGCAACCTGCTGCGATTTCGTCCCTGCAACCTGCTGCAACTTCGTCCCTGCAACCTGCAACTTCGCTGCTGCAACCTGCTGCGACTTCCTGCCTTGCTGGACTTGCATCACCGGTTGCGGGCTTCCCAAGTCACATCTACAGGCACTCGTGTCTCCCCTGGCCCTTGGTTTCCCCTGTCTCCACTCTCAGCGGGACCAGGGCCGGAGATTCAAGAGAGGCTAACCTCGTCATTTCAGACTTCACCCAGGTACGTGACAGTATCCGTCAGCCAGCAATGGAGTCTGAAAGGGAGGCCTCTTCTTTCAAAGACATTTGCCATTCCCTCTCTGCACTTGCCCACACAGTACAGAATCTTCAGACAGATCTGAATCGGATGGAGGGTCAGCTCCGGGATCAGCCCGTTTCCTCTCCTCCTATGGTGAACTCGTCAGTTCAAATGGACTTCAGTCTGCTCTGTGTGGCCGCCACGCCTCCTGAACCCAGAGTGCCATTGCCTGAGCGTTTTTCTGGAAATCGCAAACAGTTTCGTACCTTCCGAAATGCCTGTGAACTGTATTTTTCCTTGCTACCTCAAACCTTCTTTTCCGAAGACATCAAAGTGGGGTTCATCATCACCTTGCTTTTTGGAGAACCTCTTTCCTGGGCCCATCATCTTCGGGAGCAACAAGACCCGGCCCTGGCAACCACGGACTCCTTTTCTCCGCCATGTCCCAGTTGTATGCCGACCCTTTTCTCCAACAATCCGCGGAATCCACACTCAGTAGACTCCAGCAAGGTCCAAGGGCTGTGGAAGATTATGTGTCAGACTTTCGTGTCCTGAGTATGGATACTCAGTGGAATAGAGCTGCTCTCCATCATCAATTTCGTTGTGAGCTTTCTGATCAGTTAAAGGATGAATTAGGACGTGTGGGAATACCCACCTCCCTGGAAGATTTAATTAATCTTGTCATTCAGATTGATCGGCGGTTGCGAGAAAGACAATCAGAGAGGACCAATACCAAGCCACCTGCATTTTCTAGTCCCGATCCTTCAATTTCGGCCTGTTCTGTCGGGTCATTGAAAATGTCCAGAAAGAATAAGGACCCCCACAAACTCTCACGTGTAAGCTATCCGAGACCAGCTCTGCCTTCTTCGGAACGCCTCCGGCGACTACAAAATAGACTATGTCTTTACTGTGGGGGAACCAGTCACTTTATTCAGACTTGTCCTGTGAAACCTCCCAAGCCTGCCTCCCTGTTGCCCCACGTGATGCACCTCCCTGGAAGAAGTCCAAACCATCTTTCCTTACCACTTCAGTTACAGTTACCAGAAAAGACTATCCTTGTACCTGCTATTATAGACTCAGGGGCTTGCAGTTGCTTTGTGGATGCTGCATTTGCGACCCTTCACCAATTACCTCTATGCTCTAAGAGGCAGGGGCTTATCGCTCACTTAGCAGATGGGTCTGGTCTCAAGTCTGGACCAGTAACCCAAGAGACTATACCTATTCCTTGCCGTACTGCCTCAGGACATCTGGAACTCCTTTGTTTGGATGTGATTGCTTCTTCCATGTTCCCTATAATTCTGGGGATACCCTGGCTAAAAGCCCATAACCCCCATATAGATTGGGCCACTGGAAAAGTTTCCTTCTCATCCGACTATTGTCAGATACAATGTTTTCCAGAAAGGATCTGCAATCCTACTTCCCTTCTTAGTATTTGTCCGGATCCTGAAACTGTAAAACTGGTGCCCGTTGCCTATCATGAATTCTTGGATGTGTTCAATAAGAAAAGTGCAGATACCTTGCCCCCACACAGGACTTATGACTGTCCTATTGAACTTTTACCTGGATCCGAGATTCCTTTCGGTCGAATCTACCCGCTTTCTGAACCTGAACTAGAAGCCCTGTGCAAATATATAGACGAAAGTCTGGAAAAGGGGTTTATTCGGCATTCTTCCTCACCTGCAGGAGCTGGTATTTTCTTTGTAGAAAAAAAAGACCACTCTCTAAGACCCTGTATTGACTATCGGGACCTTAATAAGATCACTGTCAAGAACCGGTACCCACTTCCCCTAATTCCTGAATTGTTTCAGAGGTTGCGCGGAGCACGGATATTTTCCAAACTTGATCTTAGGGGTGCTTACAATTTAGTACGGATCAAAGAAGGAGATGAATGGAAAACAGCTTTCAGAACACGCTTCGGGCATTTTGAGTATTTAGTTATGCCCTTCGGCCTCTGCAATGCCCCAGACACCTTCCAACATTTGGTAAATTACGTATTTCGGGACTTTCTTGATCTGTTCATCATAGTCTACCTCGATGACATCCTCATATTCTCCGAAACGATTGAACTACACCGCACCCATGTGAAAAACGTCTTGAGAAGACTCCGCGAACATCACCTCTATGCCAAGGCTGAGAAGTGCGACTTTGAAAAGCACACCGTACAGTTTCTTGGACTCGTCATCTCTGCTGATGGCATTTTCATGGATCCTCAGAAGGTTGCTGCAGTTCTAGAATGGCCGGCCCCTACGGACAGGAAAGCAGTACAGAGGTTTGTGGGCTTTGCAAATTTTTATAGAAAATGTATTAAAAAAAATTCTGGTATTATCTCGCCTATTACTCAACTAACGAAACAGCATGTTCCTTTCCGATGGACTCCTGAAGCACAAGTAGCATTTGAACAATTAAAGACTCTGTTCACTTCAGCTCCCATCCTGAAACATCCCGATCCGTCCCTGGCCTATGTTTTGGAGGTGGACGCCTCCGAAAGTGCCGTTGGGGCTATTCTGTCACAGCGACAAGGTCCCAAATCTTTATTGCATCCCGTAGCCTTTTTCTCTAAAAAATTGAATCCTTCTGAAAGGAACTACGATGTTGGAGACCGGGAATTGTTAGCCATTAAAGCTGCACTTGAGGAATGGCGTTATTTGTTGGAAGGAGCTGCCCACCCTATTCTCATCTTCACTGACCATAAGAACTTGGAGTATTTGAGGACAGCCAAGAGACTAAGACCCCGGCAAGCAAGATGGGCATTATTCTTCTCCCGTTTCATATTCCATATTACCTTCCGTCCTGGTTCTAAAAATGGCAAACCAGACACGCTTTCGCGCATGTTCCATGATTCAGTGCAACCTTCAGAGCCAACTACCATTTTGCCAGCCAAGAACTTTCTTCTTCTCCAGTCAGACCTAATGTTCCAAATTAAGACAGATGTGACAGAGCATCCCCCATCCCCAGATTTACCTCTCCAGTTTAAGGATGGGCTCTACTATCACAAGGAACAGATCTATGTCCCGGAACAGTTCAGAGTCTCTGTTCTCAAACGGTGTCATGATCACCCCCTGGCAGGCCATTTCGGTATCCACAAGACTATAGACTTAATTTCCCGTTCTTTTTGGTGGCCGACCTGATACAGGACTGTAACAAATATGTAAGATCCTGTGCGACATGTCTACGCTGCAAAACCAGCCGAGCCAAGACTTGGGGCCTACTTGAAAGCCTTCCGGTGCCCAAGAAGTCTTGGAGCATGATTTCTATGGATTTCATTGTGGAACTTCCTCCTTCTGAGAACTTCACTTCTATATTTGTCGTAGTGGACCGTCTGACCAAGATGGCACACTTTGTTCCTTTACAAGGCACCCCTTCTGCCGCCGAGACGGCTTCCACATTTATCAGAGAAATAGTGAAATTGCATGGGATCCCTGATAACATTGTCTCTGACCGCGGGGTGCAATTCACCTCAAGATTCTGGAGGTCCCTATGTGAAGCATTAAACATCGAACTCCGTCTGTCCACTGCTTACCACCCCCAGACTAATGGACAGACGGAGAGAACTAATCAAACCTTGGAGCAGTACCTGCGGTGCTTTTCCTCATTCTCTCAGGATGACTAGTCTTCCCTTCTCCCACTGGCGGAGTTTGCTTACAACAACACTATTCACTCTGCAACCAAGCAATCTCCCTTTTTCGCCAATTATGGCTATCACCCCTCATTTTTACCTGAACTGCCTGTTGAGTCCTCCGTGCCTGCTGTACAAGACAGACTAGACTTTTTTTAACTCCAACAACAAATTACTCCAGGATACCATCTCTAAAGCCCAAGCGAGCAACAAGAAGTTCTTTGACAAAAAGAAGAGGGGTAACCTAAATCTGGAACTAGGAGACAAGGTCTGGTTGTCTACTGCAAATCTAAAGCTGAGTTGTCCCTCCAGAAAACTTGGCCCAAAGTTTCTGGGGCCTTTTCCGGTTAAAAGGAAGATTAACCCTGTGGCCGTTGAGTTAATTCTACCTAAGAGCCTGAAAATTCATCCGGTATTCCACATCTCCCTGCTAAAACCAACGGTGCCTAACCCATTTTCCAATCGGGATCCAGAAAACCCTCCTCCACTTCTCGTCGAAGGCAACGAGGAGTATGAAGTTGAAGCTGTTCTGGATTGCAAGACCAAAAGGGGTCAAACGCAATTCTTGATTAAATGGAAGGGTTATGGTCCGGAAGAGAACTCTTGGGAACCAGTGTCCAATGTGCATGCCCCACAAAAGATTCGTGCCTTTTTCCAGCGCCATCCGGAAAAGAAACCCCTGAGGGGCATCCGGAGGCTGCCCATAGGGAGGGGGCAATGTAAGAGAGCTGCCAGAGCTGTCCCCGCAAATTTGTGGGAGCGCGCGTGAATTTGCGGGTGCGCGCTTGCACACGCACGGGAGCGCTCGCCCGCGTCCGTTGGCGCCAAACAGTCTATTTAAAGGATGCTCTGACCCTAGCCGAGTGCTGACGGATCTCAGCGGTTCCGGTTCCTGTGTCCTGTGCCTGTCCCGTGCTCTTGATCCCGGTTACTGATCCTTGGCTTTCTTGACCTTGTTTTGGACTCACTTCACCCCTGACTCTTGGTTCCTGATCTTGGCTTTCCACGTGACCCTGTTTCCTGCCTGATGACTTGGTACCTCGCTGCCCGCTCGTTGCTGAACCCTGCTTCCCATATGTGACCACGATCCTGCTCCCTGTTTGGCTCCGCTCTACCTCCCGGGTACCTGCGACTTCGCTACTGCAACCTGCTGCGACTTCGCTGCTGCAACCTGCTGCGACTTCGTCACTGCAACCTGCTGCGACTTCGTCACTGCAACCTGCTGCGACTTCGCCCCAGCAACCTGCTGCGACTTCCCTGCTGCAACCTGCTGCGACTTCGTCCCTGCAACCTGCTGCGACTTCGCTGCTGCAACCTGCTGCGACTTCGTCCCTGCAACCTGCTGCGACTTCCTGCCTTGCTGGACTTGCATCACCGGTTGCGGGCTTCCCAAGTCACATCTACAGTCACTCGTGTCTCCCCTGGCCCTTGGTTTCCCCTGTCTACACTCTCAGCGGGACCAGGGCCGGAGATTCAAGAGAGGCTAACCTCGTCATTTCAGACTTCACCCAGGTACGTGACACTACCACTCCCAAATGGATGGTCTCTTCGAAAGGTTTAATAAAACTTTTAAAAGTATGTTGAAAAAGGTGGTCGACAGAGATGGGAGAAACTGGGATTTTTTGCTACCATATCTCATGTTTGCCATACGAGAGGTTCGGCAGGCATCCACAGGCTATTCCCCCATTTGAACTCTTGTATGGTAGACATCCCAGGAGGCTGTTAGATGTTTCCAAGGAAATGAGGGATAGGACAGGTCACCCCATATAGAAGCATCATAGAGCAGGTCTCCTTGATTCAGGATTGAATGGTAGCTGTCCTACCCCTGGTATGAGAACATATGGAGCGAGCCAAGGAGGCCCAGAGGAGGATCTCTGACCAGGGTGCCAAGGTCTGTACTTTCAGCCCTGGGGACAGAGTGTTGGTACTGGTTCCTATGGTCGAAAGTACGTTTCTAGCCAAGTGGCAGGGTTACTTCGAGGTTGTCGAAAGGGTGGGGGAGGTAAACTACAAAGTCTACCAGCCCGGGAAAAGCAAACTATACCAAATTTACCATGTGAATCTCTTAAAGCCTTGAAAGGACCGAGAGACGTTACTGGTCACGTCCCCACCTCCAACAGACCGGGTACCCGTGACACCTGACGTCCCCATCACGGATTCCCTGTCCGTGGCACAATAAAGTGACGTTAGGGCATTTGTGCATAAAATACAGACTTTTTCTCACCCTTACCCGGACTGACTAACATGATCCAACATGATATAATGACGGAACCAGGGGTTTGTGTGAATGTAAAACCGTATAGAATTCCAGAGGCCAGGCGAGAAGCAGTCGCAAAGGAAATAAAAAATAGTGAGTGGTCAAGCCCCATAGTGCTGGTCCCAAAACCTGATGGCACTATCAGGTTTTGTAATGATTTTAGGAAACTTAACAGTGTGTCCAAGTTCACCGCTTACCCGATGTCCAGGGTCGACAAACTTGTGGACAGGTTAGGACAGGCTCGCTACATAATGACCCTAGACCTAAGAAAAGGCCATTGGCAGATACCGCCAACTGAATCGCCCAAGGAAAAGATGGCCTTTTCCACTCCTGAGGGCTTGTTTCAGTTTGGATGGAGGAAAATCATCGGGCCTTCAGAAAAAAACGTAAGACTCATCTATTCTGAAGCATGGCTGGACGACCACATTGGCTACAGCGCCTTGAGGCGATTTAGTTCGCATTTGTAGCACTATATAAGTTTCTCACTCACTCACTCACTTTACAAACGTCTGCACGTTTGGTCTGCACGGAGCCCTGCATCATTCCAGCGAATGATGGACAAAACCTTAAGACCACATCGCTCGTATGCAGCTGTGTATTTGGACGATGTGGTCTCAGATTGGGAATCGCACCTGCTCAATGTACAAACAGTAATAGATTAGCTTAGGAAAGCAGGCCTCAGGGCCAACCCGAAAAGGGTGCCATAGACCTGGAGGAGGCCAAGTACCTTGGGTACGTTATTGGCCAAGGATCGTCAAGCCGCAGACCAATAAGGTTGAGGCAATACTAAAATGGCCCCAACCGATCAATAAAAAATGAGTGAGGGCCTTCCTGGGCATCACCGGGTTTTACAGACGGTTCATACCCAACTTTGCCACCATAGCAGCCCCTCTGACGACCTTAACGAAGGGTAGAGGGTTGGTCATGGTCAAATGGAACCCTGAGGCTGAGGAGGCGTTTCAAAATGGGACGGCGCAGCGCCGATCGCGCTTGCGCAGTGCCGCACGCCCATGCACAGTCACGACCGGGTGCCCACACTTAGAATGAAGACGCCGGCCGGAGAAGGGTGGGAGAGGAGCGGAGCCCCGGCCGGTGCGTCGCTGGAACCATGGAGAAGGTAAGTGTGTGTTTATTAGTAGCTGCTGACTTTTAATAAACATAAAAAAAGGCTGGAACACCCCTTTAAGCTCATCACCGACCATGCTTGCCTAAAGTGGATGTGTGACAACATGGAGAAGAATGGCCGCGTGACAAGCCCTTTAAGTTTACAGTGTAGTACAGGCCGGGAAAGTTCCAAAATAACGCAGATGCCCTCTCCCACATGCACTCTATGTTTGGGTCAAGTGCTCAGCCACAGGGGCTTGAGCAGAGGGAGAGGATATGTTACAGTATGCAAGGTGAGATACACGATTATAGGTACATTTCACCTCCCATTTGCTCTATTCTAAGGGAATAAACCAGAATCTGGCCCATGTTTTTCTAGCCTCTGTGGCAGGCTGGGTTCTGGTCCTAATGTTCTGGTCCACACTTGGGTGGAAGTTAAAAGACCAGGAAGAAAGCACAGGAGTGCTCTGGTTTTGGAGACTCAGGAGGGAACCTGAGTGAGGAGCTCTGTTGGTATGGATTCAAAAAGAGAAAGTTTTGCTTTATCGTATGTTTTGTGGGTGACAGGGACCAGCCCTGCACTGTATAGAGAGAAGACCATTTGTTTAATTTAGCGCCGGACGGCAAAGATTTAATTTACTGTTTTGATTTATTTTTTTTACCTGCAAACCTCTTGTAAATAAAACCTTGCACCCGCTAGACTTTTTAAGAAAGTGCCTGTTTATTGACTTTGATTCAGAAAAGGTGATTCTCACAAGCTAATCTCCTACACAGCGTTAGAAGTGACTCCGAACGAGTGCCCCCTTGCTTGGTCAGGTACGCCATGTTAGTGGCATTGCCTGAGAAAACCAATAGGTCTCTTGAACAGACCCTCTCTTGCAGAGCAAGAAGGGCTTTCCCCACAGCTAGTAGTTCCCTGAAATATGAGGAACAGCCTGCCTCCTCTGGCAACCAGGCTCCCTGGGCCTGCCAGCTCTGATGCCGCGTACACGACCGTTTTTAATGTCATGGAAAAAACTAAATTTTTCTTGACATGATTCTTGTCAAGCCTGCCTTGCATACACACGATCGTGAAAAAAAAATGCTTGAACAAAGCACGGTGACGTACAACACATACGACGGCACTGTAAAGGGGAAGTTCCATTCGGATGGCGCCACCCTTTGGGCTGCTTTTGCTGATTTTGTGTTAGTAGAAGTTTGGTGAGAGAAGATTTGCACTTTTCAGTCTGTTACAGCGTGACGAATGTGCAATCTCGATTACAAACGCTAGTTTTACCAGAACAAGTGCTCCCTTCTCATAACTTGCTTCTGAGCATACACGTTTTTTCCCGTCGTGAAAGCCTACACATGACCATTTTTCACGACGTGAAAAACATGTTCTAAATTTTTAATGCCCATTTTTCACGTCGAGAAAAATGCTCTGGAGCCTACACATGATGGTTTTTAAAGACCAATTTAAAAAATTGCATTTTTCTCATCATGAAAAACGGCCGGTGAACGCGACCTGAGAGTGTGCACCCCAGCCCCACAGACTGGCATCTGTGGTAATTTTCACTGGAGCAGGTTGTTCCTTATCAACAAGCCGCCGAAAAGTGCGTTACGTGACTTCCGGTTCTGGCGCCATCTTGCCGCGTCACCGGAAGTCCTCCGACGCCATTTTGGTACACCTCGGCGAAGCACAAGGCAGAGCTGGGGAAAAACCTGAAGGAAGTTGCCACCAGGTAAGCAAGTACATCCAAAATACGAAACCCTTCTGGCAGAAAGTACAGGGACCAATACACCCAGGACTTGGCCACAACCAGGTCTGGATGATGCCAGAGAAGGGGGGGTCCACCAACCACAGTTACCAGACCTAGGAAAAAAAACGTGTCGGTGCTCCTGGAGGGTCTGGAAACACAAAGCAACTGAGGGTCAGAGAAAGGGAGGGGCCTTTTAAATTGTATCTGATTTGTGTTTCCTGTAGAGGAAACATGTAGATGATTGTAGAGCCAATCATCTCTCAAGTAGCTGTTCTGGAAGGTGAGGGGGGAAAAATGCGTTTTCATTTTTTTTCCACATTTTTCAAAAACTTCTTGAAATAAATGAACTGTTTAAAAGTCTTATTATGCTTTATAGATTATATGTTGGGATGTTAGCTTTCCAAAATGGGGTCATTTTTTTGGCGTTTCCATTGTCCTGGTGCTCCAGGGCCTTCAAAAGTGTAATAGGTGGTTGAGAAATGAGATGTGTAATTTATGCTCACTAGAATGCCTGAAGGTGCTATTTCTATATTGGGCCTCTGTATGTGGCCAGGCTGTGTAAAAGTCTCACACATTTGGTATCGCCATACTCAGGAGGAATAGGAGAATGTATTTTGGGGTGTTATTTTGTTCTATGTACATGCTATGTGTTGAAAATATCTTATTAATGGACAACGTTGTGTAAAAAAAAAAATGCGTTTTCATTTTTTTCCCACATTTTCCAAAAACGTCTGGAAAAAAAATTAACCATTTAAAAGACTCATTATGCCTCATAGATTATACGTTGGAGTGTTAGGTTTCCAAAATGGGGTCCCTTTGTGGGTGTTCTGGTGCTCCAGTGCCTTCAAAAGTGTAATAGTTAGTCAACAAGTTAGATGTGTAATTTATGCTCATAGAACACCTGATGGTGCTCCCTGCATATTGGGCCTCTCGTGTAGAATCGCCATACTGAGGAGGAATAGTAGAATGCATTTTGGGGCATCATTGTGGTATACTCATTGCATGTGAGAGAAATAACCTATTACAATGACAATTTTGTGGGAAAAAAAAATCTTAATTTTGAAAAGAATTGTGGGGAAAAAATACATCAAAAACCTCACCATGCTGAATAGGTATTCTCACTTATGTTACCCATATAGCTTGACATTATTATAAATTCTTATATGATACTCACACCCTAGACATAATGATATCGAATGAACAGTCCGGGTTAAATTGACCTTCAGATTTAATAATACATGTTCATATGATTATTACAGTGTTTACATATTGTATGCATTTTCATACCCACTTTACTTAGTGCTTTAATGGATATTTTTTTATCTTATTGAAATTTTACTTACTCGCATTTACTTACGCATGTATAAATTAATATATGTTGGAATTAATTTCAACTTTTTCATCCTTTTTCTTTATGTTCTAATTCTATATATATTGCGTAACAATTAATTTGTGTTTTATTGTATATTATCTAAATACCAATAAAAATTTATTGAGAAAAAAAATACCTCACCATGCATCTTACTAAATACCTTGGAATGTCTACTTTAAAAAAAATGGGTAATTTGAGGGGTATTTGTACTTTCCTGGCTTGTTCGGGTCGCAAGAAATGAGATAGGTCACCATTTTACCAAAGATATGTAGCAGTATAAATTGTGGCCAAAACTTATGAAGAAAAAGTAATAATTTGCATACTTTTATCAGATTTTACTTCTTTTATAGTGCAAAAAATAAAAAAAACAGAGGTGATCAAATACCACCAAAAGAAAGCTCTATTTGTATGCAAAAAATGAATTTGGGTACAGTGTTGCATGACTGAGTAATTGTCATTCAAAGTGTGAGAGCACTGAAAGCTGAAAACTGGTCTAAGCAGGGGGGGGGGGGGGGGGAGTTAAGTGCCCTGTAGGCAAGTGGTTAAAGGAGTTGTAAAGGAAAATGTTTTTTCACCTCAATACAATCTATGCATTAAAGGGGTGGTTCCCCTAAAAAGAAACTTTTAACATTGCATCTATCCTCTTAATTACATGTAGAATCGGCTGGTATTTAAAAAAAAAATCGGTCCGTACATACTTTTTTCTTAATGCAGCCTCACCGGTGCTTCCGGGTATATGCTTGGGGACAGGCATCCGATCGACGCATACAGCGCGTCACGAGATGCCGAAAGAAGCCGAACGTTGGTGCGGCTCTATACGGCGCATGCGCACCAACGTTCGGCTTCTTTCGGCATCTCGTGACGCGCTGTATGCGTCGATCGGATGCCTGTCAATCAAGTAGGCACGCCCTACCCCGACCGTCAGACCCGAAAGCGGCGGTGAGACTACATGCCGAAAATGGTATGTACAGACGGATTTTTTTTTAAATACCAGCCGATTCTACATGTAATTAAGAGGATAGATGCAATGTTAAAAGTTTCTTTTTAGGGGAACCACCCCTTTAAGGTGAAAAAAAAACATCTGATGCTGCCCCCCCCCCACCGCCATTGGCTGGCGCTGCTGTCAATCACATCCAGTGACGCGTAGTGAAAGGCTATGGCCGCTCACTGTATCACGGGAGCGCGCCCACAATTACTGACCACCATGTGAGCTCTCGCATGACTGTGGTGACTAATTGCAGGGAGGACCAGAGACAGTCGCTGAGGGACCCCAGAAGACATGTATGAATGAACTGCACAGTGGAGGTAAGTATAACATGTTTGTTATTTAGAAAAAAAAATATGATTTCCTTTAGTGACTCTTTAAGTTAGGGTGACCAGACATCCCTGCTTTTAGGGGACAGTCCCCGGATTGAGGACACTGTCCCCTTACCAAGTCTGTCCCCAGATTGGATTTGCGCTGGGGCAATTTCAAGAACAGTCAGTGCAGAATTAATAAAAATAAAAAAAACTGAATTACACCCCCCGCTCAGCCGCTCATACTAGCTTAGAGGGGTGTATTTTTTTTACATTAAACGGGGGCCCCTTTCTGATGATCATGTGCTGGTCGGGGCGGAGGGAATATTTCTTCAGTTTTGGTTGCATGCCCATTCAGCTCCGCTCGCATGTTCTTCTGCCTTGGCTCAAGTTCCGGCCAGCTGCCTGCCTGGTTATCTCCTTGCCTTCTCTGGTGGAGTGATCTTCCTCCGCTCCCCACCCAGTAGTACCCGGGACCCGGAGAGTGAGACTTGACAGGCTGTGAGGCGGGCAGCGGTGATGGGCAGAGATTCGCCAATTGCCTCTATTACTAGTAAAAAAAAAAATATGTCCCTGGATTTCATTTTAAAAATCTGGTCACCTTACTTTAACCACTTGGTAACCGCCCCATAGGAAAAGTACGTCCTGTTTTTAAAGATGGATATCTCGGTAACGGCAGTAGCTGCTGCCACAACCGAGGTATCCATCTTTGCAGTGGGCGGTCCTGTACACGATAATGGCGGTCTCCACGGGGGATCCGCCGCGAGGTTGCCATTATCAGTGGCGGGAGAGGGGTCTGTTCGGCTCCTCAGCAGGGATGAAAGTGAGGGAAAACTCGCCCCCACCCGTCCCTATAGCTCTGCTGGGCGGAAGTGACGTCAAAACATCAGTCCCGCCCAGCGTCTTAAACAAACATTTTTTTTTCCTGTCATTTGAAAAAATTACAGGTTCATTTTTTTTAAAAAAAATTTTGCATTGAAGTCTAAATATGAGATCTGAGGTCTTTTTGACCCCAGATCTCATATTTAAGAGGACCCGTCATGCTTTTTTCTATTACAAGGGATGTTTAAATTCCTTGTAATAGGAATAAAAGTGATACATTTTTTTTTTTTATTTCAGTGTAAAAAATTATAAACTAAATTAAAATAAATAAGAAAACTATTTATTTTTTTAAAACGCCCGACGAGCTTGCGCACAGAAGCGAACGCATACGCGAGTAGTGCCCGCATATGAAAACTGTGTTCAAACCACACAAGTGAGGTATCGCCGCGATCGTTAGAGTGAGAGCAATAATTCTAGCCCTAGACCTCCTCTGTATCTCAAAAACTGCAAGTAGGGGGGAGGTACCTGAGGTATGGAGGAGTGAGCGTGCACGCTAAGGGGATCTAGCGGAGCTTGTGGTGTGTGTGCCTAGGAGAGCGGCAGATCTCATCCCTCTGCCCGTCCGCTCCTAACCCCCCCCCCCCCGGACGGAGTGTGGCGTGCGGCGTGTTGCCGCCGATGTCGCGGCGAGGACGGAGCGCAGCAAAAAGGAACAGAGGAACGAATATTTAGCCCGTCCAGCCCGCTCATTCATATATCACAAGATATATGACGGTGACACGGGGAGAGCTTCAGCCTGCACGGACGGACCCAGGAGAGCGGGGAGATCGGGGAGAGATAGGGAGACACTCCCTCATAGAGCACAGCCTACCAGCCCCTGCAATAACCGGCTCCACAAAAGGCATAGACTGTCCAGGGAAAGAGGGAGCAGAGAAAACAGCAGCTGATTGGGGTCGTGAGGGGCTGCGCTAAGGAAAGACAGCAGGTGAGCACAGGGGTGAATGGAGATGGAGATGTGGAGGCTGATTTAAAGTTGAATAGCAGGATTGAATCATTGACAGATGTGCCTTTATCTGACTTTCCACCACCAGTAGTACTGTATAAAACCTGCACACATCCCTTCTCACTAGATAAGACTGTCCCCCACCAGATCACTCTATCTTGGGGTGAAATGACTTATGCTCACACCAATCAGCTTGACCAGACTGATCAACTGATCATAAAGCAGATAATGAACCCACAACACATAGCAGAATAGAAGGGGTATGCACACCCATGCAGAAGCATGACTCCCCGCTGTATCTCTATACCTTACCCCCAAGGCGTCTCTCCTCCTATTGGAGGGAAGTCGGAGACGCGCGTGGGTTTTTTTTTTTCCTTTTTTTTTTCTCATCTTCCGGAAACACCACTACCATGAGGGGGATATAGATCCGAAGGTTCGACGGTAGCGGGTGTATCTAATACTCGGGCTCTTGGACAGAGGACCTGAATCCGAGGTACGGGGTTTATTAATTTTTTTTTTCCTTCTCCTTCTGCTCCCCGCGGGGTCCTCCCTGGACCCTCCCCCATCTCCCAACGATTCTTTTTTTTCTTTTTTGCTTTTTTTCTCTTTTCCTCTCTCCTCTCTTTAAACCGTACAAAGCCAAATGACTAAAATGGATAGAATTAATCTTACCACTTATAATATCAAAGGGCTAAATATCCCAGAAAAAAGAGCCAAACTAAAAATGGAGTTAGGGAGACTGAGGCCGCGTACACACGACCCAGAACCTCGACGGGCAGAACACATCGTTCCGCCCGTCGAGGTTCTCTCCCGGCCGTCGAATTCGGCGACCCGCCCGTCGGGAATGGCAACCAGCCATTCTTCCAGGCGGGCCGTCGAGAAAAAAGAGAGCGTGCTCTCTTTTTCGGCTCGACGAGCTTCCCGACGGGAAGCTCGCCGAGACCGTACACACGGCCGAGGTCCTCGCTGGAATGTGCATTCCAGCGAGGTTCTCGCTGATTTTCAGCGAGAACCTCGGCCGTGTGTACGGGGCCTGAAAGCACAAATAGTGTTTCTCCAAAAAACACATTTTAGAAAAGATAAGGTACCTAAGATGAAGTGTCAAAGATTTCCAGTAGTATATGTGGGAGCTTCCCAGTCATCAAAAGCAAATGGGGTGGCTATACTGCTGGCTAAGAACATAAAGTGGAAAGAATCAAGAGTAACCATGGATGAAGAGGGACAATTTCTTATGGTCAAGGGGACAATTAATGATAAAAAGTTAACCCTAGTAAATATCTATCTCCCCATTGACGACCCGGTCTCTAGGCTGGAAAAACTAGCAGAAACGATAATGCAGCATAGGGAGGGGACGTTAATTGTGGGAGGAGATATGAATATGGTCCTAGACCCAACAATGGACTCCTCTAGGGGGGGGCCTATAATATTTCCAACCGTAAACTAATAACGGCAAGGGGAATTTTACAAAGCTTACATATAGTAGACAGCTGGAGGACTTTGCATCCACACGAGAGAGACTATAGCTTTTATTCATCAAAACATAAAACATATACAAGAATCGACTATCTATTCTAGGGTTGTCCCGATACCGATACTAGTATCGGTATCGGGACCGATGCCGAGTATTTGCGGGAGTACTTCTACTCCCGCAAATACCCCCGATACTGAAATAGAATACTTCCCCCCCCATATTGCAGCGATGCGTCCCTCATACCTTTTTAGATATGCTGACGCCGCCGCTGCCGCTGCCGCATACCGCCGTATCCCCCTTGCACAATCGCATAGCTTACATTACAAGCATTCATTCTGAATACTTGTAAATGGCCGTGTATTGACACTCCCCTTCTCCGGATTGGAGGGATCCCTCCAATCCCGAGCAAGGGGGAGTGTCTATGCACGAATCCGCGTATAGACACTCCCCCTTGCGTGAGATTGGACGGATCCCTCCATCCGGAGAAGGGGAGTTTTAATACACGGAGCGCGGCCATTTACAAGTTTTTAGAATGAAAGCTTGTAATGCGCTACGCGATTGTGCAGGGGGATACGGCGGTATGCGGCAGAGAGAGGCGGCATCAGCATATCTAAAGGGTATGAGGGACACATCGCTGCAATATGGGGGACATACATGGCTGCATATGGGGGACATACATGGCTGCATACATGGCTGCATATGGGGGACATACATGGCTGCATATGGGGGACATACATGACTGCATATGGGGGACATACATGGCTGCATATGGGGGACATACATGGCTGCATATGGCTGCATATGGGGGACATACATGGCTGCATATGTGGGGGACATACATGGCTGCATATGTGGGGGACATACATGGCTGCATATGTGGGGGACATACATGACTGCATATGTGGGGGGACATACATGACTGCATACGTGGGGGGACATACATGACTGCATGTGGGGGACATGACATGGCTGCAATATGTGGGGGACATGGCTGCATTTGTGGGGGGACACGGCTGCATTTGGGGACACATTTAAAAAAAGTATCGGTATTCGGTATCGGCGACTACTTGAAAAAAAGTATCCGTACTTGTACTCGGTCCTAAAAAAGTGGTATCGGGACAACCCTAATCTATTCCTTGACCAAAATGTATTGTTAAATTTAAGACAGACATCAATTGGTTCCTTCACACTCTCAGATCATGCACCACTAAATTGTACTATTGACTGGGGGACACCAGGCCCTAGGGAGTGGATCTGGAGGATGAACGAATCATTAATCAAGGATATAATCTACGAGAGCAAGATAGATCAGGAAATAGAGAGGTTCTTTGAAATGAATAAAAACGTCGGGACTTCACCATTATGTAAATGGGAAACGCATAAGTGCTATGTAAGAGGGCTGCTTATCTCTCTTGGGGCGCATCGAAAGAGGGCCATCAGTGCAAAACTGGATCTCCTGCTTGGGGAGATCCGAATAGTAGAAAATGAACATAAATTATCGCAATCAACAGATGTCGAAGAGAGACTAATGTCCCTCCGAGACAAATTAAATTTACTACTTACGGAACAAGCAAAGGCCAAATTGAGTAGATGCAGGAGAACATTTTATGAATTCGGGAACAAACCAAGCAGGATGCTGACGAATGCACTGAGAGAGACAACGGCTATAAAACATATTGAAAAAATAAAAACGCAAGGAGATAAGTTGGTTAATTCATCACACTTAATAGTGGAAGCATTTAAAGCATATTATAGTGACTTATATCATCTAGAGAGTCAATCTACACCAATAAGAGGTCAGAATAGTGAAGAGAGAATAAAAAAATATCTCATAGACTCAGGGATGCCCACAATTCCAGAAGAAGTTACAGTGAGCATGGAGGGGCCGATTACCGCAGTGGAACTTTTAGAAGCAATAAAGGAAATTGAAGGGACACTAAAGTCAGGGCTTTTGTTTAAAAAAAAATAACAAACATGTTATACTTACCTCCACTGTGCAGTTCGTTTTGCACAGAGTGGCCCGGAAAGCTGTCTTCTGGGGTCCCTCGGCGGCTGTCTGGGTTCCTCCTAGCAAAAGCTTTCCCTCTTCATGCGAGGGGGCTCGCATGGAGGAAAGCTTTTGCGAGCGCGCTCCCGTGATACAGGGGCGGCCATAGCCGCCGACTGTATCACTCGGCTCCGCCCCCGGCGCGCCGCGTCATCCGCTCTGATTGACAGCAGCGCTAGCCAATGGCTGCGCTGCTATCAATCCACCCAGCCTAGCCAATCAACAGCCAGGCTGGGAACCGAAGAGGACGACGTGGACGCGCCCGGGAGATTCGAACGGTCAGGTAAGTACAACGGGGGCTCGGGGGGGGGGGGCGGTATAGGATGCATTAAGGTAAAAAAACGTGTACCTTTACAACCCCTTTAAGTCAGGTAAATCCCCCGGCCCAGATGGTTATACTCTATTATATTACAAAACTTTTTTTCAAAAACTGGCGCCTCAATTTCTAGAGGCCTTTAACTCATTAAAAGAGGGCCACTCGATGCGCAGAGAAACATTATAAGCACATATAGCGATCATCCCAAAGGAAGGTAAAGATCCCACCCTATGTCCTAGCTATCGACCGATTTCCCTGCTTAACGTAGACTTTTTGGCAAAATAATCGCCAATAGACTACTGCCCTATATAACATCTCTAATACACCCAGATCAGGTGGGCTTTACTCCGGGGCGTGAAGGGAGAGAGAACACACAGAGACTCTTGAGCACTATTTATATGTCACAACTCCATCAAAAACCAATGGTACTTATTTCTTTTTTTCAAATATAACTTTTTTTATTTATTTCTTACAAGACAAACAAGACATACATACATGCATACAATAAGAAATTACAATACAATACAGCACAGTACTGTCCACTAGAAGGGGCAATGGGAGAAACATGTGCATTCTCATCCGAGGGCGGACCAGGTATTCTCAAGTGTACAAGCAAACATCCTATATCCCAAGGCCACCCAAATAACCTAAATAACCTCCTCCTCCTAGGCTGGTCTGTATTCTATAATAAAAGGCCCCTCGGGCAGATTGCGCCACCATCCTGTAACTGTCTAAAATTCAATTGCCCTGTCCAGGTCTCCCCTGTCCTTTGCTACAACGAGAAAGAGGGCACTAGCAGGGGAGCAGCGGGTATAAAGTGAGTAAGGTCCAGGGGAGGGCGGTAGGGTAAGATAGATAAGAATGAAAAAGAAAGATGAAAAATGAAAAACGAGGGGGGAGGGAAGGACCGGGGGGGAGGGGCGACCCAGGGTCGGGGGTAGGCCCCCAACGTCGCAGACAACGGGGTCACCTCACCTGCTCAAATTAGGAAGCAAGCATTTCCAACCCTTCATCTGATAAAATATACATATTCCAGAGCATCCACGCCTGAGAATGCTTCTCCTGCTTGTTTTGGGAGGTGAGGACCAGGTCCTCCAATCGTTTAATATCTTCCACCCTCCGCATCCACATGCCTATCGTCGGGGGCGATCTCTTCTTCCACCTGAGAGGGATGCAGGACTTAGCCGCATTCAGTAGATGCCGTACAATTGACTTCTTGTAGGTCCGTTCCGGGAGTGGGGTGTCATTGACTAGGAAAAAGGCCGGGTCGTTCACCATTACATGGTCTGTAAATTTCTGGGTGATCGTACCGACCATTGACCAGAAGTGCTGCAATTTGGGACAGGACCAAAAGATGTGGAGGAGCGTTCCTACCTCCGTTAGACATCTCCAGCACAGATTGGGGGACGCGGGAAAAAATCTGTGTAAGACCTGGGGGGTATAATACCATCTAGTCAGGATCTTATAATTGAGCTCTTGAATTTTTGTACAGATCGATGTTTTGAGGGAAAGGCGAATTATCTTCTGTCTTTGGGTATCAGTGAAGGAGCGCTGCAGTTCAGCTTCCCACTTCTGTAGAAAGGGCAGCTCGGGCTGTGTCGGGGGAGAGTTAAGCAATTCATACATTTTGGACAGCATTCTGTGGCATCGGCCCCTCATACCTACAGAGTATTGGGGTACTGGGGTATTGCAGAGTATTGGGGTATTGCAGAGTATTGGGGTACTGGGGCATTGCAGAGTACTGGGGTATTGTGGGGTACTGGGGTATTGTGGGGTACTGGGGTAATGCAGGGTACTGGGGTAATGCAGGGTACTGGGGTATTGTGGGGTACTGGGGTAATGCAGGGTACTGGGGTAATGCAGGGTACTGGGGTAATGCAGGGTACTGGGGTATTGTGGGGTACTGGGGTATTGTGGGGTACTGGGGTAATGCAGGGTACTGGGGTATTGTGGGGTACTGGGGTAATGCAGGGTACTGGGGTATTGTGGGGTACTGGGGTATTGTGGGGTACTGGGGTAATGCTGGGTACTGGGGTAATGCTGGGTACTGGGGTAATGCTGGGTACTGGGGGGATTGCTGTGTACTGGGGATTGCAGAGCTGGGATGTTTTGAGGGATAGCTGGATCTGTGACTGCATTTATCACAGATCCAGCCACAGCTCAGCTGCTGACACCCCGCTCCCCCCCCCTCTCCTCGCACACTGTACCGAACGGTACAGAGAGCAGAGGGAGGAACCGGCGTCATCAAATGACGCCGGTTTGTTTACAAGTGATCGCGCCGTCATTTGACGGCGCGATCACGTGGTAAACGGCCGCTATCAGCGGCAATTTACCGTGATCCGTGATGCGCGGGGTCTTCTAGACCCGGCGATCACGGACACTTTCGCGAGCGCGTCCCAGGGGACGCGCAATCGCGAAAGTGAAGGACGACGTCCCAGGGACGTCGTGTCAACACTACTCGACCGCGCTGTAGCAGTATTTTCACTATAGCGCGGTCGGCAAGTGGTTAATAAGACGAAGCTGTCACAATATCCAAGTCCACTCATTCCAGTGCTGGGAAACCCGAGGTTTCAACTAGGTCTTACAGACGTAGGTTTCAACAACTTAAGACGTGCAGAAAAGAGCAGGTTAATACATTTTGAAATCAACAACCGAAGGGCGAATAGCGGAGAATCGGAAGGTGACCCTATAAGCGGATTAGATCCACTGAGACGACTCCAGCTGAGAGCAGCAATCAGAGCATTGTCCCCACAAGGGAACACATCTAGAGAGCTCTCAGGGTTTGAGAAAAGATGTTTGGAGGGCAACCCATTGAGACATGGCCTGTCCTTAATGTATAGTCTCTTGATAGATCTAGAAGCCCCCAAAGATTTACCATACATACAAGCATGGGAAAGAGATTTGGGGATGAAATTCTCGGAGACCCAGAAAACAAAAATCTTCACCTTTACACATAAGGCCTCGTTAGCCACCAGATATCAGGAAGGGGGCTATAGAGACTTTAACCAGATGGTATAAAACTCCCTCCGTCCTAAAACGATGTTTTCCAGAAGTATCAGATCGATGTTGGCGGTGTGGAGACGAGGAGGGCACAATACTACATATTTTTTGGCAGTGCGTAAAAATAAAAGAATTTTGGAAAATGATCACGAGCACGGTAAAAGAAATTACAGAGGTAGAATTAGGAGTAAACCCCGCTACGTATCTACTATTAGATCTCCCAATCTCAACGGTAAAATTCAGAAACTCATTGCTTAGACATCTCCTAACAGCGGCAAGGTCCTGTATTCCAATCTTATGGAAAAGCTCAGAGACGCCTACTAGACAACAATGGTTAACCAGAGTTACGGACATTCAGCTGATGGAGAAGCTAACGATGGGAATAAGAGAAGAGGAGGAGAAGTATAGACATATCTGGAACCCATATATAAAATATAGAGAGCAGGAGTCCTGAGGGGGAAGGGGGGGACACCTGGGGAGCAGAGGGAGAATTTCCCTTTTTTTTTTTTTGGGGGGGGGGGGGGGGAAGGGGTGGTAAGGATAGGGATGTTCAGGGGGGAAGAGGGGAATACATAATAATGTCATAGATGGTAAAAATGCGACCAGGAAAACGGACAGTTGGTTAAGAATAACAAGGTCGAGATTACCGTAAAAAAAACGATATACTGTGTAGCTGTTCGTGTAATCCCACGGGAATGTAGATGGTCAGATTAGAGATATAAGTTTGGCTGATATAATTGTAAGGAATTGTTATGGTGTGTAATTGCATGTGCAAACTCTTTTTGATTTATGAATTGGCCGAATGTTGTTGGCTATCTGCTTGAAAAACAAAAATAAAGAATAAAAAAAAAAAAAAAAAACTGCAAGTAGAAAAATATATATACACTAGTACATATAACACCGCGCTACCTAACCAAACATAAAATAGCTGCCAAACACCACAGAATTGGATCAATTCTGCAACAAAAACAAGTGATAACAAAAGAAAAGTGTAGCGCTAGGATTATGTGAAAATTAACCATATCACGCAATGAAGCATCATATAAACATATAAAGTGAAAAAAATATAGAACACATAAATCTTTATATAAATGTGTAACTTATTACTCAAAAAGGTTCATATCTCTAAATATGAAATTTCTAGGGGATGAGTCTCCATATTGATTCTCAATCCAAATAAACGTGACAATAAATGGAAATAGTGTTGATAGCAGATCCACCACCAAGGAGAAAAATGGGAGGCTTACCGGAAAACGTGGACTCAACTAAGCATAAATTTAATGAGTCACTAAAGCGTGTATATGGTGATATCCGAACAGCAAACCTTCTAAAGGCAAGGGAGTGATGAAATCTCAATGCTGGTCAACTCTTCATATGGTAGATGGAAGCCAAAAAATAGTACCAGGGCCAATATACGGGGACCGTAGGCTCTTTACACAGGATCCAAAGAGCTCAGAGTGCAACAGTGAGGAGAGGAAAAACAAATGCGTACATAGTGTGATACCGTTTAAAATCTTTACTGTGATGTTCAAGATACAAATCGTTACACTCACATTTCAGCAGACATATCAAAGCATGTAAAATCTAGCAGTGGAGTCAGCAAGAATCCCGACGCGTTTCGATCAATCGATCATCATCTGAGGTGATCTGATGATGATCATTTGATCGTAACGCGTCGGGATTCTTGCTGACTCCACCGCTAGATTTTACATGCTTTGATATGTCTGCTGAAATGTGAGTGTAACGATTTGTATCTTGAACATCACAGTAAAGATTTTAAACGGTATCACACTATGTACGCATTTGTTTTTCCTCTCCTCACTGTTGCACTCTGAGCTCTTTGGATCCTGTGTAAAGAGCCTACGGTCCCCGTATATTGGCCCTGGTACTATTTTTTGGCTTCCATCTACCATATGAAGAGTTGACCAGCATTGAGATTTCATCCCTCCCTTGCCATTAGAAGGTTTGCTGTTCGGATATCACCATATACACGCTTTAGTGACTCATTAAGTTTATGCTTAGTTGAGTCCACGTTTTCCGGTAAGCCTCCCATTTTTCTCCTTGGTGGTGGATCTGCTATCAACACTATTTCCATTTATTGTCATGTTTATTTGGACATTTGGATTGAGAATCAATATTGAGACTCATCCCCTAGAAATCTCAAAAACTGCAACCTGTAGAATTTTTTAAACGTCGCATATCGAGATTGTTAAGGGTAAAGGGGTAGTCGCCATTCCACTAGCGGATGCAATTTTGATGGGTGACATGTTGGGTATCATTTTACTCGGCGTAACATTATCTTTTAGAATATATAAAACAATTGGGCCAAATTTATTGTTGTGTTAGTTTTTTATTAAAAAGAGAATTTTTTCCAAAAAAAGTGCGCTTGTAAGACCGCTGCGCAAAATATGGTGTGACAAAAAGTATTGCAATGACTGCCATTTTATTCTCTAGGGTGTTAGAAAAAAAAAAAAAAAAAAAAATATATATATATATATATATATATATATATATATATATATATATAAAATGTTTGGGGGTTTTAAGTAATTTTCAAGCAAAAAAAAATGTTTTAGTCTCGTAAACACCGAATCTGAAAAACAGGCTCGGTGATCAAGTGGTTAAAGCGGATCTCCACCCTAAAGTGAAGATCCGCTGATCGGAACCCTCCCCCCTCCGGCGTCACATTTGACACCTTTCAGGGGGGAGGGGGGTGCAGATACCTGTCTAAAGACAGGTATCCGCACCCACTTCCGGCCCGCAGTCTCGGGCAAAAGACGGGCTTTTCCCGTTGTGTGCTGGGAACTCTCAGCTCCCAGCACACAGCGGGAGCCAATCGCCGGGCGCAGCGCGACTCGCGCATGCGCCGTAGGGAACCGGGCAGTGAAGCCGGAGCGCTTCACTTCCTGGTTCCCTCGCCGTGGATGGAGGGGGGAGCAGCAGGGTGATGAGCGATCGCTCATCCTCTGCTGCGGACGCCGCTGGACTCCAGGACAGGTAAGTGTCCTAATATTAAAAGTCAGCAGCTGCAGTATTTGTTGCTGCTGGCTTTTAATATTTATTTAAGGTGAACCATCCGCTTTAAGTAAACTTCAGGAATACAATAAAGGGTTTTTTTTTTCAATGTGTATAAAACAACAACAGGCTTATGGCAGAAAAAGTATAGTCTCCACCCACAATGGCTTGCTGGATGCGTCACTAAAAGAGGTTGGCAATTCAGAAACTCACGCTGTTACACAAGCCAAAAGTTTGACATCTGCCATAAAAATACTCCCATAACGATGCGAAGCTGATCAGTATATATTATCAAGTGTAAATCTCCACAAACTATGAAAGCTTAGAATACAAGCACGCTAATTGCCACCAACCAGACGTTCACACAAGTCCTCCCACAGCCATAGAGGAATCCCAGCTGGCTGCTAGTCAGCCTTCATACAGGAAATACGTCATGAAAAGCACGGCGTGAAAGGGCTGCTGCGTCGCAGCCACTTCCTTTCTTTTCAGGGCGGCCATTGAGTTGAAACGAGTGAGTACTTGGAGCTGTCCGTGCAATCTGGGGCCATCACGGGTGTTGAGTTATCGCTGAATGTTGGAAACGTGACTATATCGTAGTGCAGGGATCGCTCTTTGTTTCCGTGGCCGAATATTCGCCAACTCTCTAGAGTTAGCTGGACGGGGTGTTGTCTGGTTTTCTGGTCAGGCGAGTTCCATCCATAGATGTGTTTAAATGGCCGCTGTGGCCTATTCTATAGTGAAAGTTTCGTCGCTTTCTGCACGATTTGTTTGGATGCGTTTAGTTGGAGAGTCCTATACACTGCTCATCTGTTTCATTTACTTTATTGTGTTACTTGTCATTACTAAGTAGTCAAACGGACAATGCCTCTTCTGCTGTTGTGACGAATGAATTAGTGTTATCTTGTTCAATCCACCCCTGATTGGGGAAGTAAGCCCTAGTTTAACCACTTTAATATATATATATAATGGCCTATTCTGGCAGTTCTCTCCTACGTGTACAAATCATCATTATTTTGCTAGAAATGTACTCCAAACATTATGTGTGTGGTTGCTTATTTAAAAAAGACACCCTAAGGCAGGGGTGCCCAACCTTTTGAAGAGCGAGGGCCATTTAAGCAAATTGGTAACCAGTCGAGGGCCACAATAAGCAGAGCAGGCGGATGGCAGGTCACGGCTACTCTATAAGCCCTGGAGGTAGGTGGGCGTAAACAGGTGTCTGACACTCTATAGAGGTGAATTGAGGGTAACATTTGGTCGGGCTAATCGTGTGAAAAGGGCTTAAGACTGCTTTCACACAGATTTTCTGTGGTTTATCCACACCATGGTTGCAGCGTAGTGCACCTGTGTCTATCCTGTGGGTGAGATGAACTTTGCCATAGACTCCGCCTGTGGCAAAAGCCAGCGCTGTGGAGGAAGCATTGGCTTATGGGGCTCTGCTCCGCAGCCACTTAATTCCTCTACCACCAGATTCATTCACAACACTGATGCTGTGGTATGGTGGGCGGGCAACCTGCGATCTGGGCTTGCCAAGCCACCATTCCAGAGCAGGAGGTTGCGGGCCACATCAGAGGGCTCCGTGGGCCACATGTGGCCCCCGGTCCACTGGTTGGCCACCCCTGCCCTAAGGAATACTATGGTGGTCATTGCAACTTTTTATTTTGCAAGGTATTTGCGCAATTTTTAAAAAGCCTTTTTTGGGGGGGGGGGCAGGGAAATGGTTTCATGAATTAAAAAATAACAGTAAAGTTAGCCCAATTTTTTTTTTTTTTTTTTTTTTTTAAATATGAAAGATGTTATGTCGAGTAAATAGATACCTAACATGTTACGCTTTAAAATTGTGCACACTCATGGAATGTCGTCAAACTTCGTTACTTAAAGCGGATCTCCACCCTAAAGTGAAGATCCGCTGATCGGAACCCCCCCCCCCCCCCCCCCTCCGGTGTCACAATTGACACCTTTCAGGGGGGAGGGGGGTGCAGATACCTGTCAAAAGACGGGTTTTTTGGCGCCATCCCGTCGCCCCCCGTTGTGTGCTGGGAACTCTCAGCTCCCAGCACACAGCGGGAGCCAATCGCTGGCCGCAGCGCGACTCGCGCATGCGCCGTAGGGAACCGGCAGTGAAGCCGCAGCGCTTCACTTACTGGTTCCCTCACCGTGGATGGAGGGGGGAGCAGCAGAGACGAGCGATCGCTCATCCTCTGCTGCGGACGCCGCTGGACTTCAGGACAGTTAAGTGTCCTAATAAAAGTCAGCAGCTGCAGTATTTGTTGCTGCTGGCTTTTAATATTTTTTTCTAGTGAACCATCCGCTTTAATCTCCATAGGCGACACTTTATTTTTTATTTTTTTACAGGTTACCAGTTTAGAGTTACACCTCACATGTGGTGTTTGAATGACTTTTACATACGTGGGCAGGACTTGCTCGTGCGTTTGATTCTGAGCGCGAGCTACCGGGGACAGGGGCGTTTTAATAATTTTATTTTACGTATTTATTGTATATATTTTTTTCGCTGTATGCCATATTTTCCACCCGGTTTCCGGGTACTCCTATGCAGCGGCGCAATGTCACCTGGGACTTAGCCCAGATGATTGACGTGCTTGATAAAAACTTTCCACCCGGCGGATAAGACGTGTCCCGTGTTCTGAAAATAGCTGAACTGGGAGTCGGCTCTATACAGCGCCTGCGCAGTCAGCTCTACACGGCTCCTAGTCTGTGCGCAGGCGCCGTATAGCACCGAGTCCCAGTTCAGCTATTTTCGGAAACTAGTGACGCGCCTTATCCGCTGGGTGGGAAGTTTTTATCAAGCACGTCAATCATCTGGGTTAAGTCCCAGATGACATTGCTCCGCTTCATAGGTACGCTTAGTCCCATGGGAGTGAGAACCCAGAAGCCGGGTGGAAAATAATACGGTATGTACAGCGAAAAAACAAACAGCATACTTTACATGTCGGAAGTATGCTGAATGTAATGGTATATACATGTTTTTAGGGTGAACCTCCGCTTTAAAGGGGAGGTGGGGGGGGTCAATAAGACCCCACATCTCTCCTACAGGCTGGAAAACCTGAGATCGTGAAAAAAAATTCACAGATCTCATTCTTACTAGCTACAATTGCGGTTTGTTTACATGTGTGTGTGTCATCACATCGCGCCCGGGCCTCCGATCATAGAGATGACCGGTGACCATTTGGTCACCGGTCATCTCTATATTTCACAACCGGCGGATGGCGATCATCTCTCCGGGCCCCCGATGGCACGGGGGAGCCCGGAGAAGCACTGGATGGCGGGAGGAGGGGGATGTCCCCTCCCGCCGCCTATAAGAACGATCAAGCAGAGGACCGATCGTTCCTATTGTGCGCAGGCTCGCTGCCGGAACAAAATATCTGAATGATGCCTCCTAGGTGCAGGACGTCATATGACGTCCAACCCGGGATAAGAGATCCCCTTTGTGGACGTTATATGACGGTGTGTGGTATTGAAGTGGTTAAAAAAACTGACCGGTTTATTATGGCTAAAGAAAATCTGTATATCTGCTCTATCATAAATGCAAGTTGTGACGTGTTCTGTTAAAACTGCTGTTCAATGTGGTGAGAAGTTTTTTTCAGAAGAAGGCAGTATCAACTTCTGAAAGCTTCTGGTTAAAAGGGTTGTAATGGTATTTAAAAAAAAATACAAACCTACCATGCTTGCCTCCACTGTGCAGTTTTTGCACAGCGTGGCCCCTATCCACTTCTGGGTTCCCTTGGCGGCTGTGTCGGCTCCTCCCTGCAAAAGGTAACCCTCCTTCTGGGAAGTGCTCTCCCGAGGGGGTTAGCTTGTGGGCACACGCACGTGTGATGGTGGCGGCCATAGCCGCCAAGTGTATCACTCGGCTCCGCCGCTTCATTGATTTGATCGACGGCAGCGGAGCTAATGGCTGCGCTGCTATCAGTCTCCAATGAAGATCTGCCTCAAGCTGGGGGAAACCATCGCGGGATCGCGCTCAGGTAAGTAAAAGGAGGGGCTGGGGGGTCTGTGCAAATGCAAGTGCTTAATTCATAGGATGCATTAAATGGGTTGTAAAGGAAAACATTTTTCCCTGAATAGCTTCCTTTACCTTAGTGCAGTCCTCCTCACTTACCTCATCCTTCGATTTTGCAGTTAAATGTCCTTATTTCTTCTGAGAAACTCTCACTTCCTGTTTTTTTCTGTCTAACTCAACCTTGTAATGCGAGGCTATCTTCCTGCTGTGGAGAAAGCCTCTTGAGGGGGCGAGCAGGAGTGTCAGGATGCCCACTAACACACAGCTCCTTTCTCTATCTGCAAAGTAGTGTCCCGACTTGCCTGCTCGCCCCCTCAGCAGGGGGAAAGCCTTGCATTATGGTGTTTGAGTTAGACAGAAATACAGGAAGTGAGCATTTCTCAGAAGGAAAAAAGACATTTAAACGCAAAATTGAAGGATGAGGTAAGTAAAGGAAGCTATTTAGGGGAGAAAAAACGTTTTCTTTTACAACCTTTTTAAGCCTCCCTCAGGAAAGCGATGCTTTAGAGTTATGGCAGCGTGCTCTTGAGATCTGAAAACTTTTAAATTTCTTTGGCCGATTTGCTTCCATTTCAATGCCAACCTTGACCCATTGCCAACTAACTTCTTACCGGTGTGCCCCCCCCCCCCCCCCCGAAATTGCAGCTAGTTTTGTACATCTTGGGTTAGGGAGGAGAGGGTATATATCCCCCCCCCCCCCCCCCCCCCCCATCACACTTTTATAGTGGTGCAGCCTGCCACTTCATGATTCTTTACCCAGGGAAGGGTGATGTGGAGATCAGCTGCTTGATGCCTCCTGGAATGTTTGTCATCCACAGCTTCACATAAGGTTGGCCTAGCACAGGTTAAGAATCCTGGCAGAGATCTGTAGTGCGTGTGATCCTGTGCTTTGCATGCATGTGTCAGAAAGCAACAATCATGTCACTGAACAGGCGTTTGAAGATGGCAGTGTGGGAGAGAACTTGGGCTGCACGGGAGACAATGTTGGGCTCCATAGATCAGTGGATTTTTTTAATTGTATTGGGGACTGTTATTAAAGGATAAGTTTGCCTGGTGTTGGATGTACTGTCACGTCACACCAAAAAAATCGTAAGGGGCTCTGGCACCATAATTTTGTCAGTGAAAACTACAAGTACCGACATCTTTTGTATCTTGTCGGCTTGTAGCTCTTAAAGGGTCACTAAAGGATTTTTTATTTTTTTTGCTGAAATGACTGTTTACAGGGTATAGAGACATAAAAGTTAAAGCGGATCTCCACCCTAAAGTGAATTGACAATTGACACCTTTCAGGGGGGAGGGGGTGCAGATACCTGTCTAAAGACAAGTATCTGCAACCACTTCCGGCCCGCAGTCTCGGGCAAAAGTCGGGTTTTTTGGCGACATCCCGTCGCCCCCCGCGTGTGTGCTGGGAACTCTCGGCTCCCAGCACACAGCGGGAGCCAATCGGCGGGCGCATCGCGACTCGCGCATGCGCCGTAGGTAACCGGGCAGTGAAGCCGCAGCGCTTCACTTCCTGGTTCCCTCACCGTGGATGGAGGGGGGAGCAGCAGGGTGACGAGCGATCGCTCATCCTCTGCTGCGGACGCCGCTGGACTCCAGGACAGGTAAGTGTCCTAAAATTAAAAGTCAGCAGCTGCAGTATTTGTTGCTGCTGGCTTTTAATATTTATTTTTCCTGAACCATCCGCTTTAACTGATTCATTTTAAAAATGATTAAAAATAGGTACAAATCAATCATATAATGTGCCTCTAGTTTCACTTTCGTTTTTAAAATGGTTTCATGTTTCTGTGAAGTAGAGAAGACACACAGAACAAAAACAAACAAATCCAGGGCAGTGTTTTTGTTTTTAAAATGAATCTGATTGGTTCTGAGCAGTTTTAGACACACAGCTTGGACCACAGTGAAAATCTGCCATGATTTTTTTCATAAGGAGCCAGACAACAGTGTGGAGATCAGAAGTATTACAGCTACTTTAAAGCAAAAACGAACAATGAGAACATGAAGACAGCACTGCATTAAGGTAAAGGAAGCCATTTAGCTAAAAAAAAAAAATTCCTTTAATGAGCTACTAGAGCGCACCAAGTAGTTCATTGAGTGTTCCTGCCTGTACAGCTGCAGTAGGGGTGCAACGGATCAAAAAACTCACGGATCGATCCTCCGATCAGGAGTCACAGATCGGATCGATCCTCGGATCAGCAAAAAAGAAAAAAAAGACTAATCTTGTTACACCCAACAGAGTTTTAGATTCAGTTATTTTCAACACAAAACAGAGCTTAAATACAGAATATGTAAATCTGACGGACTGGTTACATGTTACATTTTAAAAGCCGCAGCAAACCTTACATGCTTGCTAATGTGACAGAACATCTCTGATTTTCACATTATTATCAGAGATGTTCTGTCACATTAGCAAGCATGTAAGGTTTGCTACGGCTTTTAAAATGTAACATGTAAACAGTCCTCAGATTTACATATTCTGTATTTAAGCTCTGTTTTGTGTTGAAAATAACTCTATTTGAAACTCTGTTGGGTGTAACAAGATGTCCACTTGCCCCCTAATCACCATCACTCAAGTACAGGGGTCCTCAAACTACAGCCCTCCAGTTGTTCAGGAACTACAATTCCCATCATGTCTGTGAATGTCAAGAGTTTTACAATGCCTCATGGGACTTGTAGTTCCGCAACAGCTGGAGGGCTATGGTTGGAAGATCCCTGCTCTAGTATCACCGGTACCCCCCTCCTCTCCTTTCTGGTGTCACTGGTTCCCCCCCTCCTGTCTCCTCCACTCTGGTGTCATGGGTGTCCCCTGGTGTCATGGGTGTCCCCCCCTCCCCTGGTGTCATGGGTGTCCCCCCCTCCCCTGGTGTCATGGGTGTCCCCCCTCCCCTGGTGTCATGGGTGTCCCCCCTCCCCTGGTGTCATGGGTGTCCCCCCTCCCCTGGTGTCATGGGTGTCCCCCCTCCCCTGGTGTCATGGGTGTCCCCCCTCCCCTGGTGTCATGGGTGTCCCCCCTCCCCTGGTGTCATGGGTGTCCCCCCTCCCCTGGTGTCATGGTGTCCCCCCTCCCCTGGTGTCATGGGTGTCCCCCCTCCCCTGGTGTCATGGTGTCCCCCCTCTCCCCTGGTGTCATGGGTGTCCCCCCTCCCCTGGTGTCATGGGTGTCCCCCCTCCCCTGGTGTCATGGGTGTCCCCCCTCCCCTGGTGTCATGGGTGTCCCCCCTCCCCTGGTGTCATGGGTGTCCCCCCTCCCCTGGTGTCATGGGTGTCCCCCTCCCCTGGTGTCATGGGTGTCCCCCCTCCCCTGGTGTCATGGGTGTCCCCCCTCCCCTGGTGTCATGGGTGTCCCCCCTCCCCTGGTGTCATGGGTGTCCCCCCTCCCCTGGTGTCATGGGTGTCCCCCCTCCCCTGGTGTCATGGGTGTCCCCCCTCCCCTGGTGTCATGGGTGTCCCCCCTCCCCTGGTGTCATGGGTGTCCCCCCTCCCCTGGTGTCATGGGTGTCCCCCCTCCCCTGGTGTCATGGGTGTCCCCCCTCCCCTGGTGTCATGGGTGTCCCCCCTCCCCTGGTGTCATGGGTGTCCCCCCCTCCCCTGGTGTCATGGGTGTCCCCCCTCCCCTGGTGTCATGGGTGTCCCCCCTCCCCTGGTGTCATGGGTGTCCCCCCTCCCCTGGTGTCATGGGTGTCCCCCCTCCCCTGGTGTCATGGGTGTCCCCCCTCCCCTGGTGTCATGGGTGTCCCCCCTCCCCTGGTGTCATGGGTGTCCCCCCTCCCCTGGTGTCATGGGTGTCCCCCCTCCCCTGGTGTCATGGGTGTCCCCCCTCCCCTGGTGTCATGGGTGTCCCCCCTCCCCTGGTGTCATGGGTGTCCCCCCTCCCCTGGTGTCATGGGTGTCCCCCCTCCCCTGGTGTCATGGGTGTCCCCCCTCCCCTGGTGTCATGGGTGTCCCCCCTCCCCTGGTGTCATGGGTGTCCCCCCTCCCCTGGTGTCATGGGTGTCCCCCCTCCCCTGGTGTCATGGGTGTCCCCCCTCCCCTGGTGTCATGGGTGTCCCCCCTCCCCTGGTGTCATGGGTGTCCCCCCTCCCCTGGTGTCATGGGTGTCCCCCCTCCCCTGGTGTCATGGGTGTCCCCCCTCCCCTGGTGTCATGGGTGTCCCCCCTCCCCTGGTGTCATGGGTGTCCCCCCTCCCCTGGTGTCATGGGTGTCCCCCCTCCCCTGGTGTCATGGGTGTCCCCCCTCCCCTGGTGTCATGGGTGTCCCCCCTCCCCTGGTGTCATGGGTGTCCCCCCTCCCCTGGTGTCATGGGTGTCCCCCCTCCCCTGGTGTCATGGGTGTCCCCCCTCCCCTGGTGTCATGGGTGTCCCCCCTCCCCTGGTGTCATGGGTGTCCCCCCTCCCCTGGTGTCACGGGTGTCCCCCCTCCCCTGGTGTCACGGGTGTCCCCCCTCCCCTGGTGTCACGGGTGTCCCCCCTCCCCTGGTGTCACGGCTGTCCCCCCTCCCCTGGTGTCACGGTGTCCCCCTCCCCTGGTGTCACGGGCTGCTCCCCCCTCCCCCTGGTGTCACGGGTGCTCCCCCCTCCCCCTGGTGTCACGGGTGCTCCCCCTGGTGTCACGGGTGCCCCCCCTCCCCCTGGTGTCACGGGTGTCCCCCCCCTCCCCCTGGTGTCACGGGTGGGTGTCCCCCCCCTCCCCCTGGTGTCACGGGTGTCCCCCCCCCTCCCCCTGGTGTCACGGGTGTCCCCCCCCCTCCCCCTGGTGTCACGGGTGTCCCCCCCCCTCCCCTGGTGTCACGGGTGTCCCCCCCCTCCCCCTGGTGTCACGGGTGTCCCCCCCCCTCCCCCTGGTGTCACGGGTGTCCCCCCCCTCCCCCTGGTGTCACGGGTGTCCCCCCCCCCTCCCCCTGGTGTCACGGGTGTCCCCCCCCCTCCCCCTGGTGTCACGGGTGTCCCCCCCCCTCCCCCTGGTGTCACGGGTGTCCCCCCCCTCCCCCTGGTGTCACCCCCCCCCTCCCCTGGTGTCACGGGTGTCCCCCCCCTCCCCCTGGTGTCACGGGTGTCCCCCCCCCTCCCCCTGGTGTCACGGGTGTCCCCCCCCCTCCCCCTGGTGTCACGGGTGTCCCCCCCCTCCCCCTGGTGTCACGGGTGTCCCCCCCCCTCCCCCTGGTGTCACGGGTGTCCCCCCCCCCCTCCCCCTGGTGTCACGGGTGTCCCCCCCCCTCCCCCTGGTGTCATGGGTGTCCCCCCCCCTCCCCCTGGTGTCATGGGTGTCCCCCCCCCTCCCCCTGGTGTCCCCCCCCCTCCCCCTGGTGTCATGGGTGTCCCCCCCCCCTCCCCCTGGTGTCATGGGTGTCCCCCCCCCTCCCCCTGGTGTCATGGGTGTCCCCCCCCCTCCCCCTGGTGTCATGGGTGTCCCCCCCCCCCTCCCCCTGGTGTCATGGGTGTCCCCCCCCCCTCCCCCTGGTGTCATGGGTGTCCCCCCCCCCTCCCCCTGGTGTCATGGGTGTCCCCCCCCCCTCCCCCTGGTGTCATGGGTGTCCCCCCCCCCTCCCCCTGGTGTCATGGGTGTCCCCCCCCCCCCCCCCCCTCCCCCTGGTGTCATGGGTGTCCCCCCCCCCTCCCCCTGGTGTCATGGGTGTCCCCCCCCCCCTCCCCCTGGTGTCATGGGTGTCCCCCCCCCCTCCCCCTGGTGTCATGGGTGTCCCCCCCCCTCCCCCTGGTGTCATGGGTGTCCCCCCCCCCTCCCCCTGGTGTCATGGGTGTCCCCCCCCCCTCCCCCTGGTGTCATGGGTGTCCCCCCCCCTCCCCCTGGTGTCATGGGTGTCCCCCCCCCCTCCCCCTGGTGTCATGGGTGTCCCCCCCCCCTCCCTCCCCCTGGTGTCATGGGTGTCCCCCCCCCCTCCCCCTGGTGTCATGGGTGTCCCCCCCCCCTCCCCCTGGTGTCATGGGTGTCCCCCCCCCTCCCCCTGGTGTCATGGGTGTCCCCCCCCCCTCCCCCTGGTGTCATGGGTGTCCCCCCCCCCTCCCCCTGGTGTCATGGGTGTCCCCCCCCCCTCCCCCTGGTGTCATGGGTGTCCCCCCCCCCCTCCCCCTGGTGTCATGGGTGTCCCCCCCCCCCTCCCCCTGGTGTCATGGGTGTCCCCCCCCCCCTCCCCCTGGTGTCATGGGTGTCCCCCCCCCCTCCCCCTGGTGTCATGGGTGTCCCCCCCCCCCTCCCCCTGGTGTCATGGGTGTCCCCCCCCCCCCTCCCCCTGGTGTCATGGGTGTCCCCCCTCCTCTCAGTGCAGACAGTCTATCTCAGGGGTCCTCAAACTACGGCCCTCCAGTTGTTCAGGAACTACAATTCCCATCATGCCTAGTCATGTCTGTGAATATCGGAGTTTTACAATGCCTCATGGGACTTGTAGTTCCGCAACACCTGGAGGGCCGTAGTTTGAAGATCCCTGGTCTATCTCCTACCGGCAGGTGCAGAGCTACTGTCTCCACATGAGGAGGGGATGGTGCTGAAGGGAGAACGGGCATCTAGATGTAGTTCTCGCTGCCTGCAGTGGGATGGTGAACCTCCCATGCTGGAGAGGAGAGGAGACAGGCGCTCAATGGAGTGCAGTGGCGGAGCGTCACTTCCGGGTCGGGTCACTGCTACTGGGGTGGAGCAAGATGGCCGCCGCTCCGGAGCTAGGCCGAAGCCGGGGACTTTCTTACGGCCGAGGCTCCGGAGCGCTCCGCGGGGCGACCCGTTCGGATCGGTGACGATCTGTTGCACACCTAGTCTGCAGGTCCTTGGAATTAGACCTATAATCTCCTGATCGTGGGTGCAATGCTCTACAGCAGGCATCATTAAAGGGTGAGCCGGGGTTGTGCCATTTAGGAGATGCTTTTATTCCCCCAGCCCCTGTCACTCTGCATATCAGGAGGCAGGATGGTAAAAAGCAGAGTGCGGTCACTAAGCTGAGTTTGGGAGGCACAGCTCTGCATTGCTCTGCGTGCTGTTAACATATCATATTAACTGGCAGGTGATTAACTAGCACTGCCCTGCGTCCAATGCAGAGCTGTGCCTTCCGCACCCAGCTTATTACCATCCTGCCACCAGCTCTCCATTCAGTCCAGTGTTGCCAACCTACCAGATTGAAATTTACTGGCGCAGCCACGTTTTTACTGGCATTTCACAAAAGTTATTAAATTACAATTTCAGAATTTAGGCTACAAACAAGTGCGCTAGGCAAATAGCAATGTGATTTAAGGTAGATATTAAGGTAAAAAAACATACAGTATTTTTGTTTTTGATATAATAAGGCCAAATTATTTAGACACATCACCCCCTGCCTCCAATCCCCAGTGCCACCAACACCCCCTGCTTTCACCCCCCTCTGCGGTGCCACAATCACCCCCTGCCTCCATCGTCCCCTGCCTCCATCCCCCCTCTGCGGTGCCACCAACAACCCCTGTCTCCATCCCCCACCCTCTGCGGTCCCGCCAACACCCCCTGCCTCCAATCTTCCTCTGCCTCCATCCCCCCCTGCCTCCATCCCCCTCTGCGATGCAACTGCAGCTACCACCACCCCTTGCCTCCAATCTCCATGCGCAGTTCCAAGCTGAACCTATCTCGGCTATTTTTACTGCCACATTCCCGCAACCACAGACATTTACGAACTGGGCAAAAATTCCCTGTTTTTACGAACTGTCCGTAAAAATACAAACGGTTGGCAACACTGATTCAGTCCGAGGTGGGAAAGTTAAGGTCAGAGCACACTACTGTGGTGAGGGGGAAGAGTGGGGTTGGTGCTGTGGGGAACTGTAAAGAGGTGGGGTTGTGATGTGACGGGGCAGTGCTTTAGGGGGGGTAAAGAGGGCAGAGCACACTACTAGGGGAAATGGGATTTTGGATCTAAAGGGGTAGTGCTGTGGAGGTTAAAGCGGAGGTTCCATTAAAAAAAATGTGGTGTGAACAGGGCCTGAGAACACTGCTCTGTAGGGAGAAATGAAGTGAGGGGACACTGATATAAGAACAGGATTGTGATATAAAGGGGGTTGTGATGTCAGTCTAAACACAAACGTCATTACGGCCTCAGCTGGAAGAACGTTTTGCTGATCGGACTGCCGTAAATTTTAATTCATTACCCCCTGTTCTCGGGGTTTGACAAATTTGCTTGGAATCTAGGAGCCAGCTTAAAAAAAAGCTGGGAGCCAAAAAACGCACCCTATCGCGCCAAGCTTGCGTGCAGAAGCGAACGCATACGTGAGTAGCGCCTGCATATGTAAACTGTTTATAAAAACCACACATGTGAGGTATTGCTGTGATTGGTAGAGGGCAATAATTCTAGTCCTAGACCACCTCTGTAACTCAAAACATGCAACCTGTAGAATTTTTTTAAATGTCGCCTATGGAGATTTCAAAGGGTAAAAGTTGTCACCCTTTCATGAGCGGGGGACGCAATTTTGAAGCATGACATCCTGTGTCTGTGCGCACCCAACTTCCCCGGGCGCCATTTCATAATTTCTTGTCGCAATTGCGACCGAGCGCGGCGGATTTTGTCGAACCCTGCTTTCTCTACACGCTTTTAACAACTTTTTTTTTTGTATTCCTGGAAGTGCACCCCCCCTTCATCTTCCAGGGTAGCTACTTAAAGGGGGTTGTAATGTCTTTTTTTTTCTCTAAATAGTGCATTATTCACTTTTTTTTTTTTTATTATTTTTTTGCTTCTAAATGTTTTCTTTGTCTGAATTTCTCACTTCCTGTTCCTCCTCGGTAAGCTGAGGTTTATTCAGTGTGCTTTCCCTCTCCCTTGGGACTACATCCCTGTGGGGAGACGCTGTGAACGCTCAAGGTTACGGGTTGGAGTTTCTTCTGAGTCAATTGGTTTGCTGAAAAAGGCTCATTGAGTTGGGTCGTAAATCTTTCTCCCTGCAGCCGGAATATCTGCAGGGATGAAAGGACTGGGCTCAGCATTGCCCGATAAAGATTACCACAGATGCCAGCCTGTGGGGTTGGGGCGCTTACTCAGGGAACTGGCAGGCTTAGGAACCCTGGCAACCAGAGGCAGCAGCCCAGTCTTTAAACCTCAGAACTATTAGCGGTAGTGAAGGCTGTAGTTGCTCTGGAAGCAAGGGTCAAAACCTGTGGGTTTTTTCAGACAATGCCACAACTGGCATATCTCCAAACTTCTATCGGACAGTTGTCTAGTATTGAGTCGGGGGATTCTAATCAGGGCAGTCCACATCAGTGGGACGACAAACGTTCTGGCAGATTATGTGAGCAGAGTATCGGCTGCAGCAATTGGGAGCTGAACCAAGAAACCTTCCAGGAAATTATTTTAAGGTGAGGGGGTTCCCAAAGTGCATCTTTTTGCATCCACCTGCAACAGGATGCTTCCTGCCTATTTTTCCCTGAAATGGGAGACTTGGTCCTTTAACCACTTGCCCACCGCGCCATACAGCGTGGTGGGGTAACTGTGACACAATGTCTCTGGGACGTCCTTGTGTGCGTTTTATTCTGCACGATTCTGGCTAAAATGAGATTCGTGATTTATATATATTTTTTTTTGTTTGAAATAAAGATCACGCTTCTCGCGATGTAACATCTTTCACATTATATACAAATAATCAGGCTAACTTTGCTGTTTTCGTTTTGAAAAAAGTGTTTTTTTTAAAAAGATATGCGTTTGGGGGAAAAACCGCTACGTGATTACAGTGTGACATAAAATATTGCTACAACCACCATATTCTCTAAGGCAGAGGTGACCAAACTTTTTTTCAAAGAGGGCCAGATTTAAAAAAAAGAGATGCGTTTGGGATTAAACCGAAACACGAGCCGAAAATTATTTTTTACTTGAAAGCAAAAAAATTCCAGAAAAGGTTTGGTCTTTTTAAATGGTTACACTTTCTGATGAAAAGGCAAGAACTGGACTCCACATGAGGCTCAACCAGAGTTTTATAAAGTGGCAGGATGGATATATATTTTTTGTATATATATATCTCCATCCTGCCCTTTTATAAAATATATATATCATTTTTTTAATCCCTGGAGTATATCCTTTTTATGCATGCTAATCTGCCTGCTTTGGTAGCTGCGGCTTCACATGGCATGCTATTGGGGCTGCAACTGATGATTATTTTCATAATCGATTAGTTGGCCGATTATTGTTTTGAATAATCGGTTAATAACCTTAATTGCTGCGATTTGCTTTTTTTTTTTTTGGTCAATTTGTTGTTGGGCAGATTAGAAAACACAAATTGCCAAATTTTTTTTCTGCGGCTACTCCATTGAAGTATATTGAACCAAAAAAATAAAATGGCACCGTTCTGCATTAAAATATAAAGCCCTTTCCAAATACACAGCAGCTGAAAAAAATCATGGATATAAAAAAACATGTAAATTAACGTAGTGTGGTGTGACCCAGGCCGGGGATGTTTAGTAACATAATGGGGTTAAAAAAAAATTGGTGCAAATATTCGCTAATGTAAGGGGTTTATTTTTTACTGTGGAACAGTGAGTAATATTTACAGTAGAGATTTGCTCTATGTACTATAAAGGGCTATTTTTTTTACTTTAACCCAATTATGTTACTGGATGATCAATCGATAATGAAATTAATCGATTACTATTTTCATAAATGATTAGTTGACGATTAATCGATTCGTTTCAGCCCTACATTAGGGGTGCAACAGATTGCCATTGATCCGCACACACGTGATCCGCGGGATGCCAGCCTGTAACAGCCGACATTGTAATTGTCTCCACTCTGCTGCACTCACACAGCCCCGCTTCCTAACCCCAAGCTTGCGATCAACAGAATGTTGGGATGTGTTCTATATCACAGCGTGGGGTTAGGAGGCAGGGCTGTGAGTGCGAGCTAGCAGAGCGGGGACAGGACCCATACCTTCCTCCCTCCTTAACATCACACTCTCTTCTATCGCTGCTTATACATCGCCCTGCTCCTTCTACACACGCCGCGTCCCCATGTTTTCTGCCTGTGTCTGTCCTGGAAATGTAGCGGAGAATCGCCAGGAACCGGAGAAGTGGGTGAGGGGCGGGTGTCCCTCCCATGTAGATCTGTCACAGCGGTATTTGTGAATTTACCCTAAATAAAATAGCCGGCAGTTGTTTAGTGTGGATTGGAGGACTCTGCTGGTTTTCACTCCACGGGCTAAACAAGAGAAATGTATGAGTGTATGGCTAGCATTAGTAGAGGAGGGAAAAGCTATAATCTGTCATCCTTTTATCGCTATTTGTGAATTTTGTTTTCTCAATTTCTATCCTGTGACTGAAGATAAGAGTGAGGGGAAATATCACTAATGTTGCCCTAAACCACCATAACAATTGGTCCCTACCTTTTACCATGCTGTCTAAAGCTATAAAAACATTTTTTGCTGAAAAACTTTAAGTGGACTAGGTGGGTGTCTTTTCTCAAGTATTCAAGATTGATGGATGAATGCTGCATGTACTACAACCCATTGTCACACACTGTAGTTAACCGTTATGGTGCAGATAGAACCAATTGGAAAATATATATTTCCAGTTGATTGTCGGTGTAGGGATGATCAGTTGGTGAGACTACAATGGAGGGCACGGTGAGACTACAATGGAGGGCACAGGTCACGCTGCATTGATGGGCATTTGTCTTGGCATTTTTTTTTTTTGCCGATCTGAAAATGATCCGTGACTCCTGATCCGAGGAACGATCCGAACTGAGTTTTTTGATCCGTTGCACACCTACCCTACATGCTATTGCTCAATCTGTCATCTACTAGGACCCTCAGATCTTTCCCTCCCAGCGGCCCTCCCCCAGTGGGTAGTTTGCCTTTGTTTTTTGCCCCTAAGTGCATTACTTTACATTCCTTCACATTAAACCTCATTTGCCATGTGGTTGCTCACTCCATTATTTTGTTTAGGTCATTCATTAAAATTTCCATAGCCTGTAACGTCATTTCCCTGCTTATATTTGTGTCTGTAAAAACTGAGATTGAGGTATTTATCCTATCCATCATTTATGAAACTGGTCCCAAGACAGAACCTTGGGGTACCCCAATCACCACTCCAGTCTGAGTACATGTCATTTATCACCACCCTTTGGACACGTCCCTGTAACCATTGTGTTTTTTTTATTTTTTTATTTTTTTTTACCCAAGCACAAATCTCAGTCCATGCCTGTAGACTCCAGCTTGTAAATTAAAGACGACCAGCCTGAGCTTTTTAGGCTGGGCTTCTCCTCTGGGTCACAGGCGTGCAATTTGTTTTGCACTCCTGTGACCCATTTTTCAGCGGAGAGCAGTCTGAACTCCACTCTCCCTTGACATCACTGCCATCAGTCGGGGCAGCACGTCATCCCGACTTCCATGTCTAGATCCGCCAGCTGCCCTGATAATTGTCTTGGCATCCGCTCTTTCCCTACACTGCTCAGCGCCACAATGAGCGCTGAGAAGTAGAGCAGGAGCGATGCTGGATGACAGCCAGCATCGCTCTGCTTGGGGAGGCGTGAGAACTGAGCCATTGGCGATGTTCAGTGGCACGGTTCTCAGTGCAGACACCGGGGGGGACAGATGCAGCATCAGTCTAATGCTCCATCCACTGAGGTAAGTAGGGGGGAAAAAAACACTTTAAAGCGGATGGTTCAGCTAAAAAAAATTAAAAGCCAGCAGCAACAAATACTGCAGCTGCTGACTTTTAATATTAGGACACTTACCTGTCCTGGAGTCCAGCGCCGTCCGCAGCAGAGGATGAGCGATCGCTCGTCACCCTGCTGCTCCCCCCTCCATCCACGGTGAGGGAACCAGGAAGTGAAGCGCTGCGGCTTCACTGCCCGGTTCCCTACGGCGCATGCGCGAGCTGCGCTGCGCCCGCGATTGGCTCCAGCTGTGTGCTGGGAGCCGAGTGTTCCCAGCACACAACGGGCGGGAGACGGGATGTGATGTAATGCCCGTCTTTTGCCCGTGAATGCTGGGCCGGAAGTGGGTGCAGATACGTGTCTATCTGCACCCCCCTCCCCCCTGAAAGGTGTCAATTGTGACACCGGAGGGGGGAGTGTTCGGATCAGCGGATCTTCACTTTAGGGTGGAGATCCGCTTTAAGGATCGGTAAAGGAATTTAATTTTTTTATGCTAAATAGCTTGCTTTACCTTGTAGCAGTCCTGCTTTCATGTCTTCCATGTCTTAAAGAGGAGTTCCACCCAAATTTGGAACTTCCTCTTGTTCCACTCCTTAACCCCCATACATGCCACATTTGGCATGTAATTTTTTTGGGGGGGGGGAGTGGGGGCTTCAGTAGGAGTGGGACTTCCTGTCCCACTTCCTGCTTACGCCGAGGGGCTGGTTAGGCGATTAAGCCTTAATCGCCTACACCAGCCCCTCCCTGTAGGCGATCACATGGGACACTGACAGGTCCCATGCGATCGCCTCTCCAATCAGCGGAGCATGCGCAGTGGGTGCCCGGCCGTGAAGCCGAAGGCTGTCACGGCTGGGTGCCCACAGTCGAGACTGAGACGCCGGCTGGGGAGGGGGGGGGAGGAGCGGATTAGCGTTTGGTTTGCGCAAAATTTATAGCGTTTACAAAAAAGGGGGTAGTTTTTATGGCATTTTTTTTTACTAGTTATGGCGCGATCAGCGTTTTTTCAGTACTGCGACATAATGGCGGACACATCGGACAATTTTGACACATTTTTGGGACCATTGGCATTTTATAGCGATCAGTGCTATAAAAATGCATTGGATTACTATAAAAATGCCATTGGCAGTGAAGGGGTTAACACTAGGGGGCGGGGAAGGGGTTAAGTATGTTCCTGGGTGTGTTCTAACTGTATGGGGTGGACTCACTAGGAGAAATCACTGATCTTCCGTTCATACATTGTACAGTTCATACAGCCTCTGAGGTGCCTGACCAGTGCAGAGTTATCTACAGCCTTGCGGTACGGTGGTCTGGGAGCTTGGATGTGTCTTCTTTAGACATCCGGTCCACTGCTTCACCATGCAGCGTGACATCCAGCCCAGACTTGGGTATGAGGACACCGTTGTAAGGGGAGAGTGGGGAGCCCACGTGTGTAGGAGGGGGTGGAAGGCCGTGCAGTCTCATTGCTTTGTGTTTGGAGGACTGGTGGCAGCTGGTTTTTGCTGGGACTTGTAGTGCACTGTGGGGGCTGAAATATGGCAGCCCTGGTCTTGCTGGGACTTGTAGTGCACTGTGGGGGCTGAAATATGGCAGCGCTGGTCTTGCTGGGACTTGTAGTGCACTGTGGGGGCTGAAATATGGCAGCCCTGTTTTTGCTGGGACTTATTTCAGCCCCCACAGTGCACTACAAGTCCCAGCAAAAACAGGGCTGCCATATTTCAGCCCCCACAGTGCACTACATGGCAGCCCCATTTTGCTGGGATTTGTAGTGCCTGTTTTTGCTGGGACTTGTAGTGCACTGTGGGGGCTGAAATATGGCAGCCCTGGTCTTGCTGGGACTTGTAGTGCACTGTGGGGGCTGACATATGGCAGCCTCCTATGCTGGGACTTGTAGCGCCTTAAATTGTGGGGGGACTGAGGAATCCTCATTCTGCCACTGAGGGCACTACAAGTCCCAGCAGAGTGGGATTCCATCCCCTGTAGTCTAGGGCAGTGTTTTTCAACTCCAGTCCTCAAAGCACACCAACAGGTCAAGTTTTCAGGATTTCCCTCAGATGAAATGGCTGTGGTGATTACTAAGGCAGTAAAACTGATCAAATCACCTGTGCAACATAATGGAAAGCCTGAAAACATGACCTGTTGGTGTACCTTGAGGACTGGAGTTGAAAAACACTGGTCTAGGGCACTAGTCCCAGCATAGGAGGCTGCCATATCTCAGCCCCCCGGAGTGCACTACAAGTCTTGGCATAGGAGACTGCCATATCTCAGCCCCCCGGAGTGCACTACAAGTCTTGGCATAGGAGACTGCCATATCTCAGCCCCCCGGAGTGCACTACAAGTCCCAGCATAGGAGACTGCCATATCTCAGCCCCCCGGAGTGCACTACAAGTCCCAGCATAGGAGACTGCCATATCTCAGCCCCCCGGAGTGCACTACAAGTCCCAGCATAGGAGACTGCCATATCTCAGCCCCCCGGAGTGCACTACAAGTCCCAGCATAGGAGACTGCCATATCTCTGCCCCCTGGAGTGCACTACAAGTCCCAGCATAGGAGACTGCCATATCTCAGCCCCCTGGAGTGCACTAAAAGTCCCAGCATAGGATACTCTTACAGACCAGGAGAAAGAGTGGGGGTGTACTGGGAGGGGAGAGAAGGAGCCACAGTTTTGAGATGAGGGGGGATTTTTTTTCTGAACGGGAGGATTTATGCTGTGAGGGGGAGATGGGAGGATTTGTGATGGGAGGGGGGATTTATGCTGTGAGGGGGAGATGGGGAAGGATTTGTGCTGAGAAGGGGAATTTTCACTGGAAGGGGTTATAGGAGGGTGAGGATATGTGCTGAAAGGGAGTATTTTTGCTGCTAGGGGAGATGGAGTGGGTGGAAGGGGTGTGATTTACAGATGATAGGGCAGGTCTTAAATAGGAAGGGGTGTGGCTTTGACAGGAAGGGCGGGTCGTATTTAAATTAGGGGGTGCATGAATTTCAGGCCTAGGGCAGCACAAAACCTAAATACACCCCTGCTTCCATCCTTGTGTCCTCGGCCGTCTTATCCAAAAGAGGTTGCTTTGCATTCCTTGGGCATGGTCTGGGCTCTCCCGGTGTATGTGTTGGCTACGGCTCCATTTGAGGTCGGCTTCATTGTTTGTGCCGATTTTATTTATTTTTTGACATTGGCAGGTTTCACAACCGATGGTGTAACAAACTGAATGCTCTCTGCAGCGTCGCTGTGTGTGACACTGTATGGAAAGAGGAGCTGACAAATTCAGCATGATGTTGGAGGTGGGCGGGACCCAGCAGCTATCCAGCCAAGGATTGGCTGTTTAAGGGGTGGGGCTGCATACACATAGCGGCCCGCCCAAATCCCATCGGCAGGTGTTGATAGTTGGGTCACGCCCACCCCCCGACATTTAACCTCAATTGTGACAGCTCCTCTCTCTACAGTTTCACACACCGTGCTGCTGCTCTGCCAACAGTGTGGAGAAGGCAAGAGGATTCTCCACACTCTGCTGGCAGAGGTTGGCGGTTAGTGTTGTATCAGCCTAATTTGGATATCTCCGATTTTTCTCTATCTGTATCCTTGTGACTGATTTTAACTTGTAGATCTCTCGCCCACTAGACAGTCTCGGGTACATTCAGTCACTTATCTGCTAGTATCAACCTTTCCTATAAGTAAGGCATGGTGACGTGTGTAACTGCTTCAGTTTTTATACCCGCTCATGTGAATACAGTTTTATTTAAAAAAATGCCAATCACTCATTTACATTAAGGAAATATGTATGTTGGAAGAGAAAATGATTTCCTGTCGAGATTGTTTTTATGAAGAGACTCAATTTCATTGGAATGCCTTGTATAACATTTAAATCTTTCCACAGAGATGGGCAAGTTCATGAAACCAGGGAAAGTTGTCCTTGTTTTAGCAGGACGCTATGCAGGCCGCAAAGCTGTCATTGTAAAGGTATATATCATTTATTTCAGGTTTTCCTGCTAATTTGTGAAGAAAATTTGAGGCTCGTTTTCAGTTATCCTGTGCCCTTTTCTGATGCTTACACCATTTCCCGATTTTGTGGCTTGGCTTTCTTTACCAGGATGTCTTCACATCCCTGTGACATGCACGTGTATATTCCTCATTTAGTGGGAGACTACTCTGCTTGTCTCACAAGGGTTTGTGACAGTAGCTCCCTAACAAAATCTGATTTGGTCAAAAAAAATTCTCTTCCGTTCATGGATGGACACGACAGCAATCTTGACAAAGTGGGTATTGGCCTTCATTTAGGAGTGACTAGGCAGAAAACTTGTTAGTGTTACACATTTTACAGTACTGCCTAGGGGGTGGTCCCTCTGGGTACAACACCCTCTCCCTGCATCTCTCAGCTCAGTTTTTTTCTTCCTGGTATAGGACATGGCTCCTTTTTGAAAATATATATACAAAAGTGCATATACACCGCGCTACCTAACTAAACATAAATTAGCTGCCAACACCACAGAATTGGATCATTTCTGCAACAGGAAACAAATAGAAAAACAAAGTGTAGCGCTGAAATTATGTAAGAAATAACCATATAACACTGCAAAGCATCATATAGACTTGGAATGAAATATGTATAATACGTGAAGCATCACATAAACTAATCACCAAGTGTTCAAAAAGATCATATCAAATAGATATGAATAAGAAATAAATCTAAAAAATGATTGATTCAAAGTGTCCAAAAAACGTGACAATAGGTGAAGAAGATTTTGATAGCAGATCCACCACCAAAGAAAATGGGAGGCTTACCGGAAAGCGTGGACTTGGCGAAGTATACACTTAAAGCGGATCTCCACCCTGAAATTGACCTAACTTGATTACTAATAGCGCAGCTAAAGGATCCCTAATCGGCTATTAAAAATAAATAAGGTGTTTCAATGCCTTATAAACAGCGAGGCTTCCGGTTTTGTAGCTAGTCGGGTTTTGCTTGGGTTTTTTCTGCTTCCTGTCCCTCGCTCTGCATGCTGGGAGCCTTTCTAAGAGCTCCCTAATTAGCATCCACCGATAATAGGAAATGACATGCAGGGTTCCTCTTCCTGCCCAAATCCAAGATGGCAACGGGATGAACGGGCGAATAAAAGTTCTTATTTGACACTGAAAAGCAGCGGAGCGGTGACTGAGAACCAAACGAGTGTAGAACAACATTGCTTTTAGTGATTTAAAGAGCGCATATAGAAAAAAACGATTTTTCGGCGGAGAACCGCTTTAATGAGTCACTCAGGCTTAATATGATGGTATCCGGACATCAACCTTCCATTGGGAAACAGGGATGGGTTTTGAATATAAATCAACTCCTCATACGATAGGAGAGACCAAAAGGTGTAGTAATACCAGGATCAATACATAGGACTCGTAGGTTCTTTACAGAGGATCCAGAATGCTCAGTCTCTTCATAGCTGTTCAAAAACACTGCACGATTACTTCTCTGTCTTTAGGTCATGACACAGGAAGGAGTTGATCAGCTCCCTTTTGGGTCCATGTTCCTGGGGTTTTTTCTATTCGACTTTTTCTGCTTTTTGTTCCTGTGATCTTCTATCAACTGCCGACTGGGTGACAGGCTGGATCCAAGATACTTGTAGTCTTCCTTTCGTCTCTCTTTTCCTGCTCTCTCTTTTCGTCCCTTTCGTTCCTCTCCTTTTCTCCCCTTTTCTCTCTCTTCCCTTCCTTCCTTTCTCTTTCT